>CM050415.1:25040159-25443113 GCA_027564155.1 Gymnocypris eckloni scoliostomus
AGGTGAAGCTGTCTACTTCCTCTACCTCCTTTCCATTTACTACTATCTTGATCTTTGCCTTGTCTGCTGTAGTCATTATCTTGGTCTTCTTGACGTTAAGATATAGGCTGTATCTCTCGCTCTCCTCTTTTACCTTCCCCTGTAGTGTCTCTAAGGTCCTTTTAGCTTTACGCTAGCAAGGTGGTGTCGTCTGCATATCGCAAGTTGTTGACGTTCTTCCCTCCGATCTTAACTCCAATATTGGCGTCCTCCACCCCCGCATTTCTCATGATCATCTCGGCATGGGAAGTGAAGAGATGTGGTGACAGTATGTAGCCCTGCCTGCATCCTTTCTTGATCTCTGGTATTCTCTGGTATTCTCTGGCCTTTTCGATGATCCAGCACAGGTTTGCGATGTGATCGCGTGTACCTATGCCTTTCCGGAAGCCCGCTTGCTCCTGTGGCAACTCCCTCTCAATGATGGTATTCATACGTTGTTGGATGATTTTAGGAGGACTTTGCTTACATGATGTATCAGAGCAATAGTGCTGTAATTCGAGCAGTCTCTGGCATCTCCTTTCTTCAATATCGGAATGAACACTGACCTCTTTTGGCCACTTACACGTTATCCAGATAGTGCTTAAAACATCATAATGTTAATATCCACACAATGTTACAACATCGTTAGATGTTGATATTTAATTTGCTTTAATTAACCAAGAGTCTGTCCATTGTTGCAGGTTGATCCAAGTAGGGTTGCAAAGTGGTGACAAATTTTCAGATACTTTCTAAAAATAAAACAATCCAACCATTTTGGAAATATACCGCTTCTTTGCAACCTTAGAGGCAAGCCAACGTTAGATTTTGCTTTTATTTCAAACAGTCCAATGTTTAAGTCTTTCTGGATACTTTTAAATGCAAATAGCCATTTACAGGATGAGGAAACTGATGAATCGTCCTTTAAAATCTAGAGTGTATAACAACTTATTGATGTCGTACCTTCCCACAATCATGAGCTCCCACTCGGAGGCAGTGCGGCGGATGTTTCTCCAAAGGTCCATGGTGAAAATGGTGCTGGAACTGTTGAATATGGAAGTCAGAGAGGACATGAGAGCAGCCAACATCACAGCCATCATTAACCCCCTCAGACCTTAACAAACACACGAGAAGAAAATGATTCATCACAGCAAACATACAGAAAAACAAACTACAAACGAATAAATAATAAAGGAATCTCACTCATACCTGCAGGAAGGAGCTCCATGACCAGTTTGACGTAAGCAATGTCCGAGCAGCCCACCGGATTCCCACAAACTTGTTTACACACATCCGGGTCTCCACAGCCCACCTCATCTACACACATTCACATCATTTTAAGATAACAAATTGTGCATTTAGATGTTCAAAGGTCTTAAACGTTGGTGTTTATTTCAGACACACCTGGGTAAAGTATCCTGCTAATCATGCCTGGAATCACCATTATGAAGAAGGGCAGAACTTTGAGGTAAGCAGCAAGTAAAGATCCTCCTTTAGCATGCACAATGTTCTTGGAAGCAAGTGAACGCTGAACTATCACCTCCACACAGGAACGACAACAAATGATATTACGTTTGGAAGGTATGTGGTGACTGGGCAGTTTTCGAAGGTCTTATGAATGATTACTAGGTGAATGCTAAGGAAGTGCTCCAAATGGTTGATAAATACAGTATATAGAAAGTTCTAGAACTAGCTAGATAGTCAAAACTAGAACTTTCCGACAGTCCAGGAACTTCAGTATAGCAAGATAGAACTTGAATCTCGGTTGATATAGAACTTATTTAATAGAACATTTTAAAGATCCAGAGCTTCAATCTAGCTAGAATCTATGACAACACTAGATCTAGATAGATGTAGAATGTAAATTTTGTCTATAACTTCTAGATAGATCTGCTTCGGTATATCTGGTTTGATAGTTCTAGAACTTCCACATAGTCTTCATACCATCATGAGAAAGGTGTTCAAAATAAGTAAGTTCAATCAGCACTGCTGGCTCTTTACCTGGTCAGAACACCAGTACCACATGGAGGGTATGGACATGCCCAGGATCACTCCCGGCCAGGGCAGGTCAGAGGTCACAGGGTGACGGAATATGTGAAAGGCATCCTCCCGTGGGATCCCGCAGGTGGTGTTGGGCACTCGGATGGAGGGAATGGCCTGAGGATACTTGTCCAGGACAGCTTGAAATCCCCCAACCTCTGTAAAACCTTCACAGCAACATTGAGAAGAGCATATTATTATTGTATTAAAGGCATCAAGACTTAAATCAACATGACTGTCATGGTCACTCACTAAAGCCCATGAGGATCAGGGCTCCGATCACCATGATGAGAGTCTGAACCGCATCGGTGTAGATCACTGCTGCCAGACCACCTGGAACCACATCAGTCAAGACATGCTTTAGCAGATTATAAGACTCCCTCATATCTGATTTTATGAGGATAGAGAAATCTACAGTGCTAATAGCATTCTTGCTGAGAACAGACCTCAACTATAACTATAAAGTTTTAATAATCATTCAGATTCTGTGAGAATGGGGACATCCACTCTACAAATAACAATAACACAGAGCAACGATCGATATTGTTGGAATAACTTTCAAAAGTTTTTTTTGGTGAACCATAAAAACACTGACAGACAGTGTTTTAAATTATGACGGTAGTTGTATCTGCCTGTTATATCTTGTGTTTTATTGACAAACGGTAGGTTTAGGGGCAGGGGTTGGGTTACATGCTCATAAACGTGTAAATAATGTAATATAAATAAAACAGTTGTGACTGTTTACATAAAAAAAATCATACCCCAGCATATATGCAATAATGGCAATATTATTAACCAATATATAATTTAATCATGACGATAAAATTCCCAGTACATTTCACGTCGGCATATTGACGCCAAGGGTTTTTATTTAAAGCAAAGGAGGACCTGCATGCCAAAAGTGACGTCAATTTGTGACGAGTTGGGAGTGAGAACATGTCTTAAAAAGTAGTTTTGTTTTATTTATTTATTTGATGTTAAGAGGTTTTTTTTATTAACATTTTGCTAGTAAGAACTAGTTCATGTATTTTTACGAATTTGGAGCTCCCTATTTATTGTCGCACATATCACTGTAGTAAAGCAATTCATAGTTTTTTCACAGAATTTCATCATTACATCAGAATGATTTTGAAGCTGGTATTTCAAGGTAAAAAAACATATCAGGGTTGCCAACCTTTAAGTTCAGCTCTGAGTGAGATTTTCTATTCATAAGGGTATAAAATATTCTGTTGAATGCAGTTCAATGTCTTTTTTAGCACCATTTTAAAATGTCAAATTTACATTTAAATTCAGTATTTGCTTAATTTCATTAATAACTTTAATAAAATAATTTATTTTAAAAAGGATGTAAGTTATAAAAAAAAAAATTTCACAAAAAAATCTAGTGTTTAATCATGTCTAAATAACTATCAAATGCAAAACTCACAAATAAGTAAGCAGGTAGGTCTATGACCTGCAATACTCTTGAGAAACTAGACTAGTAGAGAGGAGTATTTATTAAAGAGATCAAAGCTTGTCGCCAAGACAGAGTTCTGTCATGAAACTCTAGATGGCGCAGTCCGATACGTCTAACTCAATCTGACCTAATCATTATCACATGGCACAGCTGATTGGTTCTCTCCTGTATTGGTAGCCAATGAGCTCGCTTGCTCAACATTCAGATATATGACTGTGCTTGTTGTAGCAGTTGCAGCACACTTCAGAAACCCTCCACCTTCCCCAGCTCCACCTGTCTAGATCTGCTATGGGGTGATTCATGCATGCTATAGGGGGTTATTTCATGTATGTTATATTTGCAGCAGCAGTATTTCTTACATACTCACAACAGTATGTTATGGGTATATTGGCAGCAGCAGCAGCGTAGCAGATCGATTCCGCCAAGGCCAAATACATTAACATTGTCATGTACATTACCATGTCAATCCCTCCAAGAGTTGTCATGACAGAACTCTGTTTTTCAATAGCTCTGGCGCTACAACGAATTACACCACATTAAGTGCGCCAAAACGGTTTTTATTGGTTGAAGTTCATTTTTGAAAATTTGAAAGCTTTGTTTCATATCACTTGTATACAGTTGATTTATGTCTGGCATTTAAAGTGCGGAAGATGACGTAACTGCAGCACACTTGTAATAAAGAGATTGTTATTGTGCTTTAGTTTGGGCGCTAATACATTTATCATTACAGTTATCATTCGTGCTAAAATATGCGACCTGTGATGGTGTAGAGAGCGGTGACTGATAACTTCAGTAACATTAGTGTGCGGATCAATGAATGCAGAAGAAGGGGAGAGATAACACAGATATGTGTGTGTGTGTCTGTGTACAGTTAAACTGAATACAATGTTTATATCTCCTTGTTTCAGATGATGAGAGAGATGAGAACTCCTGGCCAGCCTTGTGGACTGAAGGTCAGGGTAGGGACTTCAAAAACAGGCACTCTTAAATGTGCATTGAAAATTGCCAGCTGATAAAACCTGTGCTCCAGGGACCATATTCAGGAAAAATATAGCTCTTAACTAGCTGAGTTAGATGATTAACACGGGTGTGGAAGGAAAAAAATCACAGTATGCTCACTAAAAAACCTAGACTACACCACTGAATATATGCGACCTGTGATGGTGTAGAGAGCGGTGATGCCGAGGAGCAAAACCACAGCGAGGTAGATGTTCCACTGCAGAGCCTGCTGGATGAACACAGCTCCTGCATACATGTCCACCTGCACACACCACAACACACAGATCCTTACCGAGTCCGCTCTGGCAGGCCAAGTCGATTCTTATATCGAGCCCACTTACTGATATTTTTGTGAAGATGTAGATAAATAGATATAAAACACAAAGAAACAACTGTATTCTTTTTCCACCAAATCTTTTCTGTAAATACTCAGGCATTGTTGTGACCTGCAAAATAATGGAAAATCATCTTAATTCTCACGAATTACAGAAATAACCAGATGAACACAGTTGCATATGGATAATTGTCGATTAACTTTTTTCAAATAAATGTATACCTTTATAATAACTTGTATTAATAAATCATTACACATTATATATTGCCTAACAGATCATGAGTTAATATTTATTCAAAATAGCTAGCAATGTTTACTAATAAACATTACCCCACATGAAAAAATACGATAGTAATTTACTATAGTAAAATACTATAGTGTTTTTAAACCAAATTATTTGACCTAATACTGTACTAAGCTTTCTACAACTATAGGGTATTACACTACAATACACAACTAAAAGCTGAAGTATACTACAGTATTTATTACAGTTGATCAGTTCACTATAATTAATACTATGCTGTAGCATTAAAACGTGTTGTAAATACTATAATATATACAGTATATATTCAGATTCAAAAACACTATAAATCACTATTTCATGTAAAATACAATGCTTACAAATGTCATTAAACTTCCAATTCCTATGATCTTGCACTTGATGATTTTGACAGATGCTATACAATGATTTCAAGCTTGTGTTTATGTACAGCAGGTCAGCTGATATTGGGGTGTGATACAGGTAAGGTTAGGCACAGGTTTGGTGGTTTGGGTTCGTTTAAGGGTTGGTTAAAGGGTCAGAAGTGTACAGGGGTCAATCTGATGACTGTAAGAGAACATGGTTCAGTCTGTTCATATTACATTGCTTTGATGAATAAATATAATAAAGCACTTTCCTGAATAAAGGAATGTCCTGTTTAATGATATCGTATAGTATACTAAGTGTTGAGGCAATAAAACATTTTGCACCCAAGCCTTTAGCAACGTTTAGCTAAACTTAACTATCCACCTTTTACACAAACATTACAGTAGCTAAAGATCCAGTGGCCATAAAGGGAATAAATGATTAATAAACATTTATAAACATTTACAGATGACGAATAGTCCTCAGCTTTAGATTGGGTTCTGCAAAAACATGAACAAATAATTAAGAAATCATTTGTAAAGATGTGTAAATAGGGGTGAATTCAGGCCATTGAGACATTGAGATGACTGCTCATAAAGGCAATAATGATTAATAAATGTTTATTACCATTTACAAATTATGAATAGTTTACACTTTAGATAAGGTACTGAAAAAACATGAACACATAATTAATAACAGATTAAAGGTCAAATATGCGACCTTTACAGGCTGTAATTATGAGTTAATAATTAATATGTTAAAATGGATAGTCTATGAAGTGCTCATAATTACTAATTAAGCTATGTTTTACAACATTTGATAGCATTCAAAAGTACATTAACAAATCATTGTCTAATTTCCATTCAATTCATTTGTCGATATTTTCAAAAAGTGCATGAGCGTATGAATTGAAACTTTAAAGGCATTTGTAAGAATTTAAATTTGCATTAAATAATGGATTTAGGTCATGTTTAATAAGTACATTAGTAAACACTGACAAGCACATTATCTCATATTTCTAGATTTGTGGATATATAATAATTTTTAAGCATTATAATAACTTTGATAAATAAATCATTAAGAAATATTATATAAAGTGCTACAGAAAAAATGTATCGCGGTTTCCAAAAAATAACTTTTTCAACATAAATGTTTCTTGAGCAGCAAATCAGAAAACGTTTTTGTCAGATCATGTGACACTACGTAATGATCCTGAAAATTCAGCTGTGCATCACAGAAATAAATATCATTTAAAATACATTAAAATAACGTAATTATATTTCACAATATTACTGTTTTTACTCTATTTTGATCAAATAAATGCAGCCTTTGTTAGCATAAGACTTTTTACTGAATTCTGTCTCACCCTTGATGCAATATAGATGGGTAAAAACAGCCAGCCCAAGAGCAGCACCATCAGCATGCCCTGCACATCAACATGAGACATGATGAATCTGAGACATTAACTGTATCACAACAGATAGACGTCACTCACTCCCAGAATGATTCACTTTCTTACACACTGTACTCTATTCAGCAAATGAATGTACTCTCTCTGTCTCTTATATTGTGTATCTCGTGTGCTTACGTTCCATTCATAAGCAGTGGAGGCGATACCCGCTGCCGCCCCAGAGCCGGCGAGACCAATGAAGTGACCACTGCCCACGTTACTGGCAAACAGAGAGGCGCCCACCTGCACAAACACGGCCCATGGAAAACAAGCTTGATCCAAGATTCATATTCATATCTAAAAACAGGAATCTCCCCAGATCACATTCACCCCAATATTAAAAGGGAAGAAAAATACATTTTGACTAATAGGCCTATTTTTTAGGTTCAATCCTTTTCATGACAGTTTTAAGATATTGATCATAACTATCTCTAACAAAAATCGTTAACTAAAACTATAAACCATTTTCCTTGAAGTAAATTGACTTAAATAAAATATTATATAAAAACAAACTTGTTATTTCAGCTAGTTGCTTTTCATTTGTTTCTTGTTTAGTTAAACTTTAAGTACTAAAATAACTGAAATTAATAAAAACGGGAAACATTAGAATATATAAATAAATAAATAAATCACTAAAGATAACTAAAACTTTTAATGAAACCTGAAAATATAAAAATACACACTGATTCAAAATATTAACTAAACCTATACTTGTATAACAGTGATAATGAAATAACACTAAAATGCATGTGAATTACACGACGGGGATGAGAAATACATTTTTGTATTACTGAAATAAGAATAGTTGTGCGCAATTGTCATGAAAATAATGGCAGACGTTAATGTCAATGGTCCTAAGAATAGACTTCATTTCTTTATCCAATAATGTTTTGGTAGTAACACTGTATAATGCATATTTTGTTTGTGTTACAGAAATGAAAATAATGTCAAAATTGTCAATGTTCCTAAAAACAGACTTCATTTTCTTTATGCAAATAAATATGGTTTGAGGTTTGAGATTTACTCACTCACCGGCCACCACGTCATGTTTTTGCCAGCAAGGAAGTATCCGTCCACTGTGCTCCTCTTGGTCTTCCACATGGACTGTTGAGTGAGCAAAGGTTATAAATATAAGCCATATACAAGATGTTAAGCCATAAATGTGATCAGTAACACATTTACTGATGTACAATTCAGCTCAGATGTGTGAGATATTACAGAGAGAACAAGAACCTGAAGCATGCAAACACTTCTTATAGAGAGATTGTCACTGTGAAACATAATCACGATACAGCTGAGCATTTTGTGATTTCAGTAAACTTACCCAGAAGCCCACTGCCAGAACCAAGAGGAAGTAGATGACAAGCACCACTATATCTGTGGTGGCCAGGGTGGTCGGGCGCGATGTGTCCTCGGCGGTGGGGGAAGGGGAAACGACGGGATGCTCGGTGGCAGCCATGAGGTGTGTGTCCCTTTAAGACAACAGACAGTAGACAATCGCTCTCATCCACACACTTTGACAAACACACTCAATGTAACTATATGAAGACGTAACGTGTCTGTCTCACTGATTATACATTATCTAGCCTGTATTTGCATGTTAATGTTTTTCCAAGAATCCCAGAGAGACTGAATGGGTATAAGTTACAGAGGAATGGCAAATGTTTTCCTATGGGGTGTAAAACTACAAAGTTGACTCCTAAGAAAAGACAACTGGGAAAAACTCAGAAATGGCATTATACTCACATTTTCTGCTTTCAAGTCCAAATTTAATAAAGAAGCCATTCAAAACCCATGTTTCCACACTGGATTTAATCCATTTTACTCTCGACAGAAGAGAGAAATATATGCAAGCATCTTATAGCAGCCTGCATGATAAATACTGTTCAGGTTTAAGGTGTAATGTTTTATTTTAATATTGAAGTTTGTAAAGGCATTTGCATTGTCTTCCACCTTAAACTCTGAGAATATCACACCATTAGTAAACTAGCAAAAGGTCCCCACAACTTTTGACCAGTGAATTTCCATGACTTTTCCAGTTGTTCATTATACGGAATTAAACGTTTGGTTAAGATCTCGTTCTAAAGTGCAGTTTAGAAACATTTAAACCTCGAGGTCTAGAAATTATCATTGTAAGATGACAATAAAAAAATCACAATATTAGTAACTGCCATACTAATTAATACCCACAACAACATATGTATACATTTGACTGATTTAGTCAGTTTTAGTTTAAATAGGTCAGTAAAAATGCATCAACCTAAACAAAATCTGAACATGATTTGTTAGTTGTTGCCCATTAGTCATTTTTAATTGTTCACATATGCACATTATATATCATTCAAACCCATCAAAAACAAAACAGGCAAGCATACTAGCATATAAAGTGTTTCTCAGCCTTCAGAACTGAACAAAGCTGAATCAAAGATCTCAAGATTTCTCATTCACGTGATGCATAGCTATTACTACATAAATAGAGGAGCAAAAGTTAAAGACTCACCCAAATAACAGGTCAGAAACAGACAGAGGTCTTGAACTTAGTGAAAGGTCAGGACAGTAGGGTCTCCAATGAATGAACCCAGAAGTTTCTCTAGAGCTCGAAGGGATCAAACTCCACTCGCCTTTAAGTAACACATCACGCTGGTTAAAATGTAAGAGTGTTTTATTACCAAAACAGTAATGACAACAGAACAGTGTTGCAACATCACTTATACAGAGTTACTCAGTAAAAGCAGCAGCATGTATTATACATGATATATTACAAAAGAGAGGAAAACAAACCATGTAATTTCTCAAAGAAATCCTGTAAGTGTTCATAACTTTAGTAGTTTGTGTATTTTTTGCATTTACAGTATCATTAATGCGTCGTGTATGGCACGTTCAAGTTCAAGTCATTACATTTTTCTTTGGGCATCATCCCATCCATGATGAGAGCATGAAATGAGCTATTAGCATTGTGAAACATGTCCTAAAAATACAACTATTTAATGCTTGTAGCAAACCTTACTGACATTGAAATAGTGACCCATAAATTAATATAAATAATAATAATAATAACTGAAATGGAAATGTGCTTTAATCATACATACATTGTCTGTTTTCATATTACAAGCCCTTGGTGATTAAAAAAAGATGAGTTCACATGATGAATATTACTATACAAATAATAGATTTTTACACCTGGAAAATCAGTCAACACTTTGATAAAGACTGAATTATATGTGTGATAAAAAAAAAATTACATTCAAATACAAACCCGATTCCAAAAAAGTTGGGACACTGTACAAATTGTGACTAAAAAAGGAATGCAATAATTTACACATCTCATAAACTTACATTTTATTTACAATAGAATATAGATAACATATCAAATGTTGAAAGTGAGACATTTTGAAATGTCATGCCAAATATTGGCTCATTTTGGATTTCATGAGAGCTACACATTCCAAAAAAGTTGGGACAGGTAGCAATAAGAGGCCGGAAAAGTTAAATGTACATATAAGGAACAGCTGGAGGACCAATTTGCAACTTATTAGGTCAATTGGCAACATGATTGGGTATAAAAAGAGCCTCTCAGAGTGGCAGTGTCTCTCAGAAGTCAAGATGGGAAGAGGATCACCAATTCCCCCAATGCTGCGGCGAAAAATAGTGGAGCAATATCAGAAAGGAGTTTCTCAGAGAAAAAATGCAAAGAGTTTGAAGTTATCATCATCTACAGTGCATAATATCATCCAAAGATTCAGAGAATCTGGAACAATCTCTGTGCGTAAGGGTCAAGGCCGGAAAACCATACTGGATGCCCGTGATCTTCGGGCCCTTAGACGGCACTGCATCACATACAGGAATGCTACTGTAATGGAAATCACAACATGGGCTCAGGAATACTTCCAGAAAACATTGTCGGTGAACACAATCCATCATGCCATTCGCCGTTGCCGGCTAAAACTCTATAGGTCAAAAAAGATGCCATATCTAAACATGATCCAGAAGCGCAGGCGTTTTCTCTGGGCCAAGGCTCATTTAAAATGGACTGTGGCAAAGTGGAAAACTGTTCTGTGGTCAGACGAATCAAAATTTGAAGTTCTTTTTGGAAAACTGGGACGCCATGTCATCCGGACTAAAGAGGACAAGGACAACCCAAGTTGTTATCAGCGCTCAGTTCAGAAGCCTGCATCTCTGATGGTATGGGGTTGCATGAGTGCGTGTGGCATGGGCAGCTTACACATCTGGAAAGGCACCATCAATGCTGAAAGGTATATCCAAGTTCAAAAACAACATTTGCTCCCATCCAGATGTCGTCTCTTTCAGGGAAGACCTTGCATTTTCCAACATGACAATGCCAGACCACATACTGCATCAATTACAACATCATGGCTGCGAGAAGAAGGATCCGGTACTGAAATGGCCAGCCTGCAGTCCAGATCTTTCACCCATAGAAAACATTTGGCGCATCATAAAGAGGAAGATGCGACAAAGAAGACCTAAGACAGTTGAGCAACTAGAAGCCTGTATTAGACAAGAATGGGACAACATTCCTATTCCTAAACTTGAGCAACTTGTCTCCTCAGTCCCCAGACGTTTGCAGACTGTTATAAAAGAAGAGGGATGCCACACAGTGGTAAACATGGCCTTGTCCCAACTTTTTTGAGATGTGTTGATGCCATGAAATTTAAAATCAACGTATTTTTCCCTTAAAATGATACATTTTCTCAGTTTAAACATTTGATATGTCATCTATGTTGTATTCTGAATAAAATATTGAAATTTGAAACTTCCACATCATTGCATTCTGTTTTTATTCACAATTTGTACAGTGTCCCAACTTTTTTGGAATCGGGTTTGTAGTTTAATACAAATCATACGGAAAGTTCCATATAATCCTTTAAACATTCATTATAATACAATGAACAGATTGATATGATTCATTATGGTAATGAGGAATTAAAAGCAGCACAAAATATTAAATATTAATATTTAAAAATACCAAATGCATATAGTGAAGTCATAATCTAGCTCGTCGTTATTTTTCAAAGCACAAATATAAGAACTGCATCTCGTGTACAATAATATATCTCTATCTATGCAGCTTTTTAAAAAGAAATCTTCATCAACAATTTATAATATATTGCACTTAAACATTCTGCGTATGAGGAATTACTTTTTTATCATTTAAGACATTAATTCATCAAAATATCTGTTTACAGTACAATGACCAACTGACAACTCCAGCCCAGATTGATTAAATACATTTAAGCAGAATTAAGACACTGTTAAAGCACTTCTCCTAAACAAAAACTTTATTAGAATATCAAGTCAGTCAAGATCTGACACTCACAGTCCTAATTACATTAAATATTATATCTAAATGCACTTATGATTTACACAATCCACAAACCCAATTTTTGACTCCATTCCTGGTTTTAAGTGCCAAGAGCAATCACACAGGCCATCCTGTAAAGAACGTCCTAGACCAAATCTGCTCAAGTGTTTCAAAGCATTTCTAATCTTTCCCTCACATTTTACTCCTGTCCAGTCTGCGCCTGAGAGTTCAGCTTTATAACTTCCCAGGACCCTGGTGCTTGTGCATGAGTTTGCTACTGTACACGTGTCCTTGAATTACCATAAGGCTATTACTAAATTTAGACTGGACGGGTATAGGAGTGGACAGTATATGTAAGTGAACATTTATGTACTGTAAGTCTGTATTGTACGAGTGTGTTGGGTGGTTTCTTCACCAGGCTACAGGAGAGGTCGGGCAAGGGCTCCTGGGGCTGCGTGGAGGGTTTTCTGTAGTCTGGATATCACTCAAAGCCCTCTAAACACAACAAACATATTGAAATCCATATATAATACCTTTAAAATGCATATAAACCTCATGGTCATTCTTAAAAATAAAGGGTCCAAATGAGGGTTTTCATAACAATGCAAATGAAAAAACTTTTGGGTTTCTCGAAGAAACCTTCAGTGAAAAGAAAAAATGTACTCGCCCTTAGACTAGAAGAAATCTAGATAAAATCTTGAAGACATTTATCATTACATCACTTGCTCATCAATGGATGCTCTGCAGTGAATGGAGTGGATTTTTGGTCAGAAGTGATGGTTTAAGTTAAAACACCTAATGATGGATTTGTTTCTTACAAACATGCAGCTTTTCACTTCACAAGATGTTAACTAATGGACATGCGAGTTACTTGTGGATTATTGTGGTGTTTTTATCAGCTGTTTGGACTCTCATTCTGACGGCACCCATTCGCTGCAGAGGATCTATTGATGAGCTAGTGATGAAATTATAAATCTGATGAAGAAACAAACTCATTTACATATTGGATGACCCGAAGGTGAGTACATTTTCATTTTGGGTGAACTATTTCTTTAAAATCACCATTTTAATAATTTAATGAACTTTTTCCAATTATAAAGAAACTTTTGTGCATTGAATAGGTTCTATCAGGTTCTTCATGGTAACACTGATGCTAATAAAGAACCTTTCATTTTAAGAGTGCACACAGCATATATCATCAGGTCAAATCATTTCCATGATAAAATTAACAAAATGTAAATATCAGCTAGTATTCAAAAATATCAGTTGTACATCTATTCAACAATGAAATGTGTGTCTGTCTTTCTTGTGCATTTCACTGTTGTACTTTGTAATAGACATTGCTTATGTCTGTTAACTAGTTGTGTTGTAAGGGAGCAGAATGTGGGAAAAAACAGCTCTCAAGAGAGCTGGGAAGGAAGAGTGACCTATTTTTTGCCACCTGTCTGTGATAAAAGCCTCAATACATTTCTCTGCTAGCATTCATTTACTATATTTTCATGACAATATCCATCAAGTCATCTAATGCAAAACCTACCTCAAATTTAGCCACGAACTCTGCAAAGATACCGAAGAAACTCTCTGTGGTGATGACCTTTCCATCCTCACCGAAGAATGATGCGACTTTGCAGAACTCTTCCATTGCCAGCTGCTGCAGTGACTCCAGAGACTGCACAGCAGGGTGACTGTTTTCCAGAAACCCCTACATGCAAGTAGTTAAGGTGGTTTGTTATTAATTTGGCAGATATCAAGTATATTCAATGGTTGAAATGTTCATATAATCTTGTCCTGATGGGTATCTGATCTGGATCTGCTTGGAAAAGTCTTATAGTTAAAAATATGGCACAGTTACATTTAGTAGAAGACATGCTAAGATCATATGTAGTTCATTTGGTGGGTTTTGGTGGGAGGATACGCTCATAACAATGGCAAATCGATCCTCAGCGGTGGCTGGCATCTTCTGGCAGGCTAAACGAATGTCCTGGATTGTGGCATGCAAGTCATTTAAATCAGAAGTGATGTTTCTTTGATTCACTGTGGAGAACAAAGCAATGAAAATATGAAAGAGATCTGATCTCTGCAAAACCTTTTATGCAAACAAAAAACAACATTAAATGGGAATGCTGCTTCATGTTTTGGACAAACCTTGATGCGAAGCACCATGGATTGTGTAAATTAGTATTTAAATGAGTCTATAGGCTTGGACTATGAGACATCACCCAAAAAAGAAAAGAATTCAGACTGCATATAAGTCTGGGGACTCACCTTTGGCTGCTTGTGACACCATCTCAAGCTCCTTCTTAAAGTCCAGAACCTCTGGAAAGTGATGGCACAATGATTTCACCAGGATATGCAGAAATGTTGACTTTCCATCCACTGTTTTGGTGGTGCTGAGCTTCAACCAGAAAAATTTAGGATTACAGTTACATAATGGTAAAAATGAAGGCTATATGCATATATATATAAAAACTATATGCATATATATATAAAAACTTACTTCAGTGAGAAAATTGATCTTAAATCCAGTCGTTTTATTGGTCTTGGGTTGGCCGTTATTCAGATAATTCCCCATAGCCAGCACAAACTGGGAAAAAAATAAGGAAATTAATATACATGCTATAAAAGGAATATCATATTTATCCAATGTGTGCACTGGCATGGTATATTTGAGTATGCATTATGAAAAGCCTGCCAAGTCAAGAATCTTTTATCTGTGAATGAATTTCTTTGTGTGTTTGTTATCAAGTCTGTATGATTATGTGTGCCTGGGTGGAAAATAAATGACTCTGTGGAAATGAAGGAATTATACCTCCAGAATCTTGGCCAGTTTTTTGCTGTTTTTGAGCTCCAGTGAAGCCTTAAAAACACAGTCGTAGCCCCCTCATCTCCTCTGTTTTCTCTTGCAACGTAGTCTTAAAATGCAGGCTTTTCAAACGGGTTTTATACTCTGGCACTGATAGCATCTGATCATAAACAATATAGACAAAATATATTCAATATACATAATATATATACACAAGTACACATATTGTTAGAATTATATTAAAATAAATAATATACTTTTAAAAATACAACTTTACATATAATCATAATATCAAATACAACCACAGAAAACTTGAAAATAAATATTGATGAAACTATCATTAGTCTTGTACCTGTAGGACAAACTGATCGGGCTCACTGAGTTTGCATGGGTCGTCTCTGTACTGTTCATATTGTCTAACCTCATAATCATCTGGTGCGTATAGGAGCAACTGTTTAATATGTGATGAGTCTAAACGTTCACTTGACAACGTCATCAGCACCTGGCGTAGCTCGCTTGGTGACAGCTTCAGATGGGCAATCAAGATTGCTATAAAGATAGCAGAAGAGTCTTAATAACAAAGTGTACAAGGGCATGTGCTTATAGGCTAATAGCTAAATGCTAAGAAGCTTGTAGTCTAACAGCTGGGACGGTTAACGAAAGGAGCATGCTATTATCATTTACAACCAAAAACAGCACTGTCGCAGAGCGAGACAAAAAAGACACATGTATAACACAAGTTAAGACTTGACTGGAATGCACACATAAACATCATCTAAACATTTACAAGTAAACTTCACCAAACTGAGCACAAATTACTATTTACAGCCTGTTACACTTTTGTACTGAGATGTTTTTTGTTTGTTTTTCAAAAAAGGACATGTAACTAGAAAAATTATAAACCATTGTTTGCTACTCACAAGCATTGTAGGCTTTCTTATGGGAGAGAATCTCCACCACATCTTTCTTCTTGAAAGTCTCCACCTGAGGTGAGGGCTCTGGAAGAGAAACTGAGACATGAATCGTATCGTGAGTGAAATTAACTTGTAACGGAAAGCATTGTGTTAACTAATAAAAAGGATCCTATGCTGCCTTCAAGTCCTCCTGGGAAATTCTGACATCTAAGCTTGTAAGTGATGTTGGTTGGAAATTATAGGAAAAAGTAATTGTCACACAAACCAGCCTCCTCATACAGTATCTCACAGAAGTGAGTAAACCCCTCACATTTTTGTAAATATTTTATTACATCTTTTCATGTGACAACCAGTGTTGGGGAAAGTTACTTTTAAAAGTAATGCATTACAATATTTCGTTACTCCCTAAAAAGTAACGAATTACGTTACCTTTTTATGGAAAGTAATGTGTTACATTACTTTTACGTTACTTTTTAAACATAAGCAGTACTTGATTGTTTGTTTTTAATACAATAAGTTATATTTATAGCAAATGTAAAAGCCCTTTCACACCAAAAAGTGTAATGAATAAACCTCAGGCTGAAGGAAAAGTAAATTCACGTCTGTACAGTAGAACGCAGAAAAAGAAGGTTCAACACTCTTCAGCAATAAAAAAACAAAACAACGAAGCACGATTGTTAGTTTATCAAAGGTAATTTTTCCTTATTAGTATGGTTGAACTGGATCATCAAAGGTCAGCAGCAAACACATTGGTTAATAAAATGAGATTAGATATATTTGTGTTGTTTAACATATTTAATTATTGCAGGTTTGCGTCATATTCTGAGTTTGCATTTTACTGTTTTAATTCATTTTGATGAATACTGAATCTGTTTTTTGCAACATTCACATTTAGTCTAGATTAGAACTACAGTAAGATCATGTTCACACAGTGCACTGTCAGTCAATAAATGGAAAAAAAGTAACTTTTTTGAAAAAGTAACTCAGATAATTTCTAGTAAATTAAAAAGTAATGCGTTACTTTACTAGTTACTTGAAAAAAGTAATATTATTACATAACTCGCGTTACTTGTAATGCGTTACCCCCAACACTGGTGACAACACTGAAGAAATTACACTTTGCTACAAAGTAAAATAGTGAGTGTACAGCTTGTATAACAGTGTCAATTTGCGGTTCCCTCAAAATAACTCAACACACAGCCATTAATGTCTAAACCACTGGTCCCTAAGTGAAAATGTCCAAATTGGGCCAAAAGTGTCAATATTTTGTGTGGCCACCATTATTTTCCAGCACTGCCTTAACCCTCTTGGGCATGGAGTTCACCAGAGCTTCAGCTTCACAGGTTGCCACTGGAGTCCTCTTCCACTCCTCCATGACGACATCACAGAACTGGTGGATGCTAGAGACCTTGCACTCCTCCACCTTTCGTTTGAGGATGCTCTACAGATGCTCAATGAGGTTTAGGTCTGGAGACATGCTTGGCCAGTCCATCACCTTTACCCTCAGCGTCTTTAGCAAGGCAGTGGTCGTCTTGGAGGTGTGTTTGGGGTCGTTATCATGTTGGAATTCTGCCCTGCGACCCAGTCTCTGAAGGGAGGGGATCATGCTCTGCTTCAGTATGTCACAGTACATGTTGGTAATCATGGTTCCCTCAATGAACTGTAGCTCCCCAGTGCCGGCAGCACTCATGCACTCTCAGACCATGACACTCCCACCACCATGATTGACTGTAGGCACGACACACTTGTCTTTGTACTCCTCACCTGGTTGCAGCCACACACTCATACGTCTATTTCCTAAACACAACCTTTGGATATGATGCTGAGCACATGCACTCAACTTCTTTGGTCGACCATGGCGAGGCCTGTTCTGAGTGGAACCTGTCCTGTTAAACTGCTGTATGGTCTTGGCCACCAAGCTGCAGCTCAGTTTCAGGGTTTTGGCAATCTTCTTCTAGCCTACGCCATCTTTATGTAGAGCAACTATTATTTTTTTTCAGATCCTCAGAGTTCTTTGCCATGAGGTGCCATGTTGAACTTCCAGTGACCAGTATGAGAGAGTGAGAGCGATAACGCCAAATTTAACACACCTGCTCCCCATTCACACCTGATACCTTGTAAACACTAATGAATCACATGACACTGGGGAGATAAAATGGCTAATTGGGTCCAATTTGGACATTTTCACTTAGGGGTGTACTCACTTTTGTAGCCAGCGGTTTAGAATTGAATGGCTGTGTGTTGAGTTATTTTGAGGGGACAACAAATGTACACTGTTATACAAGCTGTACACTTACTACTTTACATTGTAGTAAAGTGTAATTTCTTCAGTGTTGTCACATGAAAAGATACAATAAAATATTTACAAATATGTGAGGGGTGTACTCACTTCTGTGAGGTACTGTATACTGGAATAGTAGTCTTAGCCTCAGACGTCATGCCCATGGACCATTGGCTGAACGTCAGATACATACAGCACACAAAAAAGGAAACAGTTCAGAAGTTCTGAAGTCATCATCTGATTGGTTGAATTCTACAGCATTTCTGAAAGATGTTATTTCTCTTTTGGGCAGTCCTTGGCCAACAAAAGCTGCTATGGAGTCCAGACCTTCTGCTGTCTGTTTGAAGATATGGCTATGCAAGACTACTGGAGTAGTGCTTTCTGGCAAGATTTATCCCCATTCTTCACCCAAAGTAAACAAAAATACTTTGTACAGCCAACATTTGCAATTAAAACTTTATTATGACCAATAACATTTTGTTTTCACCATTATAAATAGACACACTGCAAGTCAGAAAGTCTGGGAAGATGTTTCCTACTTCCAACTACGACATTGTGGTGGGGTTCATCTTTTTTGACATAACCTGAGAGCAGCTCCAGTGCCTAAAGTATTAAAGGCATGACTTACAAGACAATAATTTTCCTTGATATTATGTACAGGGTTTAGATTAAAAAAAAAAAAAAAACTTTATATTAAAGGTAATTGGCAAACAGATAATTGACCCAGGAGTTTAATTTCCATCTTATTAGACCATATAATCTTTCTCTATATCTTGTTTGTCTTCTATAAGATGTGCTATAAAGATGTTATCCCAAAGTGAGAGTTTTCCCCAACTTTCTTTTCACAACCCTTTAGTTTGAGCTAGATTTAGGAAATGTGCAGGCTATTATCATCTCAGTTGACTCCTTCATAGCTGCCGTAGGCATCTTGGTGTCCTCTTTTACTATGACTCTTCTTGTCTGAATACTCAGATTTGGAAGACAGCCAATTCTGGGCAGATTCACGTGTGTTCCTCATTTTCTCACTTTAAATTATAGACTTCATGGTGCTTTTAAATATTAGAAGAGACAAAAATGCAGTTCAGTAAACTCTATAAGCAACAAATGCCGACTACTACCTATGGACCACACTGTATCTCTCTCTTTGAGAGATATAGAAAGCAACTCCCTTCTCAGCTTGTCGACAGCTTTTTTTGTTCTCTTGGAAATTAGTTATACATATTACTTTTTTCACATTTTACTCACCAGGGCTCTTTTGGGTCCCAAAATGAAGCTCCAAGTCTAGGTATTTCACCATGTCACTCAGCTTGTCATAATCAGAATCTTCTTCCAACTGCAGTGAGAAACCACATCTATCCTTACATTCTTCATTCTAACAGACTGAGCCAATCTCATAACTATGGATATCCTGAAATGTTCCATTATTACGATAGACCAATATATGTCTCAAATGATGTACTACTTTTTTCAAGGTCTCCTCCAACTATTTCCAGAGATTTTAGCATTGTCAATTTGGCTCATGCTGTTTGAAATTTCAAATATAAGTGACCACAAGGTTTAGACCTCTTTTAGCTAAAACTGGTGCAAAACATCATCAAGATTAGTTGAGTCAGCCATTTAAGACACAAGCAAGTCACACAAAGACTCAGCTTATTAGACTGAAACTTCTTACCTGTCCCCAAATGGTTCCCTCAGAATTTTCCACTTGTTCCCATCGTAGCCGCTTTACACTCATATGACTGGAGTCAGATTTTTGTGGAGAGTCCTTTGGGAGTGGAGGAGGCATGCAAGGTGGGGGTAAAGGTGGAGGAGGAGGTGGCTCCATAGTGGGCCCATCAGTGGGGTGGTGAGTTTGAGGTTGGGGTGTACTTGGTGGTTGCGTTTGGGACTGGACCTCGTGGTGGCTGTGATGGTGGTGACGATATTCATGGTACATGGGTTGAGGGCTCTGTCTGGCCAGTGTAATGGGTGGAATCTGTGGGGTTGAGCGATGCTGTTGCTGCTGCTGAATCTGCTGTTGCTGAAGCTGTTGCTGCTGCTGAAGCTGCTGTTGCTGCTGCTGCTGAAGCTGCTGTTGAAGTTGTTTGCTGTTGAAGATGTTGCTGCTGAAGTTGTTGTTGCTGCTGCATCTGCTGAAGCTGCTGTTGCTGCTGTTGTGAAGGATGAGGCTGGAAGGTTGACAGGATCTGTTGGGTCTGGTGAGGTTTTTGGGGCTGTTGAGTCTGGTGAATCTGGTGGTACTGAGGAGCTGACTGGATTGGCTGAACCTGGTGTATGTGTTCAATCTGGTGAATGTGGCGGGTTGGCGGAGGAGCTTGATGCATCTGGTGGTGGTATTGTTGCGGAGTCTGCTGAGATGGTTGAATAGCTTGAGAAACTGCTTGAGCCATGTGTGCCCGGTGCATTTGTCTGTCCACCCTCTCCAGTCTTTCGATTTGCTCCATGTGCTCCAAGCGTTCCAAACGCTGGATCTGCTCCAATCGGTCAAGTCTATCCATAGAGCTTGAGAGGTGAGCTTGATGACTTTGATGCATCCCATAAGCATGGTGTACTTGTTGATCTGAATGCAAGGGCTGGGGCTGCATGTCATAGATATGCCTATCCGAGCGCTCCTTTCTTTCAATCCTATCAAGCCTATCCATGGAGCTAGATAGTTGAGTCTGAATAGTGTGGTGTGAACGGTGGCTTTGGTGCACTTTAATAGACTGAGATTGGTGACTTGGTTTATTTTGATGGATTGGATGCATCTGGTGATCCTGTTGCACCTGGTGGTGTTGGGGAACCTGGTGAGCTGGATGAACCTGATGGTGCATCTCGTAGATTGCATGACTGGGAATGGGTGACTGGTTTATTTCTGGAGAGGGCATAGGGGGCAGAGACTGATGCATCTGCTGCTGAGGGTGGCTAGCTGTTGGTTGAACTGGAAGCGAGTGGTGCTCCTGAAGGACTTGGTGCTGGGTCATCAGCTCATCACATGTGGGCAACACCTTGTGAATGGATTGTCTTTTTGGGGGTGGGTTAGCTCTTGGTGGAGGTGGCGGAGGAGGTCCAGGGTGCCGACGGAAGGTCAGCTGTCGGGGTGCATGGTCAGGGGTGAATCCAGCAGGTGGAGGGGGGTCATTAAATTGGACGGGGGGTGGGGGAGGAGGAGTCAGAGGGGGTGGAGGAATGTGCTCTGAGCTGGAAGAGTAGGTAAGAGAGCTGGCATCCTCACTGCTACTATGTACTTCGCTTGGACTACTTAGCTCGGGAGGCATGTACTCTTCTTCCTCCTCCTCCTCCTCCTCCTCCTCCTCCTCTTCCACCTCTTCCTCCTCTTCCTCTTCCTCATTCTGGAATGCCATCTGGACAATATCCTGGTGTTATTTTGAAGTAAAATATACAAAAAGCATTGAGTTTTTGCAATAGACCAGTGAAGATTAGCCATTGATCCTGTATCACATATCAAGTAAATTAACCATTCTAATATACACACCTCTTCATAGTCATTCTCTGGTGACAAGAAGTCATCCACAGATAACTGCTGTCCTAGCTGCTCGCTCAGAGCCTCCATGAACAAATCTGTGTCAGAGGTACGGGGTGGACGAGAGAAGGTGTAGCGCTTCTTCCTAATGGGTGGACTAGGGGGGTATTCCGGAGGAGAGGGTGGAGAGAGAGTTGGGCTGTCTAAACTGATGTATGGGTTGGACTCAGCACTGGTTTGAGAGGGAAGACCTGGAGGGTAGAAGGGGCACTGGGGACTCAGTAGAGGCTCCTGCATCCAAGAGTCAGATTGTGGAGGAGGTGGTGGTGGTGGAGGCGGTGGCACGGGCTGCGCTGATGCATATTTGCGGCTGCCTGAGAGATGAAGATGAAAAAGCAAAAGTTAAGAAGATAAAATATACTGCCTCAAATGAAATTCCTACCCATTACACAAAGAACTTACAAGGATTTTCTAGAATTCACAAGCCACAATGCCAATAAAAAAGTTAGAAGTACACTAACTGTACCTGAAGTGGCCCGAACAGATGGAGAGGAAGAGTGTGCCCTGACGGACTGTGAGGAAGCGTGCGGGAAGACGTCTATGTTAACCAGAGTTTCAGAAGCTGGAGGAGGTCGACTCTTGAGGGATTTGGATCTCTTCCCGGCATAGACATTCTCCAGCTCAGCATACACAGCTGTCAGCTAGACAGAGAACAGGGACTAGCTTGTTAATATAAAAACAGTGCACTTGCTCAAGCATTTCAATGTTTGTAAACCTGTATAATCAAATGAGAGTGCTCACATTAGTCAGATTGTTGGGCGTCTCTGGTAAGGATGTTCCATCCCCTGATTGTCTCTCTCCAGGAGTCAGTCTCATAGGTGCCACCTCCACTGGCTCAGTGCAAATCCCTCATGAAGTAAGATAATAGCCCAGAAACTCTAATTTCAATTTGCTAAGAAAGCTGCAGTTTTTAATGATGGTACATAAGCTCCCACTTCCTACAATGCTGTTTTTGTGGTACATAATACAAGGTGTGAAAGTTTACACAATTTCACTCCATATATAGGTATCTAAACATGTGTATGCCAGTTTATGCCTCAATGCCAATGGTTGTTTAACTACAGTCTGCAGACTTCCAGGTGCTAGGTGGCTGGTAGAAAATGAGAATTTTGAAAAATGTATAAGGCATGTTGAAGTTAAAATGTTTAACAGTAATTTTTAACACACTTCGTGAGGCTAGTCAGACAATATGAGATTAACACTTTTGACTATAAGCAGCCCTAGTAAGATATCAGTGGCATCAAAAAATTGAAAACTGCTGTCCTACGTTATAATGTGTAATCCAACATAGTGTTCAAAGACAGCTTACCCATGCCCAAGTGAGTGCCGATAACCAGATCATCTGAGCTGCGTCCCCTTCCACTGCTCCTGTAGGTGGTTCCTGTCACCTTCATGGAGCTGCTGCGCCTATGAGGCTCATGGGCTGGAGGTTCAGGTTCTGCTGTTGGCACTACCAATAATAAATACATGCATGCATACATATGTATGTACTTATACTCTAAACAGATTGACGGGCTCACGTGTAACTTTATAGCCAAGGAATCGGGAGATCTTGTTCTGGCAGTGTTCCTGCTCCTCGTAGGTCAGCAGCTGGTAAATGAACTGCCAAATCACCTGTTTTGCTGGGGTATCCAACACAGGGAAGACGTCCACAATCAAAGTGTCTACATTTCTAATGGCACAGAAGAAAAATGAATCAAATCAGGTTTCACACAAAGTTCAGAATGTTCCCAGAGAAGCATTGGAGACATTTCCATCTTAGAATACCCTTTCTTTCTTTCACTAAAATATTATGGGTATGTCATTCACCTGTGCTGGAAGAAGGCCTCCAGGGCCTTGCAGATGGTGTATCTCTCTTGGAGTGTGAGAAGGTGCTCAAGCTGCTGGCTGAAGGTTCGACCCTGTACGCGAATACTGGGAGGCAAGATCTCAGCAACCCACTGAAGGGAGCTGAGCACGGGACCACGGGAGCGAGGAGAAACCTCCACCTGTTCGGGTTCGGTGAAGGCCGGCGGGCCATCTTCAACCACCAGGCTGGGCATTGCCCCACTCCCCTGCAGCATGGACACCACCTTCTCATGTGAACAGCTCCTGAGAGGATGTGCAAAAATACAAAGTATACACAGGGTTGACTTAAGCTGGGCGCACACGGAGCAATTTTTAATAGTCCTTCATGATTTTTGCTTGTCAGACTGTACGAATATGATGATCATGTCACACTGTGGGATCTCGGTTGTCATTAATGTCAGAATGTACGACAGTCAAGACGAGTTTAAAAATGGGTGCGCGCAAGAAAACATGACCAGAGTTTTACATTATCAGCCCATACACATTTAGTGACTTTGAGCTGCATTAAGCGTGGGGCTGATCATAAAAAGTACATGAATGGTGGCAATACCGGCATATTTATGAAGAATAGTATAAGAAGCCCTACACACCCACATGAAAATAGCGGCACAACCAGTGCTTATCACAGTAAAGGTAACATATCATAGGAATTCCATGAGCGGAGGACATGAGCACCGGAGTTTAGTTCTAGCATTAATTTTGATCATGGCTTGTCTTGAAAAATGAAGACAGATTGACGTTTGTCGTAGGAGACGTCACACTGCAGGACTGTGTGGCAAAACTTCTGACACTGCCAGAATTTCATCAGAGGTCAAATTTGATCACAATGGCCATTAATCGGCTGTCAGTGAACATGTCAAACCAGTGATCAAAAACTTCAGATTTTAGCCTAGGATTATAGGAATCTTTTATGATTTTCAAACTTTGTCTCAGACGACCAAATCAAGGCCAAAATTGCACAGCGTGCACTGGGCTTTATTAAATTAGGAGCATGAAGAACCCATATGCATAATAATAGTGTTGCTTGCTTTAGACTTTATTTCAGTTCCACATTAGGATAAAAGCAATGTATTCCAATGCAACCCAAGCCTCACCTCATGTCCAACCCATTGAGAAACAGGATGCGATCTCCAGGTTTGAGACCCGCCTTCTCAGCCGGGCTGCCTGCAGGGGAATGGCAACAAACCAAGCAGAAAATAACTACTGACAGCAGATTATATGGGCTCCAACTGAGATTAAGCGGTGTTCATGAAATGCCCTTTGAAATGACGTGAGATATAGAAGTCAAGACGCTGAAGAAGCTTGTCTGTTTGTCACTTCCTGCCCAAGAATGGATGTCCCTTTTTGGCTTTTGAGGGCTGGATGTGAGAAAAGTGTGAATCTAAAAGGATTTGTGCTAGATAAAAACAGAGCTCTACCACCTGTGCCCCTCTGACTCAGCCAGTGGAGTCTTCTGTTGTGTCCTGTTATTTCTCTCTCTCATCTCCTGCTGTTCCTGCACACTGCCAGTTTCTGCCGCCTAGCTTTTTAATGGGTGCCATGAGTCAGAAATGACAGAACTTTCATGACTTTAGCATTAACGTCATCTGCTTCAGTTATAGGTCTGATAATTCACTCCCTTCACTTGTTTCATGTCCAAAATATTTTTTTTTCATCTTTCTAATAGCCTTGTTTTGTTGTAGGATGTGAACAACTAAAATAAATGCACCACAAGACACAAACCCTTCCCTTATGAAAACAAAAGTCAATGTTTGAAAATAGTAAGATAAAAATATTGAAGAACAACAATCTAAATATATTAATTCATCTTAATTAAATATTAAATGTTTCAACATCGAAATAAGATACAAGCATGTCCATTTTGGTTATTTTCATACCTGGTATTACAGAGTCGATCCAGACTGGAGCATGGCCGGAGAGTAAACCCGAAACTCTGGTTCCCTTTGTACACCCGTACTGTCCTAGTGAACCATGATGAAGAGAATTAAAAACATCTTAAAAACAAGTGAATACAACCTATATATGTCAAGCAGAACCACATCTTGAACCTTTATATAATGTAGATTAACTAATATAATTGCTTATTAAAATAATATTCATTTGATATTATTGGAAAATATATGATATAGATATAATACACATACACAGCCGCCTTTGATCATATTTACTAAAGGGTATTAATAATTTTGAGCACAACTGTATACATAGTATCCATACAAGAAAAAGAATATGGCATAAGGACAGTTCTGCATAATGTTAATGTAACAGCAAGCAATTTTCCAGTGCAATAAAGCCACACTTTCAGTTTTCCTACATTATTAAAAAGAAACTACATCTGCATTCCTGGAGACATATCAATAAGTGTGTATTGTACTAATGATTGACAGGATTTCACATCCTCCACCTCTTCCTATTTATGCTTTGGACAGGCTTAACAGAGAATGAATTCATGTTTCTGAAATACTGTACACAAATCTAGTAACGTCATCAACTATAATGATGAGGACTAATCTTGATGCTCTCACACTTACACAGGTGTCAAATAGCATGACTAAAAATAACATGAATTGTAAGAGTGAAATATTGCAGTAGCATAAAATCTACATCATTTACAGCTTACAGCAGTTGCGAAATCAGAAATCCAACAAGAAGGGATGAATTTATTTAAATCAATGCATCAGTCAATCAATTTATCAATTATCCATCACCTAGCATTATTATGATTATATTAATTGAATTAAGGAACAAAAACAAATGAAAATACAATACAGCAAAAAAGGGTAACACTTTATTTGACAGTGTTCTTGTTACACGTTACATCTTTTTATAATAGTAATAACAATAAATTATAAATTACATTATATGCAGCATATGAACCCTAACAGTGTGTTTTTATGTGTGATATATGTGTTGAAATCTTCCATCTATCCGATTTATTGGAAAACATCAAACTTGAGAATATAGAGGTCTACTAAAGTAGACTACTAAAGACACTCAAAATATGAACAAAATATGAATTAGGAAAATATATAACATCAAATGACAAAATATGAAAGCAAAAGGGAATTATAAAATCTACCACATCAGTAACAAATGCAGAAAACCCAGCGTGTAACTGTTCCCACTGTGACACTTCCACTGACCTGCGGGAATAGAAGGAGCTGGAATGGCCTGCGATGAGAGAGGTGGTCTTGCGGAGACCACGGGCAGGAGGCATGACCACTTCCTCGTTGGCGGTCCGGGGCACAGAGCTGGCTCGAGTGGACACAGACAGCAGCCGTTCGGGGTGGTCTTCACTCCGGCTGCGCCGTAGCCGATTGTTCCTGTGCTCGCTGAAGCTTCGGCCCCTCAAGCGACTGATCAAACTCTGGGAGACCATCTCATCAAAGCGCTGCCTGTGCTTCTTAGGGATGAAGATCCTGACAAACATGGCACACAGCAGACGGAGTCACAGAGGAGAAACTGTTCAGGCGTGTGAACATACTCTCAAGCCTGCTGAGAGAAGCACTGGATGGAGACACACAGGCAAATGGAGGAGGAGGGACAGCTATGAGAAAACCTGCTATAATTACACCGGATCATGGAGATGTTTGTGACCTGCTATGAGAGAAAATAAAAGAGCTCATGTGGTGCAATGAAGCGTTTGTTTTCTGTCCTGTGAAGAGTGGGTAAAAATACCCTGTTTGATCAACTTCAAAAGCTAAGCAGGTGACTTCAGAAAGATGTCTGATGGTCCTGAGAGGATGAATGATAAAAGAGAAAGCGCTTTTTAACCCTCTGTGATATAATTCTCACATCCTTTAAAACCAAATTCAAATTCTCATTAGCTTCTACTAACCCAATCTGTGAGTGAAAAATATGATCTAAAATATGAAATGTATCATATATCACCAAAATAGCATATATTACCAACTAGACTATTTTGACTCATAAATTTAAAAGGATAAAGCCATAAAAAGGAATGAACCCATGCATCATGAAGGACACTGTCACAACACACAGCATCATGAGGGGACGCGCAGCCCAGAAGCAGCTCAAGAGCTTCAGTTCTGGGTTAATCTTCCAGCTGTAATCATCTCAAGCACTGCTTCAGTGCTGCTTTTGCTTCGGGACACAAATCTTACTTTGGACAACAAATGGCGAGCCAACACGGTGCCGAAATTGTGTACTGTGCAAAAACAAAAGGTCCTTAAAATTAAACAATAAAATGGATTAACAGTATCATGAAGACCAAACAATAATAATATTAGTAATAAATATTATACAAAGCATACACACTATAAATATATGTATGTTAATAACAATAATCCAGAGACATCAACAACAAAAGAAGATTTTGTCTTCTATAAAAGTTGATAAGTTCTTGCGTCAAAGAAACAAGTACACAATCATCTTCAGATTCTGGTCTTGCATAACTCTATCATCGCTGTTGAAGAGTAATTATGTGGTGAAGTGGATTTACTTATTGTAGAGTAACATGCATTGTAATGTTAGAAGCAGATGTTATTATGGGTTTATTAAGTGTAAGTTGACCAGCAAGATTTTAAAACGAGCAGCTCATTCATAAAATCATACGTGCTAAGCTCAAGCTGTGGTAAAACAAACTAAAGACTGAAGACAACGAGTGTAGTGCTGAAAAGGGGTGGGGCTACATGAGGTCTACAGCTGTGAGGAGTGCATCATTATATTGTTAGTTACATTTTGTTTTATTTATTAATTTATTTTGCATGGTCTGAACAGAACAGAGCTGCGACCTGTTTTTTGAGGCATTTAATCACAAGAACATCGTACTGAGGTGAAGCTTAGATCACAAACTGCTATTTTCACAATTGTGAATACGAAAAGCCATTCTATACATAACTTATGCAGGTTTTCCTGCATCTGAAGAGCTCAGGGCCCAACAGCGGTACTGAGACATTACAATCCAAGAAAAACAAAACTAATACTAACTTAAAACCAATATTTTAAAGCTTACGAATCAAACATGATCAAAAGAAAAATTTACTCAAGTACTACTGTGCCATGGAAGTTTTACAAGTACATGCTTCTCTTCAGTGAATCTCCAGTGAAAGTATCCCCAAAAACTCCTAATTCAACTTAAATCCACATTTCACTCAGTTAACTTTTATTTAGTTCAGGACGGCCTCAATTAGAAGGAGGTCACAGGAAATCTAAAATTAACCCAGTGTCAGAGAGGAGGGAACACAGATCAAGGACACACTTTCAAAATGAACGAAGGTGGGAATGAAGAACGCATTCAACAATAAAAGATGTATTTTAACACGAGTAAGTGATCTCTAAGCCTATTTAGTATCTCTGGATGCCTCAGCTCACAATAACAAAGCATGCCATGCATTTACAAGCTGATTCACATTCTCTTAAGCCTTAAATGACATCAAATGATGGAGGATTCATTATTAAAGAAAGCAAGCAACCCTGACAACAAGGCCAAATGAGGAGTTAATATAAGTTTAAAGTAAAATGGCAACAACAAATGGAAATAATTTCCAAGTAGGTCTCAAAGCTTTAATATCTTTTCTATTTGCTCTAATTACTATATAAGTTTAACATTGTGTGAAACTGCATAAATTATTATAATTTCTCTAGAAATTTGATCAAACCTCAATTTCTGAACCTAATTTCTTTGTGATCCTAGAGGTTTTTCTTACCGACAACGCTTGGAGATACCCCTGTCGCGCCCCATCTCTCATTTAAATTAAGATAAATCTCAAACGAAATGATGAGATGTTCTTGACCTTAGTGTAGGAGTCTCCATAAAGCTGGAATAACCATTCAGCGAGTAGAAGAGGATAATCGGAAACGCCATTATCTCCAGTATCCAGATGAGGAGATGTTGATTAGTGCCAACTTGAGGAGCGATGACGTTGCATGGATGAAGAAGGAAACTTCAGGTCACGTCACATCTCCGTGCTGGGTTGCCTTGGGGAGTTTAGCGTTAAAAAGGAGTCTACATCCAGAACCGTAGACCAGATGCCTTCAACTGCAGACGAGACGCAAAGATGCAGCTGCTTCAGACGTGAAGAGAGAGAATAGAGTGAAAGAGTGGAGCAGGGACAGAGAGAGAGAGTGTGAGAAAATAGAAAGTGTCCCACTGGAAATCTGAGCCAGGTCAGCATGAGTTACTCAATCCGATCCACATGATTGAGTTAGAAGATCCTCAAGCATCCAAGTTCAAGACGCGGAGATAAAACTAGAGTTTGCACAGCCGATAACCAGATACAAAGCTGTAGTTTACTGCAAAAGCTGAAGAAACAATTCCTTCAAAATTCTAAGCAAGGTCCCACAATCTTCTTAGCTGCTTTGTACCGCTGGAAACTCGCAACTTTAAAGCAAGAAATGTATGTGGATTTTGTGCAAACTTCTGGTGTGTCACGGAACTAAGAGAGGTTTATTATAAGAATTAGGCTGCTTAAAAATAGGGAGGTTCCATGGGGATAACTGGGCAAATTTTTGCTGGGACGAAGCGCAGCACACAAGCTGGTCAGTACTGAAGTGGACTGAAGGACTGGGAAAATACAGTGGTGCATGCCAAATGCAAGAGATACTGATGCAGCTAGAAAACCATGCTCTCACTGAGATGCATTCAGTCTACATGAGTCTGTAATGGAAGCTTGTTTCTGCCATGGGATAAGAAAAAAATGGTAATTGCGTCTTTATAATTTTCTTATTTTATCTCGAATTCTGGCAATATAAAAGAGTTTATATTTTACAATTCTAGGTTTATATCTCACAATTCTGAAAAAAGTCAGAATTCTGAGTTCTACACTCAGAATTGCATGAATAAAACTTGCATTTCCCAGAAAAATGAGTCAGAATTGCAGATGCCCACACGATTCTGAGAAAAAGGTCTGAATTGTGAGATAAAACGTGGCAATGCTTCTTTTTGTATTACTTGGCAAAAAGTCAGAATTGTGAGATGTTAACTTGGCATTGTAAGAAAAGTCAGAACTCTGTTTCAATATCTTACAATTGTTACTTTTTTCCTCAGAATTGCAAGTGTATACACTATATTGCCAAAAGTATTGGGTCACCCCCTTCTAATGAAAGGTTTGTGTATTGGTGGAAAAGTCATTGGTGTTTGGTGATGAGTTTTTGGCTCAAGGTCTGTATTTAAAGTCACACCAGAGGTGTTCTGCTGGGATTAGGACTTGTCTTTCTTTAGACCAGCCTAGTTCTTCCACACTGACTGAATCATCATTTCTCTTTGATCCTTGTCTTATACACAGAGACACTGTCATGTTAGAATAGAAAAGGTTCTGTCCAAACTGTTGATATAAAACTAGAAGCACACAATTCTCTAGAATATCATTATGTGCTTAAACATTAAGATTTGTACTCATGGAAATTACTAAAGTAGTCAAACCTTTCATTAGAAGGGGGTGACAATACTTTTGGCAATATAGTGTATCTCCCAATTCTTAATTTATATCTGACAATTGAGACTTTTTTTCCCATTTACGAATTGTGAGATAGAAAATTCAAATTCTGAGGTTATATCTTGTAATTGCTAGAATGAGTTATACGATAAAAATATTTTTATTTTTAATCTGTGGCAAAAAACTAAAACAAAATATTCCAGAAAAAAGTCAGAATTGCAAGACGTAAACTCAGAATGATATGATATAAACTCAAAAAATCTGAATTTTAAAGTTTATATCTCACAATTCTGAATTGCGAGAAAACTGTATTGTAAGATAAATAGTCTCAATTACTTGTGAAATATTTCATCCAGTGCACTGTAAAAAAATAATAATAAATCGGTTGAGCAAATACAATTTTTTCTTTTTCTTTTTTTTTTTACAGTGTGGCAGAAACAGGCTTCCACAGTCTGAACTACATTTTCGTTCAATTCAAAGTCAAATCTGATCAATATTCAAACATAATACCATCATCAATATTTTTTCTGCTGCTTAAACCTCACATCAAGAATTCTGGAAACATGCAAACAAACATCTCATAAAAGAGCAGCTTGCCTCAGAACAATGGAAAATGATTAAATCAAAGCTTTGTGCAAGTACAAAAACATGTCTTACTTGCTAAAGAAGGCGTTCATGGCTCCCGATAATAAAAGGAGGTCGGCTATCGAGGGTTAATCAGAACAAGCTGATGAAAAGTGTGAATTTATGTATCTGCAGCATGCTGTTCTTCATAATGCACTCCTCGTGGCAGTAAGGGTGATTTAAACGTGGTCCCATTCTCAGAGTTTCCAAGAATCTAACTTTAAATAAAATAACATGCAAATTTGATCAACACTTGATGAAACAATATTGTATCCAGTAAACCTCACGGCCATAATTCCTCACTGGTAGCGAGAGGCGGTTGCTGTTAAGACTGCTCCGTCTGTGTAACTGAACACATTTCAGCAATGAGACGCATCAAATTCTCCTGACAAAGACCCTCATCAGCGAGTTATTACAGTGAGAGAGAACCTATGAGAGGGAGGTGTTTTCACAAAATATAACTATATTAAATCAATAATAAATCTAACAATATTAAAATAGAATTATTAATTGTTAACGACTATAAGGAATAATTAAATAGATCAGTTTTATAAAATCTATTGGTGAAAAACTATTAAACTACTAGTTTAAACAAAGCATGTTTAAACAAAGCATGTTTAAACAAATTAAAAAGCCAGATATAGTCTCCCTAATTTTTTAAAGCATGAAGAGTTTGGGGGATGGGAGGGAATAGCCAGCTCATTAAAGATGGCCGCCTGTAATGACAAAGCGAATTTATGTTCATAAAGCTGATCTCGTGATTTCGCTACACAATGAAAATGTTGAAATGCTGAAAGATTTTACTCCAGTTTAAAAGTTATTACACTTTTCACATAGGTTGGAGGAAAGCATGGATCAGATCCGCTCTGATGACATATCTGATATCACAAGGTATGTCAATGATACAAAATTGAAGCACAAAATTAACAGTCTATGAAGCGGAGGCAGAATTAAAAAAAAATTGGTATACAACATAATACACAGGAATATGATACTTTCTAAGGCTTTTAAGGGAGCAATGCTATCTCTCAACACAATTCGGATTCACAATTTATCAGAAGCATCCGGACACCTCATGTATTATTAGTCAGTGTTCCTGTTCAAATTAAAATGGAGGCTCCTCCTTTGAATGTTGCTCAGAAATATTTTTAATAGGGTTATTACAAACAAAACAAAACAAAGTTGAAAATAAAATAAAATATTCTTCACCCTTGCCCCCCCCCCATCCAAACACAAAGTTAAACTTAAAATGCAATCTAAAGTTAATTAGTAATAAATAAATAAATTGGGTGGTGGGTCATATAACTGGATTCATGAAAGCTCATTGGTACCTGATGCTGTCAATCAGTTGCTGGTGTTCCTCGGTGAGCAGGATTTCAGGAAGTGTAGACGCCAGACCTTCAACATCCCTCTCATTTGCATACTGCTTCAGCAAATCAAACAGCCTCTCTTTAACCTCAGGCTCCTCCCCTAAAATCTCCTCGACCTATACAATTCAGAACAGACCATTTGAACTTCAACACTGGAGTTTGAAAATGCCAGTGAAAAATATATGCTATCGTATGATGTTTAACCAGTCTAAACTAACTTTTTGAGGTTTGAGTAACATTCTAACACTTTAGTTTAGGGACCAATTCTCACTATGAATTAGTTGCTTATTAACATGCATTTTACTAGTGTATTGGTTGTTTATTAGTACCTTTTTATTAGTACCAAAGCACATATTAATGTCTTATTCTGCCGACCATATTCTAGATACCTTAATCCTACCGCATACATAAACTTAACCTTACTAATAACAATTAATAAATTAGCAGTTTATTGAAGCAAAAGTCATAGTTATTAGTTAGTTAGTGAGAATTGGTCTCCAAACTAAAGTGTGAGTCAGTTTTTCATTGCCCCTTGAGACTGACCTTCTTGTTGAACTCCAGAGCTTTGTGTTTGCGGTCCTGCCTCACCATGTCTCCGCTCTGAGATGTCTCTTTCATGCTGCTGCTGGTGCGTTTCTGCCAGCGGTTTATCCGCAGCACTCCCAGACGCAGCGTACGTCCCTGAGAGGACTTGATCATGGCTGCCGCCGTCTCGTGATGTTTCACTGGAATCCCATTCACCTCCATCACATAGTCGCCTGCTCGCAGTCCACTCCGGCCGGCTGGAGAGTTGAGCACGCAGTCCTCCACCAGCAGGGGACTGTCTCCCACTATAGTAAAGCCAAAACGACCATCAGGCCCCGGGGCAATGTCCATCTGTAGTGGTAAAGTGGATAAGGGTGAGGGGCATTGGTTTGCACTACAGAAGCAAAGGAAAATTAGGAGATATCTGAAGTCTCTTTTACAAAACATAGGAACCTTATGTACAGTCATGGCCAAAAATATCGGCACCCTTGGTAAATATGATCAAAGAAGGCTGTGAAAGTTAATCTGCATTGTTAATCCTTTTGATCTTTTATTTTACAAATTCACAAACATCTAACCTTTCATTGGATAATAAGAATTTAAAATGGGGGAAATATGATTATGAAATAAATGATTTTCTCAAATACACGTTGGAAATAATTATAGAATTCTTATGAGTAAAATATGAAGTATATTCCCATCTAAATTCACAATTTTGAGATTATTAGAGAAAAATATTTACTTCATAAGATTAGATTTTTGGGATTTGTTTTAAATAAAAGATCAAAAGGATTAACAATACAGATACATTTTCACAGCCTTCTTTGATCATATTACCAAGGGTGCCGATATTTTTGGCAATGACTGTATATATATAGAAATTCACAGGAATATATTTATTAGCATTTATTATATGCATAATATATCATATATTTTAAAATCTATGCAAATATAAAACAATTATATGAAGGAACATTTGTATTTTAAATTGTAATAATATTTTTACATTATTACTGTTTTACTGTATTTGTGATCAAGTAAATGCAGAATAAGAGACTTCTTTCTAAATACATTTTTACTTCACACTTCAAACTTTTAAATTAATAAAAAAATTTGATTAAAAATGGATGTTGCAATGCAAATACTTTTTATGGCAACTGTATTTATATTTAGAGAGAGAGAATATAGAGGTGATTTGGGACAATTGTTAAGAACGCCTTGTTAAAATTGCTTTTTTTATTTAGTAATCAACCAATTTCCCATTTGAGCTGCTTTTGTTTTCTCTTGAATTAAGTCAAATTAAACTAAATTTAAGTCGGTTTTGTTATTAACAGTAAAAATGTCAGTGAAGCAAAACTGGCCTGCTCAATTCTAGACACAACGCCAATGCTGGGCGGCACGGTCTTGAGGGTCTGAGCCAGAGCGACGAGGGCTTTAGTGCTGAGGGACGAGACGTTCTGCCCGTCGATCTCCAGAACCTGGTCACCTGGCTGCAGTCCCGCGATGTAAGCGCTGCTGCCCTCCACCACAGAGAGGATGTAACTGGGTCCATCTCCACCCAGCTTAAAGCCAAAGTCCTCTGGCCAACCCTGGTTATTTTCTGGAAGGGCCAGTTCTGGAAAAAGTCAATACATGAGAGATAAGAGGCAAGGAGAAAAAGAGATGCGAGAATAAACTTGTATTAGTATTTTTTATAAATATAATTATTCTATCCAAAAGACATCTTTTCAATTTGATATAATATAAAATTAATCTTTAAATAAAATAAAATAGAATATTGGAATACTGCCAAAATCCCCACAAAAGATGCTTTGCATTTATTTTAGAGAACAGTTCAGGCATTACAGCGTTTCAGCACTTCATCATATAACCTACTGCAGTGCTGTAACATGCATGTCATTGAATTTGTGACCTAATAACAGATGGAGAAAAAAAAACTCAAAACGGTTAAGCAATTACTTTACCCACCAATATCCAGTGGGAACTCTCTCAGCACGTTAGGGTTCGGGTCTGTGGAATCGAGGAAACATATTAATTTGTTTATGTATATATCTGCATTAAATTACCAAATAAAGAAAGCTAGAAATATATAAGCATCTAAACGGTCTAATAAAATGTGTTTTTTAATCAAATATAAGACTATCTTTCTCAGTTCCCACCTCACAGATCTCCATGTTCTGCTTTATGAACTTACAGAAATCTTTGGAGGCACTGCGGGACCCCGATCGGCTTTGGCGAAGGGAGAAACGGCCCTTCTGGCTCTTCAGAAATCTTCTCATCATTGTTCTGCGTCTTCTGTGTGGAAGTCAAGCTGTAAGAGGTCACCTCAGGTCAGCACCTCCTCAACAAGTCACTGCCCCATCATTACCAAAAAGCAATTGATCCGGCAGGTTTAGCCTCCATCGAGGATCCTATCAGTCCAGTGTAGATCAGGAGAGCGCTGTCAAGCTCTCTGCAGCCGTGGCTCTACATCTCCACTAAGTTGGTCCAGTTCAAACCCTCTTGCAGAGCGCTGAGCAGAAATCTGGGACAAGCTAGCTGGGTCTTTTAATGATTCTTTTGCAAGAAAAGGTACAGTGAAGCCCCATTTTTCTATAAATACCTCCCTCTCCCTCTCTCTCTCTGTGATGCTGGTGGATTGGGCTCTCTCTCAGGGCTGAGGAGTGACCCAGAAACTGCCTGTCAGAGCAGCAAAGGACGGCGCTCCGATTACAGATCCTCTGAGACGCTGTGGTACAGTTAATTGTAGTCTGGTACATTTAACTCCAATTCCACTTCTAAAAATCTGATCCGCTATCATTCTTCCAACCGTTCCTTATTCAAGCACAGTCTCAAAACACCAGCAATGGTTAACCTCCAACTCTGCAATTATAGGTATGATTTAATATGATATTAATAGTATTTGCAGCATGACGTCAAAAAGTAATGAGGAGATCTGTGATGCTCAGGGCTTGCAGTCACAAGGTTGCTGGTTTGACCTCTGCAAAGAAAGAGCAACATATTTGTGACCTTATGAAATACAAAGTACTTTGATTACTTCCCTGGATGTATATTGCAAGTAACTTTGAATAAAAGGGCATTTCAAAAGAAAACAACATCCAATTTAAATAATCAAAAAATAAAACAAATGTAAAAAATAAAAGTAAAACAAAACTATTTTGAATACGAAAACAACAACAACACAAAAAACACACATAACTTTTAAATAAAACAAATGTAAAACGAACAAAAAATAAAAAAATAAAACAAAATTAACAAAAAAAAGTACAACGTGCATTTTAAACAAAACAATAAAATTTAACAAAACTGTTACGTTTTAATTATTTTTAAATACTAAATAAATATTAAATGTTATATAACATTTCAATAAACAAAACAAATGACACAAAACAAAAAAATTACTTACATTACTACTTAAACTAAAAAACAAACAAAATAAATGTAAAAGAAATTAAGGTATTAAAAATAATTAATTGTATTTAAAAAAAACAATTACAAGAAATTGTGCGTAATTGTCCAAATAAAATAAAAACAATGGTCCTTGTTATCAATACAAACAATCTTATTTGTATTTATTTTGATTTTGGGGATATAATGGTGTTATAATGCTTCTGCTTGCTATAATAAAGAGTTAATAAAAGAACAAAACAGTGTCTTAAAAGGCATTGAATACTACAAGATAGGCCATGATAATCCTATTTAATATCTCTCTGAAACTTGTCAAACCAGAGGGTACAGTTTTTTTAACGGATCGTTTGCAAGTCAGGTCAGGGATTCAATAATAGCAAGAAATAAAAGAAGCATGTCATTATATATGGGCATATGTGACGGCCTGAAGGGGCAAAGCACTCCAGCATGTGCACTGATGGGAGGGAGAACAGATAGTGAAGGTGACCAGAGCTTCATTTTGCCCCCGATCTGCCAGAATGAAGCGTCTTCCACCTCGATCTATCGCAACACACTGAATATAAGAAAAATACATCAACCTCATGCTTGCCAAATCTCAAGACAATATAAGCCATGCGGGCTTGTAGACTGAAAAACACACTGCATCAATCACAAGCGCAATCTTTTGAACTGTTCATTTCTATCAAAAAATCCTGAATAAAAACATGATATTAGAATGATTTCCAATGATATAGAATGATATCAAACTCCCATCACTACCCGTTGCTGTGTCCAGCTGGTCACACCGCTGGGGCTGCTCCATATGAGACCGCTTCAACACTGGCTCCATGGCCGAGTCCCGAGGTGGGCGTGGCAGAGCGGCACGCTGCGGGTCCAAATCACTCCAGCCTGCCGCCAAACCTTCACCCCGTGGTCAGACCTTTCATTCCTTCGGGCAGGAGTGCCCCTGGAACAGGTCTTCAGGCACGCTGTGGTTTACACGGATGCCTCCGTCAAGGGCTGGGGGGCCACGTTCAACGGGCTTGCAGTGTCGGGGGTTTGGACGGGTCCCCAACTGCACTGGCATATCAACTGCCTAGAGTTGCTGGCAGTACACCTGGCCTTGAACCGTCTCAAGAGACGCTTACGAGGCGAGCACGTACTGGTCCGTACGGACAGCACTGCGACCGTTGCGTACATCAACCGACAAGGTGGTCTACGCTCCCGTCGCATGTCGCAACTCGCCCGCCACCTCCTCCTCTGGAGTCGGAAGCGCCATTCATATTCCGGGCTTGCTCAACTGGACACCCGACGAGCTGTCACGAGCTGCGCTCCCCGGAGAGTGGAGACTCCATCCCCAGACGGTCCAGCTGATTTGGCGACGTTTTGGACTCGCACAGGTAGACCCGTTCGCGTCCCTAGAGACGTCGCACTGCCAGTTGTTTTACTCCCTGACCGGAGGAACACTCGGCACGGACGCGCTGGCACACAGCTGGCCGCGGGGCCTTAGCAAGTATGCATTTCCCCCATTGAGCCTTCTCGCACAGACACTGTGCAAGGTCAGGGAGGAAGAGGAGCAGATCCTGCTCGTAGCGCCATACTGGCCCACCCGGACTTGGTTCCCAGAGCTGATGCTCCTCGTGACAGCCCCTCCCTGGCAGATTCCTCTGAGGAAGGATCTACTGCCTCAGAGACGGGGCACCCTGTGGCACCCGCGTCCAGACCTCTGGAAATTTCATGTCTGGTCCCTGGACGGGACTCGGAGGTTCTAGGTGACCTACCCCAAGAGGGAGTCTACACCATCACTTTGGCGAGAACTCTGTCTACGTGACACGCTTACACCTTGAAGTTGAACCTGTTCGTCGAGTGGTGCAGAGAAGACCCTTTCTTCTCTCAGAGAAGACTCTCTTCTCACAGAGAAGACCCCGGGAAGTGCCCGATCAGAGTCGTACTGTCCTTTTTGCAGCAACGGTTGGAGAGAAGGCTGTCTCCCTCCATCCTTAAATGCCTATGGGGCTATGATTGCTGCCAACCATGACCCCGTGGATAGGAAGTTGGTGGGGAAGCATGACTGGGTCATCAGGTTTCTTAGGGGAGCGAGAAGGTTGAATCCTCCACGGCCCCCCTCTATACCCTCTTGGGACCTGTCTCTAGTGCTCAGAGCACTACAGCAGGGCCAATTTGAGCGATTCATGCCTAAAATTTGGACCGGCGGATTCCCAGATAATCCTGAGGCCCCGGCCTGGCTATGTGCCCAAGGTTCCCACTTCTCCCTTCGGGGACCAAGTGGTGAGCCTGCGAGTGCTGCCCCCGGAGGAGGCAGACCCAGCCCTAGCTTTGCTTGTCCCGTCCGAGCGTTGACATGCTACGTTGACAGGACGCGAAGCCTCAGGACCTCAGACCAGCTCTTGTCTGTTACAGAGGCCGGCAGAAAGGAAATGCCATCTCCAAGCAGAGGATGGCCCACTGGATAGTGGATGCCATCACCCTGGCTTATCAGGCACAGGGTGTGCCTTGCCCGTTCAGGTTGAGAGCTCACTCTATAAGAAGTGTGGCGTCCTCCTGGGTGCTGGCTCATGGCGCCTCGCTGACAGATAATTGTAGGGCTGCGGGCTGGGCGACCCCTAACACATTCGCTAGATTCTATAGCCTTCCTGTGGAACCGGTTTCCTCCTGTGTTCTCACCTCAAACGGGTAGAAGCACTGAGGGGCTCCGGTTTCGGGTCGACTTGCTAAAAACTGCTCCAGAGAGTCCAACTGTAGACCCTGTCGAGCTCCTCCATCCCCTCGGCAGCTGGACGTAGCGGAGCGTCCGGCGCCAGGCCCTCACTCGATGAATCCATATTCCATATGTAGACCGTTCGGATCCTTAGAGCCTGTGTTTCCCGGCAGACTTCCTGCTACTTCCAAGAGGGTTACAATCACCTCCAATCTTCCATATGCATCTGACTATTGTCCATATGTGTAACTGCTTCTGAACCTCCCTCGGGAAGGTAAGGGCTTCCGCAGCGTTCCTGTTCTGAGCTGAACGGGTACGTTTTCCCAGTGTTATCCAGTCCTACTGAGTGGGTAGTGCCATAGCAACAGTAACAGATCTTCCTATGGGGGCCCTAACCTGCGCCAAAAAATAACGGCACAGGAGGCCTCCATGGGACACTGGAAGGGGCAGTATCCGTGGCCTTTTGGTAGGGATCCCAATTCGTCGGTCCTCCGACGTGACGTCGAGAGTGACCGACTGATAGGGAACATCTCGGTTATGTATGTAACCCTCGTTCCCTGAAGGAGGGAACAGAGACGTCACGTCCCGTCGCCACGGCTCCTGTACCACCGCTGAGCGGCCGGGCCCCGGCTCGGCTTCTCAGCGAAAACCTGAATATGCGCTGCACCTGCTGCCTACTTATACTCACGCTGTGATCAGCGGCAGCTGGATGCAATAATCGCATACCAATGTGCATTGGCTCGTTTAGTTTACACTCGAAATGGATTGGTCTCTCTAAGCGATATCCCAATTCGGTCCTCCGACGTGACGTCTCCGTTCCCTCCTTCAGGGAACGAGGGTTACATACGTAACCGAGACGTTATATCTGAAAGTCCTACTGAAAAGGCACATCTATATTTAGCATATATTAATCTGCTTTTAAACCTCTCAGAAAGTCTTGCTCTATAGACTTCCATTTGATTTTTTATTGTTTTTACAAACTGAGGGACGGATAACACTTACCGTGCTTTTTGAGGCCAGAATATTCCTTAGATGACTGTGTAAATTATGCATTACTGAGAATGCAGAAATGATAAATGAAAGAAGGAATACAGGAGGTACATAAAAATATATTTAATGTTTCATACTTTCGTTCCCTGACAGGTGTTTTATGGGCCCTGTTATTGGTGGCAACATGTTGTTACATATTCATGATGAGTTGATGATAGTTATATGATTCTATGCCATGCAACAGAGAAAAAAACATGGTTTCGCCATCTACTGAAAATGGCATCAGTTCTTTAGTATAACCTGCAGCTTGAAAACAATCTGTTTAAAACCCAACTTTTGAAAGTTTCCATAAGCAAAAGTGATGAATCCATCTTGCAGTGCAAAACACGTGGATTAAGGCCTCTCAGAGAACCGAAATGCTACAGCACGGCTGTTCATGTAACAAACAAAACATATTAAATTAACAGAACCTGCGTCTTAGACCACTACAACAGTCTGGATTTCAATTTCGTCAGGTGACGCGATGACGTACTGCTCCTCTTGCTCCATTGTTTCAACGTTCTCCGCTGTTAGCATGGTAACTGTGGTGTGAGGCGTCTCCACAGCGCCCTCTGATGTTGTAGTGAGGATGGTGCCATCACTTATGGCATTCGCGAGTGTCATTGCCACCTGCTCGGTCAAGCTCTCAGGTGTGGCGATGGTGATGGTGTCTCCATAGTCCGAGATGCCTGGCGTCTCGTCTGCGGTCACGTTACGCACGATGATCTGGTGGCCTCCGTGTGATTGGCTGACGATCTGCTGCACCACCTTCATGATGTGACTGTCCATCTGAAGTCAGACACATCGAGCAATATGGTTACTCTATTTGGATGACAAACTGTCCTTTTTTAATCGTGCTAATATCTGCTTTAAGTTGACAGTGATGTGAGGAAAAATTTTAAAACGACCTGCTGCTGATTGTCGTGAATTATTGACACTTCCTCCCTTGAACTGCTTCTTCAGCTGGTGCCTGAAAAAACAACAACACATAATCAAACAAAGATTTTAAACTAAATTATTGTCAATGTTTATCAACAAGTATCTTTAACATATTTATTTTAAAATCTTTAGATTTGGCCATCTATATTATTAATTATAAAATATAATTAAATATCCACTAATGTTAGAAAGTTTGGGGTCAGTATGACTTAAAAAAAATAAGAAATTAATAATTTTATTTAGCAAGTATGCATTAAATTGATCAAAAGTGACTTTAACAGTTACAAAATAAATCTTGTTCTTTTGAATGTTCTATTCAAAATCATGGTTTCCACAAAACTAATATGAAGCAGCACAACTGTGATAATAATAATAAATGTTTAGTGTAGAGTGTAAGAGACTTGTTTCAAAAACATGAGCCCAAACTTTTGAACGAAAATGTAGCAAGTGGTGGAAATTATTGCAGATATGTGTATGTTGTAATGAAAATGAATATAAAAAAAATATAAATTAATTTAATTCAAACAAAAAACAACAACACATAAAACTGGTTAGATGTTGTCATTATTATTACAATCAATTGTATTGATCTTTTTTTGTTTAATGTATATGTTGTTCATATAATAATTTTCATATCATTATATCTACACACATGATCAGTAATATATTAGTCACCTCTGCACATCAAGTCCCATAACAAGCATATATAGCACACATGATTTTTACCCCAATGATGTATTCCTGAGTGTCGGCCACCACGGAGGAGAACTCCACCAGCACAGCATGAGGGTCGTCTGATACGATGGTGGCGGCGATGCTCTCAGCCGAAACCTCCTGCTCCTCAGAGTCCCCCTCGGGTTCAGAGTCCTTCTGCTGCACAGCCAAACAGCCTCCTGACCACACAAACCCACAGACACACACACAAATACACACGCGCGCACGCACACAAACACACAGACACACACACACACACACGCACAAACACACACACAGCACGCACGCACGCACACACACACGCACGCACAACACACTAAAGTTAAAGTTATATAGTAATAAATAAAACTAAATAAATTATAACTAATAAATACCAGATCTTCTTTACATCAAAGCGAAAACTGAAAACATACAAATGAAATCTAATTCAACTAATTAATATTAACAAAAACTATAAGACTTTATGAATCATAGAAATAAGGAAATTGTAATGTTTACTGTTTTATTGTATGTTTTTTTTTTTTTTCCTTCCATATTTAATTTTTTTAAACTATATGAATCATACTGGAATAACACTGGCTTACAGTCTATTTGTTTTTAACCCCAATAGATGCTTAAAAATGAGTTCAATTCAATACAAAATAATACAAAACACTTCATGATGTTCATATTCTCTATATGGATATTACAGACAAAGTAAATTTTTAACATAATAAATGTTAATATGTTAATAAATAATAAGAAATGTTTCTTGAGCAGCAAATCAGTATATCAGAATGATTTCTGAAGATGTGATATTGAAGACCGGAGAAATGATGCTGAAAATGACTGATCAAATTAATAAATGTCATTTTACAATATATTGAAATACAAAACTGGTATTGCATTACATTGTAATAATATTTCACAATATTACTGTGTTACTGTATTTTTGGTCAAATCATTTCAGCTTATTATTAATTAAAATCAATTTGAATAATTTTATTAATAATAAAATGACTAATGATTTAATCATTTTAGCCATATCTGGATCTCATGAATATAAAACATTTAAATTCTTTAGGAAGTTTTGCAGCTTATATTTAGGACTTTTAATATGCCAGAAAACACATTACAAGTCCTACTTATGTTTACTAATTGTTTTTCACTTCAGTTTAGACATGTTTTGATAATTTGAATGATTCATTAATACACAATCTTGGTGAATCATGTTTATAAACCTTTAGCTCGCAGGTGGCGGTTGAGCGTGCCATGCTCAGCAAAGCCCCGGCCGCAATTTGAGCACTTGAAGGGCTTTTCTCCCGTGTGATGTCGGATGTGCCGCACTAAAGCGCTCTTTTCCCGGAAGCCACGGGAGCAGTGCGGACACACGTAAGGCTTGTCCTCGCCATGAGTGCGGTGGTGGACCTGCAGAGCATTCTGGAACACAACAGACGATGGTGTAAAGAGGACAATGTTAAACCTAAGGACAGTGTTTGCATATCGGCCTCACCTTGGTCTTGTATCTCTTGTCACAGAAGCTGCAGTGGTACGGCCTCTCGTCTGAATGCGCTCTCATGTGTTCCCGCACGTGTCCGATGGCTTTAAACTGTTTGCCGCACTCTCCACATTTGTAGCGCCGCTCGCTGATGTGCGTCTCCATGTGTTTCTTCAGCACGTAGCCCGTCAGGAACTCCTTCTGACATACTAAGCACTTAAACGGCTTGTAACCTGAGGAAGGAAAAACATTCTCAGCTACTACACAAATATTATAGATTGTCAATGAATAAACTGCTTTGAATGGGGCGTACCAACATGCCCTTTGACATGGACCCTCAGGTAGGCCAGCGTCTTGAACATGCGCTCACAGTGAGGACATTTGTATAATTCTGACTCGATGAGGTCGTCTTCCTTTATAGACGAGTCCTACAATGATCAAAAAAAGTTTATTGTGTTGTTTTATTGAAATTAAACATGCCGTCCCTGTTACGCTGCCTCCTCCTGGCCCTGCTGTGTAGTGCAGGTGCTGGCTGGGTGACAGGTGAAATTAATTCCTAATTAGCCTTGTTGGACTCTAAGAAACTCACTTGCGTTTCCTCGGCCATGGTCTCCACACACTCCTCCGTCACCTGGATCTCAGTGAGTCTGGCGTCAGTCTCAGGAGCCTGCAGGACTGCTTTAGGAGACCGGGCCTCGGCCTGCTCGGCCGCCTCCGTGGCTTCGGTCTCCAGCGCGATGCCAGAGTTTATGATGGCCTGGCAGATTAGATTGTCAGCTTCAACCACAGTCGCAGTTTGAGGCGGAGACATGACCTGTTGCAGAGGAACGCTAGTCTGAAACGAGCTACAACTACTGAATTTATAAACAAATGTCCTTGTACGTTTCCAAACAAATACACTTTTACTAGAGCAAGTTACTTCTTAGATAGATTATTATTATTTTTTTTGGGGGCTTTTAGTTTAGCTTTTTAGCCATTTTAATTATATTATTTTTAGGAAATAAGGTTGAATTGTTTAAAATATATATATGTTTTAGATGCTGTCAGTAATAACATTAGTAATGCTTTGGGTAGCCTTAACTAACAATGATAATGCTAGTTTATAATCAAGGTTACTTGAAAAATGATACTTAAAAAAATAAAGCACATGCATAAACCCAAATAGAAATTAAGAGTTATCAAATAGTCAAATTCTGTGTCCTAAACTCCTGAAACATTGGTGTCTCGTATTTTAAAGCGGTCAATGCAATTTATGAAAGAAATCAATCAAATCTGTATGTGTGTGAAAATATTCAGATGTAGTAATGTAGATGTAGTTCTCAGTAACAGATTACGGTTACATTTATTTTGTAATTAAATGACAGAACTCTGTTACATGTAACTAGTTAAAGATTGAAACTAAAAGATGATGCTGTGCCGACTATATTGGATCTGAACAAGCGTGAGTTTTTATTACGTGCTCACTATAGCTTTGTCTGTTATTATAGATTGTTTGATAAATACGGAGTATTTAAGCGTTTTTAACCTAAATCACATCTGTGAAGGACGTAGCAGTCAAACTGTCAGCCAATCATAGCAGTGGGCGTTTTGATGACACTATAAGTGGACCTCAGAGAAGAGTACAAAATAAAAAACAAAGGCCTTTAAATATTTAAAACTAAATGATAATAATAAAAATGATTAATTATATAATTTTATCAATGTTGGCAAGGCAAAATGAAATATCAACTACTGGTGCTACTGTTGAGACTTGCTTAAATCAAAATAATAATAAAAAAAGTTAAATTGCAGCTCCCAAAAACACAATTGAACTGTTGGCGTTTTGAATTAGTGAAATGCTTTTCTGCACTAAAACTATTTGTTATTAAAATGCTAGTTTTGTACGTTTCATACCTGTTGCACTTGTCCTACCACCTCGATCTGGATGATGTCCTGACCAGCCTCCACAAGCCTCACGACAGGAATCTGCTCCTTCTCCGGTTCAGGAGGTGACGGCTGAACTTCTAGAACGAAACCCAACCGCGATACAATCAGAAAACCTCACGGGCACAACAGTTTGCACATGAAAAACAAACCTCTATCATTGCATAAACAATGAACATTCACCATCCGTTTGTAAATGCATGTTATAGATTTGATCTATTCATGTAATTTTTCGACCTTGTAATGTTAAATAAAAAGGCATAACTGATCTTCCTGTGAAAACAAGACTTTTGTCCGGTGACATATGCCAGACTACACCAATCATATAGTCTACTTAAACCCTGCAAAGTCACGTTCATCCAGCATCCGCCCCCATCTCAACATCCAATCAAAACAATGATGCACGGAAGCCCTTTTGTTTTTCAATCATCCATAGCACTGAAGGGAATGAACATAGCTACTTCCCTTTTTTGAGACTTTAAGCTTGTAGCAATTGTTAAATGACACCCTCCTATCACTGAAAATTACCTTTCCGAACTCCATCCTTGCTGACAAGTATCTCTTTACACTGACTGTAGCGAATCTTCTCGGTGCAAGGCGTGAGAGACTTCAGATGTCTGGTTAGAGCGCCGGACTCTCTGAACGCCAGGCCACACTGATTACAGCGGTACGGACGCTCATCTGCCAAAGGAATACTGTGAAACACTTGCATAAAATAACTTTCACAACCCAGTAGAGTCCAACACAAGCACGCTTAGTCTTACCTGTGTGCCGACGATTGTGTCGGATCAACGAACCCTTGGTCCTAAAAGCAGTCTCACATATTTCACACTTAAAGTCCTTCTGATCGGTGTGCGTGAACATGTGGGTTCTCAGAATATTAGTCTATAAATGGATCAAATGTATAACTGGAGTGAGTTTCCTTGCATATTCCCAAATAGGAGAAGAATTCAAATGCATAAAAATGATCTAATATTGTACCGTTTTAAAGGTCTTCTCACATATGTCGCAGACGTATCGCCCCGCAGTGTTTAACTTCAAAACGACTTTTGCAGAGCTGGAACTGTCCTCCTCGCTTGCAGAGCGGCTTCTCTTGTTTCCTCCAGCTGCTGCGTTTTCTCGCTTGTCTAAAGAACAAACAAAACAACTTATTTAGTACCCAAACAAAGACAGATGGATTGGTAAATTATGTTCTTTTCAGACCCAAAACGATCCCATTGTGCAGTTTGTACATAACTATAGAGATCAGATGTCTTGTTTGGCCCTGATCCTGTTCAAGTCAAATCTGGACATCTAGTCCCTCAATACAATGAAAGTGATATTATATTGACTTTACTAAATATAAAGTGCAGTACCTGTATTCGACGTACCCGCTTCATCAGATGAACTTTCATTTTCACTTAATTTCACACCATCTTCATTTGGGGAAGCATTAGTCTGAGGGAGAGGGCAGACAGATGAGCACTGATGTATCCTTAGCTTACACTTTGCACAGCTTCTTGAGTCGATGATGCAGATACACTACTGTTCAAAAGTGTGGGGTCTGTAAGAGGTGTATGTCCCTTATGCTCAGCAAGGCTGCAATTATTTGATTAAAAACTAACAAAAACAGTAATATTGTGAAATATTATTACTATTTGAAATGTTTATTTTCTGTCATAATCTATTATAGCCTCTTAAAGGTGCAGTGTGTAGATTCTAGCGGTTGAGGTTGTGAATTAGCCTTTTTCACAAGAATCGTAAATTACGTCAGCGCAAGGTAAAATCAAGCACTTCATTTTAATTTTAGGACCACTCTCCTTGCTCTTCAAAAATGTCTGATGTTAATTTAGTGACACTTATAGGACATATGAAAATATTTTGTAATTATTAATTAAATCTGTCTATTTTTCAATTGTGTGTCATAAATCAACATCTCAAAAAAATGTTATGGGGTTTCAAATCAAAATATAACTTTAACGAAACAGGACGTTGATTTCTCATATGAGGACACCGGGACTAAAAGCATGTTTATTACGCAATTTGGGAGACATAACAAATTAATAGGGAAATAAATTATATTTCAATATTCTATGAAATATTATGAAAATCGTGTCAATTATTACACTTCTTTTATCATTACATGTTAAAAACACATTAATATGCAAATTAGATTTAGTTTATAGATACGTTGTATATAATGAGAAAACCCGTTTATGGCCATTTTGCAGAAATAAAAATGGTATATCAAATCATTCTGTTATAACATAGTTAAGAATCATCTTTATACAATGAGACCTTTCACACATACAGACTTTTCTGGAGAATTACCGGTAAATTGCCGTAAAGAGATCATGTGTGAACAAGACCTTCTCAAGAATACCAGTCAAGTCGTCCCGGTAATGTTATGACAATTTACTGGTATTACTGAGTGAAAGGGGCTAATGTTTGGTTGGTTGCAATTGTTTTTACCTATGCGTGTTCATTCATGTATTTAGTTTTGTTAAGAAATTGAGTCCTGATGTCCTCTACCGAGGACATAGCTTAACTTATGAATTAAATTAAAAAAATGTTTATTATTATGTTTTTATGCTCTAAACAATGTAAAGACATGAAATAAAACTTTTCTCTCGGGTCTCAGGAGGTTAAAATGTAATATTTTTTTGTGATGCAGCGCTGTATTTTCAGCATCATTACTCCAGTCTTTATTGTCACATGACTCTTCAGAAATCACTCTAATATACTGAGTTGCTGCTCAAGAAACATTTATTATTATCAGTTAAGCATTTTGTGGTAAGCTTGATACATGTTTTCAGGATTCTTTGATGAATAACACATCTGTACAGTGAATGACTCTGGATATTTGATGATGCGATGATATAATAACACACAAACCTGCCGGTCCTGCTGAGGACGGTTGCAGCTCCTGCTGAGTTTATGTTGGATGAAAGCATCCAGAGCGGAGAACTCCTCCAGACATCTCCCACATTTATGAATATCCTCATCTGAGAGGGAGCACAAAAATATTGATCTCACTTCAGTTTGACAGATCGTGCAGATTACAAAAGTATCTGCGCAGCACGAAACAAAGAATGAAATAATCATACATATTTATCAATCCAAAATAATCACATTTTCCCAAAACTGTGGCATCAATTTTGCATTCGAGATTTTAAAATAAAATAGAAATTTTAACAGAAAATGTCAATGTTATATATTATTATTGAATACATTAAAAATAAATGTGTTTTTTTTACGTAACATATGTGAGTGTACTCTTTATATTTATATATATATATACACATACACACACACACATGCATGTATATAAGAAAATATGCTGTTTATATATATTATATAATTATATATAATAGAAATATGAATAAAAATATATACATGTAAATATTTTCTAAATATATACTCTATATACATTAGCCTAAACATGTATATGCATATAAATATACACACATACTGTATTGTGTGTATATTTACAAATACATAATACATATAAAATATAAATATACAAATGAATAACAAAAACTTTTTTTGATGCGATTAACCGTTTGACTCCACTAATACTATTATATTTTTTATTAATATATTGGATTAGTTTTTAGTTTTATATTTTCTGTTTCCATTATGATCTGATAAAGTTTTGTATTAATATATAAATTCTACTTATTAATAATTGTTATTTTCATTTATTCCTAAACGTAACTTGTTTAAACAAATATTTTACAAAGACAAAGCAGTTTAGTCCATAATGTTAAATATTTAAAATGTAATTTCGCTCACAGTATGCTATTAAACACAATATTTAATTTCAAGTGCAAACGAGTTTGATGTGTGAATTATGTTTTCAGTTGGTTTTCTTTTATATATAAGTTACATAAGTGCACTGCAGAGGGCCAAAAGTGTCCATATGAGAACAAACACCTGAATCCTGCAGCTGAGCGGTTTACCATCAAACAGTCTTTGTGCTGAGAGGTCTTCATCCAGTACAGACCGATGCTAAGCTGCATTAGCAGCAGCACAAACATGTTTGTCAAACATAACATTGCGGCTAACTCTGCTAGCGTGGCCGAACGAGCCAAAGTCAGGCCCCTGCGTTTAATAATCGCGCTTTTACTGCGTGACTGTGTCCCGTCGCCCTGTTCCTACCTTCGTCTCCGAGGGTGGTTTGGATGGTGATGATGTTGCTATGCTCCGTTTGGTCGGTAACTGTTGCTGCCGTATTATTATTTTCTTCAGTCATGTCGTTCCAGACCTCCGTCTCTGTCGCAACGCTTCAACAGGGAAAACATGGCGGATTTACGACCTCGTAGTCATAACAACTAAAAGGCGGCGAGGGGAGGGAGAACGAGCACGTCAGAATAGATTCAAAATAAAGGCGCGCTCATCTTCTCCGACTCGGTTCTTTCGAACGGTTCGTTTAAAAGAATCGTTAAATGTATTTTCACGTGTTCCAGAATTAGTTTGTGTAGTTATCTCTTTTAAACCGATGAGATAACTTACCAGAAACATTAATGACTTGGTTAGTTTTAATCAAGCACAAACAAAAGATCTGATAAAAAAAAGAATGATTCGCTCACGATTCGGACTTCGCTGCTTCAATTGATTTGATTAACACAACAATACATATTCTTATATTTAAATTGATGAAAGACTGTAATTTGAGGTCACACCACAGTATCATATATTTGATAACTTGTATAACTGTGATGATAATCACTGTGGAACGTAACACCTGTAATAAACAGTGAAAACAGTACAAAATACATTCCCCATTTTTATTTTATGTTGTAAACAAACACACACAAAGAAATACAATCCAGAAAATCATTTTGTGTTAAGGCTGTAAATGTAAAAAGCTCCACAACCAGCAGGTTTCCAGTGTTAAAATGTTTTCTCAGGTAAACGCTTCTATAGATAATTTAAGAACTAGATGTGTAATAATGATGAAACACCAAAGATACCTAGTATCTTTATTCGAGGCTCTCACTTGTAACGCGATTTCACAGTCTGCAACTGCATAAAATTGCACAATATTTGTGCTCCTGGAATTGCACAAAATACAGTTTGCATGTCAAAGAGATGAAGTTTGGACATGTACCTTCCCTAGATATTAACATTGAAAAAACATTAGCTGTACCAGTGTAACTGCAAATAAACACATAGAGCATAGTGTAGTCCACTTCTTCAAGAAGTGCATACACAGTATAATTTCTATGCAACTTTTCATAATCATGTCATCACTTTGGACAAAGCCTTCAGGAAACAAGCAAGACCCCTGAGGTGGAAAAACACAGTAGGAAGTTTGGATGCCATGTTTTGTAATGTCTTTCCTGTTGGTCCACTTGTCCGTTTCACCTCTTTTTCGAAGACTCAACCTTTGGCTGTCCATGGAGTTTAATGATTCGCTCTACATCAACCACCATGTTATGAAGTCGTTCTATGTGTTCGTTGACGTTCTCCTCCAACCACTCTTCTAAAGTGTCTGAGTAGAAGATTGCCTCCATATTTTGCCGGAAAGTCAGTAAAAAGGAATCCCATTCATCCATCAATCTGACAAGAGCAAAAAAAGCAACATATTTAGACAAATATCTTTCCATTTATGCACCTCGCAGCATAAACAAGCTTAACCAGAAATTCTAGTTTATGGTTTATAACAGGAGTCACCAAACTTATTCCTGGAGGGCCGGTGTCCTGCAGAGTTTAGCTATAATATTATGGATTCGTTTTTATTGTTTCTATTTTCTGTTCTCATTATAATTTCAGTTAACGTTTTAGGAAATCTATTTTGTGTGTCATTTTTATTAGTTCTTCTTTTTTATATATGTCTACACAAGTTCTAGTATTTTTTTCCAGTACTTAACTTGAAGTGGTACTTAAACTTCAGCTAACTTTTATTTTTCAAGTAACAAAATAGTTTGAATGGTTTTTAGTTTTAGTAATTTTCATGACTTTTACAAGAGTTCTTTAGCCAATCAGCTTTTTTGGTAAATTCTGATACAGACGAATACATGAATTAATCTTTTAGACATTACTTATGAACATTTTTTGACAAATTCATTGAAAAGAACATTTCAAAACAATTTACTCTGGCTCACTGCTACTGTGGGAACCCCCAAATAATAACCAAAATGTTTATGAGAAATATAAAAACACAATATGTTTTGCTGATATATGTGTTAAATGATATGGGAGTGCTAAAAAAGCCTTACTTTGTCAGTTCATCTTTAAAAAATGCAAGATTTCGAGGGTTTGCAAAGTTGCGTTTGCGATGATATGGGCTGAATGATCCCTTGACATGGCTGCAAAACACGAGACAAACACAAAGTTAGCATTAGCAACACAAGGTTCAAGACAAAGAATGTAGTAGCATTTAAAGAGGAAAAACACTGGCTAATCCTCTGTGTGAATGTCATTTGAGCTCATGTTTGTATGTACGGTCATTCGTAAACCGAATCACTCACTAGCTTTGCGAGATCTTTTTAACTGAACTCTCGAGGTTGTCGTTGATCTTCTTCACCTTTTCATAAACATCTGAGCCAGGAAAGGATGCCCCCTTACTGCAGAACAATCAAGAGAGCATCATTTACAATCGATTCAAATATATCTATATAAACATCTATATAAACAACTCCATACCACTCATTTTTGCTCAGCTCAATCTGACACCCAAGGAGGCGCTGCACCTCATTCTGTGCCTCGGTAGCAAATGAACCTAACGCACACAAAATACATGACAGCATGATATGATCCCTTTGCAGTATATCACATCACATACTCAGCCCCTCCAGAAATAAAGCATGTTGTTCTGACACTCACCGTATTTCAGCGTCTGAAGAGAGACGGCCAGAGAAGGGATGGCCACTGGGAGAAGCTCACACAGCACAGTGTGATGCTCATACCTTCAACGCAAGCAGTTGTTCATTAACTTCAAGTACTAATAGAGAAATGTGTTTTAATGATATTTCCTCATAAATGCTCTAGGTTTGGAAGTTCCTAAAACCTTCACAGTTTGTATCAAGGCATTGCATGTTTGATGGCACACAATATTTGAAGAACCGGCTCAGTAAAACGGCGGGCTTACCTCTGCCAGCCAGTCAGAGCAATGCCTTGGAATCTCACAGACTTGTACTGCGGCATGGATGTAATGACTTTCTGCCACTGCAGGTGGTTTTTTAAATGGTGATTGATTGGAGTCCATTTCTGGTCGATTCCAGATGCTCCTTTGAAAGCGCTAGCAAACCACACACCCTTAAATCCAGCCTGTTCATACTTGGAGATATAGTCACCTACAAACAATACGAAAGAATCAAGTTAGATTTGGTTTGACATACACTGTCATTCAAATGTTGTGCTCATTTGTGTTTTTGACTTATGCTCACTGAGGCTTTGATCAAAAACATAGTTTATATAAATTGTTTTGTAAGTTATTTTGTTATACCTTTAAGGTTTTTTGATTAATATAATGTTCAAAGGAACATCATTTATTAATCTTTTTAAAAATTGTAAATGTCTTTCCTGTAATTTTCTTCGGTCACATTGATTTAATGAATCCCTCCCTCCTGAATAAGTCTCAATTTATTTAATATGAAAAAACTGATATATATTGTGTATTATATATATAACGTACTAAACTCCAAACCTTTGAACCATAGTGCACATTTTAATTGGTCATATTACCTATTGATGTGTGTTACATTTATAAAAAGAATTAAAACAATAAAAAAAACATTTCAAATCATTGAATATTTTCACAAAGGGAAACTTTTTCCTCTGAATAATTTAAACAGATGAATCGTTCACAATAGGGACAATGTTTAAGCGAATACAAAGGGTCAATGTTTTCATATGAGAACAGAACAGGGCCTTACTGATCTCTTTCACATCCATGTTTGGGATGTACTTCCATATCATGGGCGATGCATAGTTCTGCAAACCTGATTCTGAAACGTAAACACCCACATCAGGACAAAAACGCACTACTACTGAGTTATTGACATTGTATTTTTGAAAGCTTGAAAGGTGCATCAAGCAACATTTTCCATTGTAAAAGTCTCTGACAGGTTACTTCTCACTGTATCATAGTAACTATCTCCTATTTTCATACCTTACAGAATAAATCATTTCACAAGGTCACAAATACACCTGTGAAGAGGACATTTAGAATGTGTTGTTGTTCAGGATGTTTGATCCGCACCATTAGATGTCACTGTTAAGGTCATTGCACACCGAGTTTTTCCGTATTCCTCATCCTTTCCTAGCTATCCAAATGCATGCTACGGAAATGCATGCTACAAAATTTGGTGTGCAGTGACCTTCAAGTCTAAAAATTACCCAGTGCACAAATCCTAATATGCAAATGCTGTACATTACAGTAAATGTGAGTTTTACTGTTAATATCTGCTATTTGATCATGGCAAACATACATTTAGTGGCTTGCAGACTCTCTCATTATACCTCTGATGGTGTCGGAGCTAAGTTTCCTAAACATGTCGTCCCACAAAATCAGCTTGATTCCTCGCTTTAGCTTCATCATGAACTTCCCGACTGCGGTCACATGATTGAGGAAAAGCTTTCCCATGTCTCCTTTGTTGGCTTCCAGCCAGCGCTTCGAATCTTCGCTTTCGCCCAGGCATGTACCTAAATGTATTTTATCCATATGAGCTTCCATTTGACAGTTATAGGTCACTCAAAAACGAAAACAAGCTCATTGTGTCTTTCTATCCATGAAATCCAACTATTTTTTATCATCTGTAGAGAATAAAGATCCACTGACCTCATCAGCACCTAATGTGGAACCACTTTGCTTCTGGGTGCTTCTTCATAACCTGCGTTAGCATGTCTTGAACAAGATCCATGCTTCCTTGGGCCTGAGGGTTCAGGCTATTGGGAAACGTTTCCACTTCTCTCAATTTGAAGTACTTCTCATGTTTTAAGACAAACTGAAATGTGAACAGAAAGATTCGTACATAGTGTGCTAACAAAGTCAGATTTTAATGATTATTTTTTACATAACCACTGTGACTGGTTGCTCCTTCTTCTCTTTACTGAAGTATGTAGCGAGCACATGTTTGAGATGTCTACAGTATTTGTGAGTTAGCTTCTTCTGTACTTGCCTCCAAGTGTCCGAACGTCTGCACCAGAGGAATCAGTTCAAGCTTGTGCCGTTTGGCCAGAGACTTCATTTCCTCGATATCTTCCGGACTTTCCCAGAAACAATAAAGATAAGCAAGTTAAAAATGTGCATAAAGATGCACAAATCATCATCTTATGATCTCTTTATATAATACAGCAATAGTTCACCTAAACGTCAATCTGTTGCTCATGTAAGTTACTGTAATTGGCTTTAGTGGACTGCTTTTAAAACCTATTGATTATTTCTATGGTATTTATATTATGTTTTTTTGGTTCTCTTTGAAACTTGACATATATGTGCTAATGTTCTTCGGTAATTAAAATAAACCTGAAATAAAATCAAATGTAAATATTATATGAAAACACTCAAATTGGAAACTTTGCCTCAGCAACATTTAGTTGAAGAACTAAAATGACTAAAACTCAAATCAAAAATACATTAAAGCTAAATACAATTATTTAAAATAAACAACTAAAATGACAAAACTACATTTGATATGACAAAACTGCTAATAAAAATGAAAACTCAAAATATCAATAAACTTAAAATATTCAGAAGTACTATAATAATATATACAAAAACTAAACATTGAAATACAAAAAAATATGCAACAGAACAATTTAAGAATATAATATAAAAACAGTCACATAATCATGTAAATGCTACTTTGAAAAGGTGAGTTTGAAGAGAACATATATAGCATTTATAATAATTACAATTAAGTATATAAATAATACTGGTGATTATTAGTGATTGACCGATATTGATTTTTCATAACCGATACCGATACCAATTATTTGCATGTTTATGTTCACGATAACCGATATGCAGAACCGATATTTATTTACTGTTATAAAGTAAATAAATAACTGAGTGAAGTAAGTCCATTCTCTGAAGTAATACATCCAATTTGTGCATTAATGGCTGTTATGTTAAATCAAGTTTGCTAACTACAGCAAATCAAGTACCTGGACGCCGTTGTTGTTGTCTCGTCTCCCTTCAGACGCGCTGCAATAGCGATCCTGCGCGCAATTCTCAAAACAACCACAAGATGGCGGCATTTATCTGTGAATCCGATATTCCAAAACCGATATCCGATAATGTTAAAATGCTTAAATATCGGAAAAAATATCGGTAAATCGATATATCGGTCGATCTCTAGTGATTATTATTCACTGGAAAAGTGCTGCATATACAGTAAACATTCTTCCGATATCTCCGTGCATACAGGTGTAGAATGACATGAGGCGGAGTAAATAACGCCAGAGTTATCATGTGTGGGCAAACAGAGTCAAATTAAGCCAGGTTTAGTTTAATATCAGACGCTCAGAATCAGTTACCCACCTGTATGCAAAGCTTGATTTGACAATGCTGAGTTCCCCCTCATAAGGAAACATATCCTCGTATTCCAGCAATATCCCATTAGCCCCCAGAGATGACAAAAGAGGGAATATCTACAAAAGAACACAAAGGTACACTTTAAAAAGGTAATTGTTAGTACATTATACCACATGTCTGAAACACAATCCTGTTTACACACATTCCCACCTGTTCCAGATATTTGACTTTGGGTGCAGCACCTTTCAGATCTAAGTGCACAAGCTTTAAAGGATCCGTGGGTGTATCATCAGGAACTTCTGGTTCCAACTCATCTTGGTTTGACTGGATGCTCTCTTTTTTCTCAGGCTGAACCTTTGCATGTTCTGTTTTGACAGGATCCTCCTGATTATGAACCAAATTCAGCTGTGGGGTATACTGGGTAGCCCAGAAACTACCACCTTGTATGATTTGGTGGGTCTTGACACCCGTGCCTTTGCTTGAGCTATGAATAGAAGATAAATAAACTTCAATCACAATCTTGTTCGGGACAGTGAAGCATGGGTTGATGCTGATGCACGTGTATATAGATGGAGACCCACAAGAACTGCAATCCTCACCTGGGATGAAAGAACATTTTCCCCATGGCAACAATCACCAAGCAGCCCACGATCAGCTTCATCAACTTCTGAGTGTTCATGTCTGCTTCTGTGCAGGTGAATGCGATACACCATAGAAATGAAGGCAGGCGTTGAACTCAGGTGACCTTCAATACAACATTTGCAAGGAAAATCAAGGGACAAGCAAATTAATGAAGGACAAATGAAAAGCTTAAACTCTTTGCCTGTTTAAATGACAATGAAAAAGCCTCCACTTCTAAACCCATCAGGGGCCAGTTCCATAAACTTAGCCATATTAAGTCCGAATAGCAGTTAGCCAAAAATACACCAGTCTCATTTTTGTATTCAACTTATAATCTATGCTTTAATGTAACTTAATAAAAAAAATATGACCAGCCTTTGATGGCTAACTCAGTTAATGCATTTAATAATAATAATAAAAACACTTAACAAATGGAAATACATCAATAATCAAAGTATATCAACAACATAACATGCATTTAATGTTCTCACAATCCGGACTCTAGCATTAAAATAGTTTTATTTCTTGCTCAAATAGCAGATGTGACGCTTTATAAATGAATACATGTTGTTATCACTTTAGAGAAACACCAAAATGCATACTTACTCTGTTAAAGACCATTAATCCTTTAAGTAAGAGACTTTATGAAGCATATGCAAACATAGGTTTACTTCCGTGTCTAGTTTCTTGCTGCAGCAAATGCATTTGTGTGGCTTAAAAACACGACAAGTCCAACCTGTTTAACGTGACGTACTTGCAAGAGATTATTTGAATTGATAATTTATGACATCTTTCTGCACTTAACAGAGCGAGAACACCTGAAACGATAAGAGCGTGACAGTGAAAGTAAGCGCGCGCGACACATCGACGCTTTACGGCGCCTGGTGTCCAGCGCGTCAAACACTGAGCGACCGTAACATCACTTATAAAAGCGCACAGAGATAAAGCCAGCAGCTACAGCACATCATAAGACTTAGTTTAGTTTAAAACAAATTACATTTGGATAGTTGTCAGAATATGTCAAGAAGTGACAGCGGTTACACGATATATTTAATCTCAAACTGCTTTGTCTAATTCTTGGACAAGTGTTTTACATGCAGTTTTTATAATTAAAGCACATGTGATATGCTTACTTTTCAAGACAAAAACCTAAAACTGGTGATTAGTCACGACATCTAAAATAGTTTTTTTACCAGTTATATGTTATACAGCCGTCCAATGTCTAGTGAAAAATGATATTATGCATTATTGTAATATAACCCCCAGCAAATGTGTGTCTTATCTAAAAAATACGTTATATTAACATGATACATATTAAAATGTATCCAGCCTGTCTAGTGAAATGCAAAAATTCGATGTTGAATCGATAACAGCTTTAAGACATGTGACAAAATACAGTTGACCTGAACTAATTTCAGCCTAGTTCTTTAAGTCCCGCCCTTAACCTCTCACGGTTTGCTTTGATTGGACAGAGCCACTTCTACGCGGCCTACGATTGGACAGTTTAGAAGTCATTCTTAGATCCCTGCCAACCGCTTCACAGCAGAGCAATATTGGCAGCAGCAAAAGCAATGGCGTCGCATTTCAGCGGAGTGCTTCAGCTCACGGACCTGGATGATTTTATTACTCCGTCTCAGGTTGAATAGATGTTTCCGCCTGTAACATTTGAAACACAGACATTACTATCAGTTCAGCACTTTTACTTAATTTCTAAATTTTAAGCAAAGGTCAGCTGATCATAAGATCAACGAATGTAACATTGTGTGGATAACCATAACGTACAGTTAACGATACCAGTTTTTTGTGATAACGTCAAGTCTTGTAAATACTAATTAATTAAGGGCATTCGTTTATAATTAGGGCCTACTTTATTTGCTACGTCAGACCATGGAAGTGGCTGTGTCTCAAAAGTAAACAGCCACATTGAAATGTCTGCATTAGAAAACAAAATATCGAAACAAGTAATTTATTTTCTAAATAGACATTGCAACAAACAGTTTAAAAAAGTTAGGGTATCATATACTACTCAAACGTTTGACTCTTAGACATCCACTAATAGTTACTGCTACACCAGTTAATTAAAAGTCATTGCTGGGTGGTTTACTTGATATTTTGGGATGTGAAGTCTCCCACAAAGCTGTATTTATTTGATAAAACATATAGTGAAATATTATTACAATATGAAATAACTGTTCTTCCATTTGAATATATTTTCAAATGTAATTTATTCAACTAATGCAAAGCTGAATTTTGGCATTATTACTTCAGTCTTTAGTGCCACATGATCCTTCAGAATTCCTGATCATATATCGCAAACAGTTCTGCTAAAATATATAGATATATATTTTGTGTTGTTGAAATGATGACACGTCTTTCAGGGTTCTTTAAAAAAGCTTTTTTAAATAAATATTTTGTGCAACATTATTAATGCGTTTACTGGCACTTTTGTTCAATTTAATTATAGGATAAAAGTATTAATTTCCCCCATCTTTTGAACAGTAGTAGGCAACTATACCGAAATATAATTTCACGAGTGTTCATTTGTCCGATGTATCAGGAATGCGTGAAGCCTGTAAAAGTGGAAAAGAAGCAGGGCAGATCTGTGGCTAAAATCCAGATAGAAGACGGCAGTTATTTTCAGGTCCATCAGGTGAGTACAAATAACGTGACTTTAAATGTTGCGACCTGATGTCGTGTCTAGTTTCATTCATCAGACATGATGGATATAATATACAAACGCTTGTTTCCCAGGACGGTCAAAGGCAGAAGTTGGAGAAAGCGAAGATTACTCTAAACGACTGTCTGGCTTGCAGTGGCTGCATCACGTCTGCGGAGAGTGTCCTGATCACACAACAGAGTCACGAGGAACTGTATCGTGTGCTACGTCAAAATAAGGTCTGCAGGACTTTACACTCGCTCTACTGCATTTAACATTTTACTCCAGCATGTTTGTGTCTGTGAGCAGCAGGTCAGCAGTAGCGAGCAGAAGGTGGTGGTGGTGTCCGTGTCTCCTCAGTCGAGAGCCTCTCTAGCAGCACACTACAGTCTCAGTAGCAGCGAAGTGGCTCGTAGACTCACCAGCTTCCTGAAGAGCTTGGGTGAGATTGAGTCCACGTTTCATACGACCAGACAAAGACATCCTCCTGTGTGTATTGAGATCTGCATACTGGTCTTTCAGGTGTCCATCATGTGTTTGACACCGGCTTCAGTCGCTCATTTAGCCTGTTAGAAAGCCAGAGGGAGTTTCTAGAGCGATTCAGACGCAAGGAAGTAGACAAGACGGCTCTGCCGATGCTGGCGTCTGCCTGTCCAGGTAGATACAATCTGTTTTTAGTGTGTGCGATATTCAGTATTTATTCTAGTTCAATGATCTTTTGTGTTTGGTTCAGGCTGGATTTGCTATGCTGAGAAGACTCACGGCGAGTTCGTCCTCCCGTACATCAGCACGACCGCTCGCCGCAGCAGATGATGGGTTCTCTAGTCAAGGGCTATTTTGCTTCTCAGAAGGTACTACACAATAAACTTCTGTTCAGAGAGGGAGAAACTGCCCACAATGCTTTGTGCTGCATTCAAAGTCTCACATGAAAACATTTTTTGAAGTATTTTTAGACTTGATTTGAATGTTGAAGGCCAGATTAGAGACTGCTTTATGCTTTGTAGTTGTTTTAGTGTAGTTTAAATATATGGTTGGTTAATTTGTTTTTTAAACTTGTTATAAACCCTTATTTGGTCTCGGACATGTTGTAGATGTAACACTTTTTGTGACTTGCACAAAACTACTATTAAACATACTTTACATTTACATCAAATATTAATAAATTAAATTGATTGACATGCAAATTTCATGCAGAAATGTAACAGTAAGTCAGGTAGGCCTGGAAAATGATGAATCGCAGTTAATCACATTCAAAATAAAAGTTTGTTTTGTCCATATGTGTAACAAGGCATGGCGTGAGGATCCATTTGCAAGGCTTTACTAGGAGTGGTCGGAAACAAGCATGGGTCAAACTTTGGCAAACAGCTACATATATGGCAAGACAAAGAGTAATCCTAGGGCAAGCATAGGTCTGCGATCTGCGAACAGTATCCAACAGGACAAGGCAGAGAGAGATGATCCAGGTAACACGGGCAGGTATCAAAACACGAGAAAACAGACAAGGCAAGACTAGAACAACTGAGTGGGCTCCGTAGAGTAGCTATCGCTAGGATATACGCTATACCAGTGGTTCCCAACGACGTTCCTGGAGCCCCCAACACTGCATGCTTTCCATGTCACCTTAATCAAACACAGCAGTTTCAGATCATCATCTCATTAGTAGAGACTCCAAGACCTGAAATGGATGTCAGACAAAGGAGAGATGCAAAATGTGCAGTGTTGCTGGGCCTCCAGGAACGTGGTTGGAACCACTGCGCTATACAATACTCGGCCCAGAGGAAGAGGAGTCCGTGGTTTATGTAGGGTGTGTGATCAGGGCAATCAGCTGTGTGTCGTCAGTGCAATGGTTTATGGGAAATGTAGTCTGAGGTGGAGTGCAACAGTTAGTGTAGTGCAGGAGTGCATGTGGTGAGCGAGTGACCTCTGGTGGTGAGTTAAAGGAAGCCCATGAACCGGATTCATGACACTGTGTGTGTGTGCTGTATATATAAATACACACACATAAATGTATATATTAAGGAAAAATATGTTAGATTTATCACACAGATTCGACAGCAATCTCAAAAAGAAGTGACTATGTCTGTTTTTAAAACAATTGATAGCAAAATTTTGGAAGAAATAGTACAGCATCTTAAATCGTCAACCTGCTATCTTGACACACTTCCCACATCTTTTCAAAAGTGTGCTTAACTGTTTAGAAGCAGATCTCTTAGAAATGGTGAACACCTCACTTCTTTCTGGGACTTTTCCAAACTCCCTGAAAACTGCAGTTGTTGAGTTCTGAAAAGAGCAATCTTGATAACACCATGTTGAGCAACTATAGACCAATATCAAATCTTCCTTTCATAGGTAAGATTATTGAAAAGGTAGTTTTAATCAGCTGAACAACTACTTAAACTCAAATGGATACCTGGATAATTTTCAATCTGGTTTCCGCGCATCACAGCACAGAGACAGCACTCATTAAGATAATAAATGATATTCGCTTTAATTCTGATTCTGGCAAAATATCAGTGCTGGTACTACTAGATCTTAGTGCTGCGTTTGACACTGTCGATCATAGCATACTTCTAGAGAGACTGGAAAACTGGGTCGGGCTTTCTGGGATGGCACTCAAATGGTTCGGGTCATACTTAGAAGGGAGAGGTTATTATGTGAGTATAGGAGAGCAGAAGTCTAAGTACGCCCATGACATGTGGAGTCCCACAAGGCTCAATTCTTGCACCGCTGTTGTTTAGCCTGTATATGCTCCCACTAAGTCAGATAATGAGGAAAAACCAAATTGCCTATCACAGCTATGCTGATGATACCCAGATCTACCTAGCCTTATCTCCAAATGATTATAGCCCCATTGACTCCCTCTGCCAATGCATTGATGAAATTAACAGTTGGATGTGCCAAAACTTTCTTCAGTTAAACAAGGAGAAAACTGAAGTCATTGCATTTGGAAACAAAGATGAAGTTCTCAAGGTGAATGCATACCTTGACTCTAGGGGTCAAACAACTAAAAATCAAGTCAGAAATCTTGGGGTGATTCTGGAGACAGACCTTAGTTTTAGTAGTCATGTCAAAGCAGTAACTAAATCAGCATACTATCATCTCAAAAACATTGCAAGAATTAGATGTTTTGTTTCCAGTCAAGACTTGGAGAAACTTGTTCATGCCTTTATCACCAGCAGGGTGGATTATTGTAATGGTCTCCTCACCGGCCTTCCAAAGAAGACCATTAGACAGCTGCAGCTCATCCAGAACGCTGCTGCCAGGATTCTGACTAGAACCAGAAAATCTGAGCATATCACACCAGTCCTCAGGTCCTTACACTGGCTTCCAGTTACATTTAGGATCGATTTTAAAGTACTTCTACTCGTTATAAATCGCTCAATGGCCTAGGACCCAAATATATGTCAGATATGCTCACTGAATATAAACCTAACAGACCACTCAGATCATTAGGGTCGAGTCAGTTAGAAATACCAAGGGTTCACACAAAACAAGAGTCCGCTTTTAGCTATTATGTCAGCCCGCAGCTGGAACCAGCTTCCAGAAGAGATCAGATGTGCTAAAACATTAGCCACATTTAAATCCAGTCTCAAAACTCATCTATTTAGCTGTGCATTTGTTGAATGAGCACTGTGCTACGTCCGAACTGACTGCATTGTATTTTATGTAGAATCATTTTCTATTTAACTGTTTTAAATCTAATTTTAAATCAATTTCTATATCATTTTAAAACTCCTTGTTTTATTATTTTTAACTTCTTGTTTTTATTGCTGTGAATGATTATTTCACATTCTTTTATGTAAAGCACTTTGAATTACCACTGTGTATGAAATGTGCTATACAAATAAACTTGCCTTGCCTTGCCTATAAAATATTTATATATATATTATAAATTATATACTAGTTTAAATGTAAATGCATACAAGTATTTAAAAAAATATATAAATATGTGTGTGTATATACATATTAAATATATACAGCACACACACATATATAGACAAAACAAACTTATTTTGAATGCGATTAATCATTTTGCAGCCCTAAAATCTGGTTTTATTAGTTATTATTAATCGATTATTCCAGTAAATGGCAAGTAATCAAGCACATTAATCGCTGTCAAGTGATTAAATCATATACAAAATAAAAGTTTTGTTTACATAATATATGTGTACGGTGTATATTTATTATGTATGTATAAAGATACACACATGCAGCATACATTTTGAAAATATTTACGTGTATATATTTATATTCATATAAATTATATAATCTATAAAATATATAAGCGTAACATATCTATCTTAAATATGTACATGCATGTGTGTGTGTATTTATTTATTTATTTATTTATATATATATATACACATATTATATTATAATCGCAATTAATAATTTGTCAGCACTAAAGATTTTTATCGTTTGATTTAATATTAACCATTTTTCAGGTCAATTCTTTTATTAAATGAGTAATTAATTTTCATTATGATACATTATTTGAATGATATGCGTTATTAAAATATATGTAAATATTTTTCAAATGAAATCCAAATAGTTGTATTTTATATATTAAAAAAATACTATTTAATGAATTATTATTCCGTTTTCCCTCACTTCTTACATTAATACGACAAATGGAGGCTAAAATGCATTTTGAATCATGGGATATATCGGTGCATTAGAATGTAGTTCTAGTCTGAGATTTTGCTTTGACAGGGTGTTTCACCACAGAAGATCTATCATGTGACCGTGATGCCCTGCTATGATAAGAAACTCGAGGCCTCCAGACCAGACTTCTATCTCAGCGAGGACGAGACCAGAGAGGTGGACTGCGTCATCACTTCAGGTGAGTCGATCTAACGGAGGTCAAATCAGCAACTGAAGCAAAACCGCCGTAAGACCTCAGTGTCTGTGTGTCTGGTTCATAGGTGAAGTTCTGAAGATGTTGGAAGAGGAGAACGTGTCCTTGAGGGACGTGGTAGAAGGGACACCTTTAGACACAATGTAAGTTCTTCATGCTTGACGGTAAAACTCTTATGAAGTAGAGTCATGTGTGTGAGTTTGCTGGCACGAATGTGTGTTTTAGGTTCAGTAACGTATGTGGGGAGGAGCTGCTGGGTCACGCAGGAAGTGGATCAGGAGGATACCTTCATCACATCTACAAACACGCCGCCAAACAGCTGTTTGGAGTGGAAGTAGATGAACTCGTTTACAAGACAATGAAGTACGTCTGAACACAGCAGTATTGTTACAAAGATCCCAGATCTGTTGTTTGTTCACCACTGTTAAAAAAGGTTGCAGTAAATTAATCAGAATGGTTCAAAGATTTTCACGTTGTTACAGAAGATTTCCATTTCAAATAATAAGTTATTTTAAACGATCTATTAATCAAAGAATTCTGGAAAAAGACGTTCAACTGTTTTCAGCAGTGATAATAATGAGAAATGTTTTGAGCAGCAAATTAGCATAATTTCTGAAGATCATGTGACTGGAGTAATGATGCGGAAAATCCAGCTTTGCTTCACAGGAATGAATTACTTTTGGACACATTAAAATAGACCACTTTTATTCTAAACTGTAATAATATCTCGCAATATTACTGTTTTTCTGTGTTTTTGATCAAATGAATGTAGCCTTGGTGAGACATCTTTCAAAAGGATATTTCAAAATCTCCAAACATGTGAATGTACTGTAAATAATGAATATTCATTTGAAGGTTTAGATTAATGTATAAATGTTAGAAATATTTACCATGGTTTTTGAGACACACCAGGAAAAATATTTTTTTCGTGGAATTTTGAAAGTCTTCGATCATGCTAATACAATTTCTATAGTTATAATTGTATAACTAAAACAATATTTTTTCAGTTATGCTTAGTTCTTCTAAAGTATTTCTTTGGCTAGAAATTACTAGAAAGTAACTGATTTCTAAATGTATTTTTAACTAAGAATTTCTGAATAAAAAATGACAGAATCACTTTAAAACTATTTTATGACTGTAAATTGGTCAGAAATGATAGAAACCATGTAATATTATAGTATTCTTAAAAGTACATAATATGAATTATTCATTCATTCATAAATCACTCTACCATGGTACTGTTAATGAAAGGAATAATGCATCACTTGTCACGTTTTATTAAAAAGCCAGTTTTGAAGTGTTTGTTCACCACACCACTTCCAGAAATACCGTGGTGCTATTGTAGTTTATTGGTCACATCTCATGGTAGTGTCCCAGTACATTTTTGTAAGTGACATTTTTTCATTTGTCTCTGTTTTTTCCCCCCTCAAAAGAAACAAAGACTTCCAGGAAGTCACTCTAGAGAAGGACGGTCAAGTGCTGCTGCGATTCGCTGCCGTCTACGGCTTCAGGAACATTCAGAACCTGGTGCAGAAGCTGAAACGCGGAAAGTCAACTTACCACTTTGTAGAAGTGATGGCATGTCCGTCAGGTCAGAAACGACACCGCTAGAGCTTAAAACCCTTCTTTCTGGACCACGGTTTTGTCATTGTGGAATTTGTATAATCTTCTGACAGTGTTCTCTTGAATTATATCTAGTCTAAATTTGCATAACCTATATTTATCACAGACGATGATAACAGGATAGTGTTTGTTTCAGTGCTGGTTTAAAATAAGACACTTGTGTTCTGCAGGATGTCTGAATGGCGGCGGTCAGCTGAAGCCTTCATCGGATCAAACTAACAAAGAGCTGCTGCAGCGGGTGGAGGAGTTGTACCGCGGTGAACGTACCTCGGTGCCAGAGCAGGACTCGCGAGTGGCTGAACTCTATCAGAGCTGGTTAGACAGCGTGGGAGAGGAGAAAGCCAGACCGCTGCTGCACACACAGTACCACGCCGTAGAAAAAAACACCAGCGGACTCGGTATAAAGTGGTGAGGAGACTCTGATGAACTGTTTAGCTGATTTCTTTGCCTTCCATTAAATGTTTGTCAAAGCGAAGCGAAACTTTAACAAGTCAAGTTTAACTTGAAGATGCATTTGACACCACACCCGCTAAACACTTATAGACTTGTCATTAATAAATGTGATTATGTTTGAGAAGACATAAAGGTTGAAGTCAGACTACATGTCTTTATGGGTTTTATAGCAGTAGGCAATCTGTCTATGTACCATGAATGATGTCTTGTGTTTGTTTCTTTGAAAGTGTTGAATGCAACAGATGTTATGTATTATGCACTGAAAATGATACTTTTTCTTCTTTTTAAAAATATATTCTGATAATAAATATATGAATCATTCCATGAATGTAATTCTATTTATTGTGAAAATAAACTATAAATATATTTGAGATTGTTTTTCTTTTTTCAATAATATAGATATTTTGATCCTGTTTTCTTTTTTAAATGACCAAAACAACAACAAAAAACTACTAAATATTAAATTAGTCCTGATATTGCTATTAAATGTGACATTTAAAACTAATTTGATACTTTGAATTATTATAATTTTACTATGCAAAATTGTATAAATCTTTTGATAATACAAGAGGTTCAAGAAGGTTGGAAGACTTTTATTGCACCAAGAAAATATTTAACAATTAGTACCTAATATTGTTTTATACAAAAGCAGGTAATTAAATAGCACATCGTTAATCAAGATTGTAACTGGATTTATGACAACAAACAAACAGCTGTGTAAATTTACATCAAGACTTTATTCATTTTGAACACTATAATTATTAGAATGAATATTATCTGTTATTTCTGATGACAAAAAGTGCAAGTTCAGCTGAAACGATAACTGGATGAGCTAAAACCAGTACGCAGTGTTCAATCATTTCTACATTCAAAATCATTCAGAGACCTCAAAACAAACAAGTTCCAAATATCATTTTACTGGAGCACCTCGCTTCTTTCATAACATCCTAAAAAGAATTATTTGTGATTTACAAAATAAAGCATTGCACATTAAGACATTTAGAAATAAATCTATAATTTAACCCCGTAACATTGGTTCATGGCCTGGATCTTCCCGAAAGCTGAAAATATCAAAAACAATACCTACGTAACCTTACGTAAATATAATTCTGCCAACAAAACTGACCTGGTACAATATTAGTCTATACATGTGAATCAATGGTATAAATGTATTCATGAAAACGAGCTTTTGTTTGATCTGTAGCTGGCAGCAATGTTTTAATCATTGTTTTACAGTCCTGTGTATTGCTCACTGAAGATGATACGCTGTCTTAAAGAAAAAAGATGGAAATAACCAGCGCAATAATTGTGCTTTTGCTATAAATGGAGGTGCTGGATGTCCTGTTAGTCAAGTGAGGAGCAGACATGAGCGTAGTGCTGATGACCATCGCAAAGACAAGCCTGAAAGCTCAATTCTTCGGGACTCGAAAGCCGTCTTTCTCCTTACGGATGTTTCTCATGGCTTCAATCGGGTCACTGGTCCCAGCATGCTCTTGTGGACTTCTCTCTTTAGAGTGCAAAGACACAAGGCGGAAAACAGTAGTCATTTCAAATGAACTAAGTTCATGTGTGTAGATGACGCAGGAAGGTTTGTATAATCTGAATGATTTCACATACCTCACTCTCATGAAGGGGTTAAATGTGAACTCATCGGCCACCGTAGAGGGAATGGTTGGCTCTCCGTTCTCGTATCTTTCCTAATCAGTTCAACACAAGGTTATTCAAACACCTGCGCTATGATAATATTTGCAGCTAAAGTGAATGAAGTTAAACACCTTAGCCCATGCTAACTTTTTCTGGATGGCCTCGTTATTTGGCTCAACGTGCCGTGCAAATTTCAGATTATTGACGGTGTACTCGTGACCGCAGTATACGCGCTGAAACAGAAGCAAGTCGTGACTTTTGATGACCTGAAACCTCTATTCCAGTGACTATGAAGATGTTTAGAGAGTTCAAGAGCATGTATTGCTTTTATATTTAATAAAAGCAAAGATTTCAGTTTAGATGGAGGAACTGTTACCGTCTCTGGAGGAAGACGGCCTAAAATCTCAATCAGGGCTTTATACATCTCATCAGCGGTACCCTCAAAAAACTTCCCACAGCCGGCCATGAACAGAGTATCGCCTGTTTATAACATGAATATAAAAACAGGATTGTTAATACCGTTCATCATCATATGTCAGGCTGTCAAAATAATGCTTTTTTTGAAAGGAATGAATACTTGTATTCATTATGGGATGCATTCAGTTGATCGAAAGTGACAGTAATGACATTTATAATGTTATAAAAGATTTCTATTTTAATAAAGGCTGTTCTATTGATCTTTATATTCATCAAAGAATCCTGAATGCATCACGGTTTCATATGAAGCAGCACAACTGTTCATCACTGATAATAATAATTCATATTTTTGGAGTATCAAATCATCATATTATTATGATTTCTGAAGGATCATGTGACACTGAAGACTGGAGTAATGATGCTGGAAATACAGCTTTACATCACAGGCATTAGATTTTAAAATAGAAAACAATTATATTAGATTTGAATAATATTTCTCAATGTTCTGTTTTTATCACAAATAAACGCATCCCTGGTGAGCACAAAATGACATTTAATGCATCCTCGCTGAATAAATAATGAAGAAAAAACGTTTGATTAGTACTGTATATCAACTCTGTTGTACCTGTAAACACAGCTGGTGGTTCAGTGCTGTTTTCTTTTGTTACAAAATAGCAAATGTGACCACTGGTGTGACACGGTGTGAACAAACACTTCACATTCAGAGAGCCCACCTGGAATAATACAAAAGAAGAAAATCAGAAAACTGACGGATCCTATACAATGGATGATTCTGATTGGCTAAACTGCATTCAAAGTCAATGTGATTATACAATAATACCATTTAAAAGTTTAGGGTTGGCAAGATTTTTTATGTTTTATAAAGAAGTCTCTTAGGCTCACATTTACTGTATATGATGGATTTATATAGGCTACATTTATATGATCAAAAACATAGTAATAACAGTGAAATATGTGACCCTGGACCACAAAACCAGTCTTAAGTAGCATGGGTACATTTGCAGCAATAGCCAAAAATATATTGTTTGGGTCAAAATTATCAAATTTTCTTTTATGCCAAAAAATTATTAGGATATTAAGTAAAGATCATGTTCCATGAATATATTTGGAAAATTTCATACCGTTAATATATTAAAACGTATTTTCTTATTAGTAATATGCATTGCTAAGTACATCATTTGGACAACTTTAAAGACGATTTTCTCAATATTTATTTTTTGCTCCTTCAGATTCCAGATTTTCAAACAGTTGTATCTCGGCCAAATATTGGCAAATGATGTATAAACCTCAATTGCGAAAAATTTACACTTATGACTGGTTTTGTGGTCCAGGGTCACATATTATTGCAATTTAAAATAACTGTTTTCAGTTGAAAATGTAAAAGTAATTTATTCCTGTGATGTAAAGCTGAATTTCCAGCATAATTAATTACTCCAGTCTTCAGTGTCACATGATCCTCAGAAATCATTATAATATACTGATTTGCTGCTCAAGAAACATTTCTGATTGTTATCAATGATGAAAACCATTTCCTGCTTCATGTTTTTGCGGAAACCTTTTCAGGATTCTTTGATTAATAGAAAGTTCAAAAGAACAGCATTTCTTTGAAATATAAATATTTTATAAATATTTTTATGTCACTTTTGATCATTTGAATTCATCCATGCTGAATAAAAACATGAATTACTTACAAAAAACCATACTAACCCCAAACGTTTGAACAGTAGTATGTATTATATAAATCAGACTTACTTTGAAAGTGGTGTAGTGTGTGACTTTCTGAGTTAAAGCTCCCACTCTGTCATCTCCGCCGTACACTGTCAGTCCCGGCATGAGCTTCACCAGCTTCTCATTACCTCCTGCATGATCCCTGGAAGTTACAAAACATCACGTCTTTTCCCCAAGTCAACTTCAGTCACATCAGTGTATACAGACTACACACACACACACAGACACAGACACAGACACAGACACAGACACACACAGACACACAGACAGACAGACAGACACAGACACACAGACACACACACACACACACACACACACACTCTACACAAAACAAAATTATATAATAAACCACACAGTATTAAATAAAAATAACATGCAATTTTCATGAACCCTCTTATTTTGTTACAATTATTAACACTTTGCATATTCTGCAAGGGGCATGTAAATGTATGAGCACAACTATATATGTATGTATATGAATATATATATATATATATATATATATAATGATTGTGCTCTGTTCCAGGCCTGACTCACCAGTGATGGTGTGTTGTCAGGACAGTTTTGAGCTTCACGCCATGCTTTTTGACTGCATCTACAACCTGAGACAGATGACAGTTATAAATCTATTGTATACAGGCTGTAATGAGTGATGCGCTCAGTGAGATATTCGTACTTTCTGAGGCTCTACTGGATCGACTACGGCTGCTTCCTTCGTGTCTTCATCGATGAGGAGGTACATGTAGTTGTCGGTGAGCGCGGGCAGCAGTTCTACCTTCATGTCTGTCTGTTCCACCAGAGATGATTTCCTCAGAGCGGAGTGAAACGAGGCTGTAGGAACTGTGAATCAGAGGTTCACGGTCAGTAAATGCTCCAACAGGAATCATACATTTGTAATATGAAAAACAAACCATAATTACCAACATACTTCAGTCACTACAATTTGTATGGTTTGGTTTGATATACTTTCTAGCTGGTAAAAGCTGGTCATGTTTGGTCATAAGTTGGTTAAATTGGTTCAGCTTATTATCGCTTTTCCACCAGTTTGACTATTTTAGGCGGGAATGACCAGTGTTTAAATGCACTTAAACAAAATGGCTGAAGTTCTGAAGCATCTAAGCTTGAAGAAGATCCCACATTCATATATTATGATTTTACAGTAATAACAAGCATGATTTCTTCAGTAACTGTAGTATTTTGGTGGAAGTTATTAACTTGGTATATTTTGTAAAGTTCGGATCTATACTACCATTAAATAACTTGAGGAATAATAATTGAGAAATAATATTTCTGAATGTCTTTAAAAGAAGTCTCCTGTGCTCACTGCATTTATTTGATATATACAATAAAATAATTAATATTGTTAATATTATTACAAAAATATTACAATTTAAAATAACGATCTGATGATCCTTCAGAAATCATTCAAATATGCCGATTTGATTTGATGCATTTCTTATGATTACGGTGTTAAAAATAGTGCTGGGTAATATTTTTGTGAAAACTGTAACTTTTTTAAGTTTCTTTCATTTTTACATAAATAGTTCTAAAGAAAAGCATTTATTTGAAATATTAATATTTTGTAACATTATAAATATATGTACTGTCGCTTTTAATCACATTATGCATGCTTTGCTGAATAAATGGTAGTGTATCTACGATTAAATATTATACATTTTATAATAATATTATTATGGTTATTCGTTTAAAAAATCATGTGCATGCCAAATAGTGTGCGTTTTAGCATCTAATTGATCTCTGAAACATAAATACATATCTATTATGGGTCATTCTCTCCATATTGCATCTAAACAATACTGTGAAAAAATTATGCATGGCATATTAGTGCAATACACGCATAACACCACACAAGTGAGAATTAAGAAATATTTTATAAATGGTTTTTCAACTTTCCATTGCACAATGCAGAACAAACAGAAAGCACGCCCGACATGTAAAGTGTTGCATTCTGTATATAATAATAATAATAATAATAATACGATCACGATATTACACGATGTTCGATGACGTATATCAACAGCCAAGATGATGTAATTCTGCTCTGTATAAGGAACAACTCAACTAGATCTCTACTAGATCAAAACATTGACTCAAAGGTTCTTTGACAGCGCTGACATATCGTTACAAATCGATAAACAAGTCGTTCTGATCACGCGCGAGTAAAGAGTCTCGAGTAAACATACCGAATTTGCGCGTGACAGCTCCGAGCACACCGAGAGCGCAGGCACTCGCCGTCAGTGACCTGATCCACATATCAGGACTTCAGCTGTCTGTCTGACACTACAGTCAGCGCTCAGCACAGAGAGGAAGTACAAAGTCTGCTTCAGAGTGCAAATCAGCCCACTTTTTAACTGTGACCTCTCGTTTAACCAATCCAACACGAGGAGTGTCGCACGTGCTGCTGTGTGCGGGGTTATTTACGAACTGGACTATAGTGAAGGCTTGGCTGCGTTTTTGTTTATTGTAGAATCCATTACAGTTACGTACAAGGTAATTAGGCTACAGCATGCATATCTACATACATACTACATCTCTATAAAATTAAAATTAGAACAAAAGACAAAAATATAATATTGTACAATATATTAGGGGACGAAACACCAATAGATTCGCTGTCACAATATATATATATTGTGTATTATATATATATATATATATATATATATATATATTATTAAAATTAGTGTTTAAAGTATTATTTTATAGTATTATTAATATACATAACTCAGGAAAACGAGCAAAGATTAGCGAGACCTAATTAATATTCATGAGCTTAAGCCTTCTCCGTAGTAGAGTTCTTAATTTCGCTTTCGGGTTTAGTAGTTGTGATGAACGACATTAGAACGAATGATGTCTTCAGGACTTAATCACACACAGTTGTATGAGTTTCTTGTTCGTTTTATCTGCACTAGATAATTCGCACTGTTCTGACGTGTCTGACCGCCCTCCGGTATCGAGCGACCAAAGGTCATTTTATTTCCGGTTGCAGGTCTCGCTGCCTGGTGTCGGACTCCGAAATGAGCGCAAGGAATATCACTCGCTTTTGGGAATGGGGGAAGAAAATAATATGCGTCGGGAGAAACTATGCAGATCACGCTATCGAGCTCAAAAATGCAATTCCCAGCGAACCTGTGCTTTTCCTGAAGCCCCCTTCTGCTTATGTTAGGGAAGGGTCTCCTATCCTGCTTCCCTACTACACCAGCAACCTCCACCATGAAGTTGAGCTGGGGGTGGTGATTGGTAAAGGAGGAACTGCTATTCCCCAGTCTTCAGCCATGGACCATGTGGCTGGATATGTGCTATGTCTGGACATGACAGCTCGGGACATTCAGGACGAATGCAAGTCCAAAGGTCTTCCATGGACCCTGGCCAAAGCTTTCAACACCTCATGTCCCATCAGTGACTTTATTCCCAAGGAGAAGATCCCAGACCCGGGGAGCATCAACCTGTGGTTGAAGGTGAACGATATTGTGAAACAGAATGGAAGCACATCCCAGATGATCTTTTCCATCCCGTATCTCATAAACTACATCAGCCAGATCATCTCTTTGGAGGAAGGGGATCTCATTCTCACTGGGACCCCTAAAGGAGTGTCAAGTGTCCAGGAACAAGACGAACTTCAAGCTGGGATTGATGGCATTGTGACTATGACGTTCAAAGTTAATCAACAAACTTGATTTTAATTAGAATTATAGACAGTTTGCTGCAAAGCACAGCCATTGCATCGACACAATGATTTTACAATCACTAGAATGGGAAACATTGTATGATGTTTTATCTTTTCTAAATAAAATTTTTAATCTGACTACATATTTTGTGGCCATCTCTTTCTGCAAAATTATTTGAGGTTGATTTGCTTGATTTGAGCCGCATGAAAGGTAAAATTAACATTAAATGTTCTTTAATTAGAGCAGCTTTGTTTTACACACCTCAGATTGTAATAGATTGACTTATGGTTTATCATTTACAGGAAGAAACATGAAAACAGCAGCTCAGGCTCACATTATGTAGAAAAATCTGCATGCGGTTGACCCTTTCTCTAGTGATGACACTTGAATAATGACAGTGCATAGTTTAAGCTTGAGGAGGTAGCATAATAGTAGGCAAATGAATTAACTATTAGCTATTTTTAATTGATAAATAGTTGTATAATATTCTGGGAGTAAATCAGTTATAACATATTCCCCAGTTTCACAGACAAGGCTTAAGCCTAGACTAAGATGTACATCTGAGCTATTTCAACTGAAAGAAGCTTGCACTGACTGATCTTAAAACATGCCAGTGCCTTTGTTTTGTCTCAAGATGCACACCAGTAATGCTTTTTTCTGAGGCATGTTTATAAAAAGATACTTAAATGTCCTAATTTAACTATGGCCTAATTAAACTTGGCCTAAAGCTTAGGCTAAGCCTTGTCTATGAAACCAGGTCTAAATGTTTATAGTTTAAGTTTTAACTTAATTAACACACCCCATTATCCTGTAAAAGGCTAATAAAATACCATATAGAAACAGAAATATTTATTTCCTGTATATAGTCCTGGCATAGGTTGCTTTATTGACCTCTACATAGACTATGAATATACTTTCAATGTATCAACATGCTCCATTACATATTCATTCTCACAAACTATTTATTAACCCCATTTAAAAGAAGATCTTCATGGAGGGGTTTAGACTTTGAACATCTCTTGTGTTTCCATCAATATGTAACAGCAGAACAATCCAGAAGTTCACAATGAGACAAGATTTATTGATTGAAATCTCTGCAGTGACAGAAACAGTGATCTACAGAAACAGCAGCAGTAGTTTGCACCTTTCGGTATCCTTCTAAATATGTTAATGCATCAATTATTTCAAGAGGTAAACGTGCTAACATTACCTAAAAGATTATCTCTGCATGACCAAGCGGCGCTGCAGAAATGATTAAGTCAGCATTTGTGAATCTTATGTTACCAAGTAACCAAATGATTTACTTTAAAAGGTAACTATTGATCTATAACAGCAAGGCAAACTAAGATCAAATATACACTGCCATTTAAAAGGATTGGGTCAGTAAAGGCTTTTATATATTTAGATTTTTTAAATACATTTCTATTTAGCAAGGATGCATTAAATAAAAAATGTTTTCAAATATATACAGTTCTTTTGAACATCAAAGAATCCTGAAAAAAAGTATGGTTTTCCAGAAAAACACGACACAGCACAACGGTTTTCAACATTGATAATAATAATAAGAAATGTGTTTGAGCATCAAATCAGAATATTAAAATAAAATGGTTTCTGGAGGATCATGTGACACTGAAGACTGGAGTAATGATACTGAAAATCACAGGAATACATTGCATTTTAAAATGTTTTTCCAAAAACATACTGACCCCAGACATTTGATCAATAGTGTATATTGTGAATATAATAAAAGATCTGATGTGTTTTTATCAGAAGTAGCAGTTATTGGGAGTAAGCTTCTTCATGTTTCCCACGAGGCTGTTTACACATCACTGCTCTGATCGTTCCTCTGTGGGCTTTTCATCAGAGCCGTTCATACACCATCCACACAGAAAACACACCCGAGCTCATCCAAACGCTCTTACTGAAGCATCCTCACATCCAACATCTGGCTCTACTGTTGTTCATTCTTAACTGTGAAAGAAAACAAGAGGGGTACTCAACTAATCAAATGTATTTAAATACATACTGTACTTAAGCAGAAGTAGATAACAAGTGCTTACTTGAAGAAATATAGCACAGATCACGTTAACAGCCATTAGTGTAGATAGCTTTCTGTCATAGCGGTTCATTAAATATTGAATTTAATCGTATCAATTTGTTGTGTGTACCTCTAGGAATGAACTTCAGAGAGCTGCTGAATATTCAGAAGCGAGAGAGGCCGTGTTTGGGTCCGTCATTCACAAACTCATGGCCAAGACCATTTCCACACTTCCCACATTTAACCTGTATAAGATGATACAGAACTCAATGTTCACATTCTCCAGATCCCAGATTAAAGGAATACGATTAGCTAAAAATTCACCATCAGGCCACCCAAGACGTAGATGAGTTTTTCTTCATCAGAACAAATTTGGAGAAATTTAGCATTTCATCACTTGCTCACCAACAGATCCTCTGCAGTGAATGGGTGCCGTCAGAGTCCAAACTCTTGCTAAATGCAAAATTTCACAAAATCTGTTCTGCTAAAGATCTTGGATGGAATGAGAGTGAGTAAATTATCAGCACTTTTTCATATTGGGGTGAACTATTTCCTTAGGTACTTAAATTATCCAAAAACAACAACAGATTATTAAGAAGAAACAGACTGGAAACCCTTCACCTTATAAGCACCCCATCTCTCCTCGTGTTTAGACACACTGTTTTCATGGATGGTTTCTGTGAAGGCTGGCCAGGGCGATGAATGCTCATATTTAGACCTGCTGGAGAACAGCTCATGTCCACATTCGGCACAAACATACATGCCTGCAGAAGAAACACAGACACAATCCCATTGGCAATGTCAAATATGTCTTAATCTTATTTTATGCAGTTACTCATTTGCCAGAAAGTCACTAATGCTACTATTCAGCTACATGCTCTTTTAAAAAAACTTGATGTGTGAGATTAAACCAATCACTGAGAAATAAGATGATTAAAAAGACATCCGATTACCATTAACATGCATTCATTTTTGCTGTACCATTCTTATGATGCTTTAGCAATATAAATGTAAAAAGAAATCATCAAAACGTACTTTTATATCTGAAACAAAGGCTGAAGAAGAACTTTATTCTCTTAGCAACAAGAACCATGACGTTTAAACAAGACTTTGCCATAGTTTTATTAATCAAATGACACAATTAACTACATGATCTTACACAAGCTGTCTTGTTTACATGTGTTATATAGTACATCGGGGTCAACTTACCAGTCTCAAAATGACCTTTATAAAACTCCCCTCCAGAGAATGAGCAGAAAGACATGACTACACCGACTGTGATAAACTTCAGACGAACTATTGTAACTATAACTATGTGTTTTATAACCTCAGCTCGGATCGCGAGAAGCGTGTGTGTACCACGTGACCACACACTCGTCACTGTACAAGTGTGTCAGCAGGGATCTGTTGAGTTATTTTTATCTTTATTTTATTTTTTTAAATAAGACGTAGTATCATAAATGAGCCCGCAAAACAATCGTTTCTCAAACACAATAAACATATAGCCAAAGTACAGCTAGACCACATTTAGCCTGCATAATAAAACCACACGCAGTCCAGTCTGTAGAATAAATTACATATACATTACATAGCCTTATAAATAAAAGTTTATTAAGAACTTTTTTAATGAAAATGAGTATTCGTTGAGATTTATGAAGAGTATGAATACAGAGAGAAGCCTTGAAATTACCTAATTGTTTTTACATCACTTTTGCACTTTTTTTATTGTTACATTTTGTATTTGCGTCAGTTTTATGTTTATAATTGATGTCATGTCTCACTATTTGGAATAAATAAACAAAATTGCACAGTGAAACTATGTCACAACCAAAGACATTATATACTAGTATATAATGTCTATGGTCACAACGACGACATCTATTTGTAGAAAACATTATTGCATTTATAACCTTTCACCTTCAACCTGGCTGTTTACAAACGAAACGAGGAGATAAAATAGTCAATTTTATACAGATTAATGGCGGATTTGTTTTATGAAAATTATACAAATACAATAAAATACCAGTCACGTTGACTCGTTTATTCGTCACAGCTCGGTGACCTTTCTCGCCATGTTGTGTGAAGCGCGCATGCGCACTGTGCAGGAGAGAAACGGGAGGTCGATTAAAGGATTTTTCAGATTTCTCTTCTAATTAATGGTCGAAAATGCCGAAAGATCACGATAAAGATGTGTATCCAGAGCCTCCCAGTCAGACCCCAGTGGTGGAAAGTAAATCGGTTCTGCCGAATCCAGCTTTAATACTGTCAAAGCTCTTCTACTACTCGGTGGATGTGCCAGTGACTACATTCAGAGGTGAAGCGACTCCACACTAGTGCATCTGATACTGTTTACATATGCTTATTCATCCAGTTTGATACATATTAGCCCGTGAAGTATGAAAGGCAAATTATGGACATGCATTTGTGTTTTAACCCTTGTATTAGGGAAGGTAATTTCTGAATATTAACACTTTACAGGCATGTGCATGGCCCTAAGATCCATAATCTCATCTAAGAGTCATGTGTCCATGTTGTTTAATATCAAACACAAACTTTTAACACGTGTATTATGTTGCATCAATTTTTGAGTTATGAGTATTGAAAATATTCGTTGAACTACGGTGTTTTTTTTGGAGTTTTGTGATTTTTCCTCAATGGTTGTTTTTGTAATAGCGGTGTATTTTACATAAAAATAGGTTATTATTAAAGAAATAGTTCACCCAAAAATGTGCTGAAAATGACTCATGCTCAGACAATCTAAGATGTAGATGAGTTTGTTTCTTCATCAGAACAGATTTGGAGAAATTTAGCATCACATCACTTGTTCATCAGTGGATGCTCTGCAGTGAATGGGTGCCGTCAGAATGAGAGTCCAAACAGAAGATATAAACATCACATTAATCCACACCACTCCAGTCCATCAGTTTACATTGTGAAGTTAAAAGCTGCGTTTGTAAGAACTAAATCCATTGAGGCTTTTTGATTTTAAAGAAACATTTCTAGTAAGTCCATAATTCTTAATAATATTTCTTCTAGCGAAAAAGTTAATGCCTTTTGTCCTCCCACATCAAAATCCACCAACATATTTGCTTAGAACTGTTTTCTATTATTATAAGCGGTGCTTCATCTGTGCATATTTCTCTCTTGATTCAGACAAGGCACATTTTTCACTGGAGAAAGCAATATTGTAGATAGAGGACTTGTATTTTAGCCGGTTTCAAGTTAAAAACATCTTAATGATAATTTTTATTTTATATAAACACAGCTTTTCGTTTAATAAGACATTAAATTATGATTTTGGAGTCATGTGGATTTATTGAGTTTTTTATCAACGTCTCTCATTCTGACGGCACCCATTCACTGCAGATGATCCACTGAAGAGGAAGTGATGTAATGATAACACATTTCTCCAAATCTGTTCCCATGAAGAAACAAACTCATCTACATCTTGGATGGCCTGAGAGTTTCCAGCTAATTTTCATGTTTGATCATACCATTCTTTAATGACTAAAACAAATGACAACTGAACTCTACCTGGCTTGTAATTCATGATCCTTATTTAATTGCCCTGCTTTTTGATCTCCCAGACATCATCGAAGGCATCCAGAGCGGTAAGAAGTCTTCGTACTATCATCAGAAGCTCCGCCGTGTTCCTGAGCTGACTCAGTGCCAGGAAGGAAATTATGTGTGCTATTATGAGGCCGAGATGCAGTGGAGAAGAGACTAGTATGTTGCATCAGAAAGCCCTGTAGTACTATATCGTTCAGCATTGCATTACATGACGTGTTATGCACTCAATCACTATTATGTATTTTTGTCTGCAGTAAGGTGGATCAGGAGATAGTGAAGGTGATCCAGGAGCGTCTTCGGGCCTGCCAGCAGCGTGAGGGTCCCAGTTATAGACAGAACTGCTTTAAAGAATTGCAGCAGTTTGAGCAAGTTTCCAAGGGCTTTCAGGCACGCTGTGAGTATCACGTCTGCTAGAAATCATTTTATGTGCAGTTAGCACATATCGAAATCCATTCGATGTGAAACTAATCAGTTGTACTAGATGCTGTCTTTTAAGTTGACAAGGAAATTGTGTTTATATAAATGTCCAGGAGTTATTTTCTGGCTGTTAACATCTTTAATTCTTCTAGATGGAGATCTTGGCGCGTACGCCAGCGCACGCAAGTGTCTGATGAAACAGAAGGAGAGAATGATGGCAGAGCAACCGCAGGCATAAACCTATAACCCCCTCATTGGCTTTTCTGTCAATCTCTCTCATCCGTGTGTCGACGTGTAAAATAAAGTTTATTGGAAATTGACTTCTCAGTAGCTGTTATTCAATAAAATACAAGTGGTTATTACTATTCCTTATATATGACTATCCAGTTATTACTATTATTCACATTTGTGCTTTAGTTGAATATTGTGTTGTTGGTTGTTTTATAGATGTTTCTAAAATTTTTCATATGTAAGAGCTTATTGCCATTTGCTGCTCAAGGTCTATAAACGATTTGTTTCAGGCAAGTAAAATTAGTTTCAAATGTACTGACAATAGCGGCAGCTCCTGGACAGCAGGTACACTAACACACAGAGAGGGTTGACCTCAGCATGCCAAATATTTCATGTTCATTGCTTTGCTCTTTTGAATGTTCTCATTAAACAATTCTGAAAATGTTTCCCAAAAACATGAAGCAGCACAACTGTTTTCAACATTGATAAAAAATTGAGCTGCATATTAGATTTCTGAAGATCATGTGACACTAAACACTGCAGTAATGATGCTGAAAATTCAGCTTTGCAACAAGGATAAACTATTTGAAAATATATTAAAACTGATTATTTTTTTAAATTGTAATGGCTCATATTAGTTTTTGTTTTTAATCAAATAAATGCAGCTTTGATGAGTAGAAGATACTTGAACATTAAAGCAACATTACTAGTACGGCATTGCAGGTGAATAAGTTACACTAAACAGCTGATGTAACATGTTAAGACCCTATATCAGGGGTCACCGAGTTCAGTCCTGGTGTTCAGGAAAGTTGGAGCTAAACTCCGCAGGACATCAGGCCCTCCAGAATCAATTTTGATGACCCCTGCCCTATATCGAGCATTTAATGAAATTTAGATTAACTACTTCAGCCATAGACACAATGTAGATAACCTCTTAACTCATCCATCCGATAAACGCCTGATAATTTTAATTTGCCCACAGTTTTGGGTATGTAAACGAAAACAAGTTCACAGACCATTTGCTTTCACAATGTCAAACAACAGAAGACTGAAAGTTGGTTTTCTTTCTGGAATTTTATTTCAATCCATTGTACGAAATTTAGGAGGCTGGCTGAGGAGCTCCCTCAGTCCTCGGAACAGCGACCCTGGTGTGAGTCTTGGCCAGATGATCCGTGAATTCCTGAAACGGGACAGACACCTTAGTTTCAAGAACACCATGAATGTGTGAGGAGCAGCAATGCGATTAATAACACACATTACCTGGTACGGAGACTTGGTAAACACTGTTTCCTTCCAGAGATCAGGGGTCAGGTAGCTGTACGTCTTCGAGATCGCATCGAAGGTGGCCTTGGCTGCAATCAGAACACACATTATTATCGTTGAACTACTCCAGCATGGACCGTTTTATCCTGAAACATTGGTATTTAAATGAAAGCCCCTTACCAAAGTTGCCTAGAGTGGCGGTGCAGCCCCTGGCTGAGGTGTAGCAATCGTCAATACCGGCCATCATCAGCAGTTTCTTGGGCACAGGAGCGGACACGATGCCGGTACCACGGGGAGCGGGAATGAGACGCACCAGGACTGAACCACAGCGACCGGTCACCTGAGCGGATACATGTTCAGCCATTAAAAACCCATCCAAACAGAGTCAAACCGTGCACGAAACCACCTGCGAACACTCACTTTGCACGGCACGGTGTGAGGCTTTCCGATCTTGTTACCCCAGTATCCTCTTCTGACGGGAATGATGGACAGTTTGGCCAGGATGATGGCACCACGGATAGCGGTCGCTACCTCTTTGGAGCACTTCACTCCCAGACCAACATGGCCATTGTAGTCACCAATAGCAACAAAGGCCTAGAAGATTGAGAAACATTAACAATTCTGAACTATATTTAAAATGTTTAGGAATTTGACTAGTATTAAACACTCAGGAAGTCACCTTAAACCTGGTGCGCTGACCAGCCCTGGTCTGTTTCTGGACAGGCATGATCTTCAGGACTTCATCTTTCAGGGCTGAACCCAGGAAGAAGTCAATGATCTCAGACTCCTACGGGAAAGAAAGGCAACACGTTTCACAAAAAGCAGAGCGTGTCTCTGTGTGGAGTTTTTTTTGCTTTTAAGTCGGTAGTAGCAGCAAGTCTTTCCTTTTTTGTATTGTGACATACATCCAATACAATTATTTAAGGCCTATAAAATACATCAGAAAACCGATATGAGGAATATATTATTAGCCATCTTTACCTTGATGGGCAGAGAATAGAGGTAGATCTCCTCCAGGGTCTTGATCTTCATGTCCTTCACCAGACGACCAAGTTTGGTCACGGGCACCCACTATATGACAGAATATTGTCTATTAGCAAATATAAACTGAAGCTACAACTATACATCTTATAAATTGTTATTGACAGTGACTTGCGTAGTAATAGAGAACATGCAGTAAAGCCAAAAGGCTAACATAAAATATATGAGAATGCATCTCTTTAATAAAATATTATTTAACGCCAATCTATAACGGTCCATAGAGCAGATGTGGCTGGTGCTTTACCTCCTTATCCTCAGATTTTCCTCCGCGGGCCCCGCGGCCTCTTCCACGGCCCCTGCCGCGACCACGACCGCGACCCCGGCCGCCAGCGCCGAAACCCCCGCGAAAACCTCCTCTACCACCGGCGTCGTCCGCCATTTGCTGCACAACATGAAAAAACCGTCAATTAACGAAAGAGCGACTTGAACGTCAGACACATGATAAAGACAAACGCACGTGTAATGCACAACACCCGCGTACAATCGACTAGCATGCTACTATATAAGCCCACACAGACATTAAAGCCAAAATATGTATATAAAACTGCGTGATTAATACTAACTATATGATAGAGTTAAGTATATTAATACATTAATAAGTACACCGGTGCCCCGCCATTTTATTGACATCTACTCAAAAGTGCTCTAAAATAACCTATCCACACAGTTCATAAGATTAATTTAACGCGTACAGTGTTACTAAGACGCACACAGATGTCTGCTACACAAATGTAACGTTTTTATTTCGTGATTGCGGAGATATTAACAGATAGTGTTCGGCATTGACAGAGACCCGTGCTCACTTACGTGATGTGTATTCAGGAAGAAGAAGGCCGCACGAGAGTTCGCGGAGTATTTATTCAAGCGCAAGCATCGCGATATTTCATCACAGCCGTCATAATGACGACATCTAGCGGCAGTCGAGAGACCTGTCTGTACTTGCAAAGCTTTATTATATTAGAAACAGAAAAGCTAAAAGACATATAAAGCACTGTCACTTTCATTTGGTTAATTAAATGTATAAAAAACATTATCCCTGATATAGAGCAATTTTTTTACCCATGTAAAAAAGCAATTTTGCCCTCTGTATACCCTTTTTTTTCTTTCTATTACTGTTTTGAGATGTATATGTTTGTATTAATATGTACATAATTGCAGTAAAAAAATTGTATCCCTGGCATAGATCTATTTTTTTTTACCCATGTAATTTTTTTCTATTACTTTTTTCTATTTTTAAAAATGTTATATTTTTGTATGTTTGTATTAATATGTACATAATTGCATAATAAAAACCATTGTAGCAAAACTATCCAATGATACAAATTATACAAATGAGCTGACATAAATGCAATCGTTATGTTAAATAATTTATTAAAGAAATAAAATTGAAAGAGAGAAAAGAAAACAGAAGAAGACATATATTCTGAATTAGTTTGTGTCAGTTTATTAATTGGTTAATAACTAAAAATAAAACCAAATTTATGCAAATCTGATTGTATTGTGTAATGATAAGAGAACAAATGTGGCATCTTCGGGATTAGACGGTTTAACTTTAGTCAAGGGATTATTTTAAGTAAATAAATGAGGTGTTGGTGTTGATTTTCCAGCTTTACATCGCCTGGTAAAAATGAAATACAGATAAAGAGGACACATAAAGAAAACTAAACTTGGTCAATGGTTAAAACACAGCGTGTCTCCTGAATTCTGCCACCTCTGAGACAACAGAAACAAATACTGGCTCTAATGTAAGAATGAAATGTGTTCTGGATCCTGCAGATAACAGTGACATTACGCCCAGTTCATTTACACCATCTTGAATACAGTGAATATATGAACTCAGCGTTTAACAAATACAGTTAAATATAGCTCACATGATTGTAAACCGCTTGAGAGGAAGGTCATCGACAGACAACATGTCGCAATTTGGGTTCACCCAACCCCATGTTACCACATCAAGTTATTTTTATCAGTAAAAAGAGCACACATGGTAGAAACGTGAACATGATGATTTTTTTAATGAGTGCAAAAATCCAATATGTTGCAGTTAAACTTCTTTTCCCAAAATGATATCTTCCAGGTTTGCTGGAAGCGGCAGGTTATGCGGATCCGGGCTTTGGTTTTCTTCACTCGTCAAGATTTTGGTAAACATCTTCACTATGGTACACATTCTGAAGACCTGTAGACTGTAGGGAAGATTGAGAATAAAAGTTAGGCTACCACAAACACTTATTGTAAACAAATGTCTGACTTCAAACTCTGCTATGTACAATTTATTGAGCGACTGAAAACCTTGTTTTGGGAAACGTTGTAGTGCGCCTCCATTTTGCTACCCACTAAGTTCCTCTTGCTCAGTTCTTGCACCACTCCACTGAAGATCACTTGCCTAGCGGAGTCCTCCTGAAAACACAACGCTTTTTTCACAATATCTTCAAAAGTTCAAAGAAATGAATACTTTGATTCATAAATGACACATTTAACATCACAGGTAAATGATAAATAAAGAACCCCTTAAAGGGATAGTTCACCCAAAAATGAGAAATTCTGTCATTAATTACTCGGCCTCATGTCGTTCCAACCCCGTAAGACATTTGTTCATCTTCAGAACACAAATTAAGATATTTCTGATTAAATCAGAGTTGCTATTTTAATTTTCTTTAAAGGGATAGTTCACCCAAAAATGAAAAGCTGATGTTTATCTGCTTATCCTCAGGGCATCCAAGATGTAGGGGACTTTGTTGCTTCAGTTGAACACAAAATAATATATTTAACTCAAACTGTTACAGTCTGTCAGTCATATAATGTAAGTCAATGGTACTCACCGCTTTGAGAGAACAGATTTCATATTACAGCTTTTCATATTGTCTCATTTGGTTTTGTCTGTGTATGTTTTATTTTCTCTCTCAAAGCCGTGAGTACCATTGACGGCCATTATATGACTGACAGACTGTAACGTTTGAGTAAAAAAATCTTCGTTTGTGTTCTACTGAAGCAACAAAGTCCCCTACATCTTGGATGCCTTTGGGGTAAGCAGATAAACATCAGCTTTTCATTTTTTGGGTGAAATATCCCTTTAAACTTAAACCTATTCAAATAAACTGGAGTAATGGCTGCTGAAAAGTCAGCTTTGGCATGTAATGATATTTCACAATAGCACCAGTAGACCCAGTATTAAGGGCAAACAATACCTTGTTCTCACTTTTACTCCATCTTCTTTTAAAGACTGATTTGAATTGTCCAGTCTATTGATGAAAAACAAACATTTCACTTATTTAAATTCCATTAAACTCTTTAAAAAATGTGGTTACATTTTGTAAACACTTAGGAAATGTAAGTAATAGAGTAGTTGTGTTACATAGAAATGCTCTCAGAAAAAAGGTACAAAGCTGTCACTGGGGAGGTTCCCCGAGGTACAAAAGCTAGAAGGGATTATTTGTACCTGTATTAGTATCCAAAGTGTACAATTTATTCCCTTTTAGCTTTTGTACCTCAGGGTACTGCCCCAGTGACCGCTTTGTACCTTTTGTCCTGAAAGTGTAACATTGTTTGACTTTGAAAAGTAGTGCGCAGTACTGTAACTGTACCTTTATGCAGATGATGATGCCCAGGACAAGGAGGCTGTACACAATCAGCAGGACAAACAAAGTCACCAACAATCCTTGAGCGAGGTTTAAGCCCATCCCTGGATATAAACCCCAGTTTTTTTAAACAAAACATCATGACACATGTAAAGGATGACGGTCTGAGGTTGTGTTGAATCTTCTGCTAATTCTTACCTGAGACTTTCAAAGTGGTTCCCTGTCCGATTGCCTGCGCCCCGTTGTGAGCCACATCCAGCAGAGCTGCTGCACAGTAATACATCCCAGAGTCTGCTTCTGACAAAGAGCTGATAGTCAGCTTCTCGTTCTCCAGTGTGTATTTCTCTGTGCTTTTCAAAGGAAGCTGGTCGTGAGAGTCTTTCCGGAACACATACCAGGAGATCTGAAGTGGGCCTGTCTTTGGACAGCTGGATACGTTGACGAAGCAGGGGATAGAGATGGACAGTTGCTTTTTTTGTCTTATCAGCTTTGTTGGCTGTTGGACATCTATCTTACATGCGCTGACTGTAGAAATTCAGAATATGTTACGTAAAAAAAAAGGCAACTGCTGATATTTCATATTCTTATAAGCCTAGAAAAAATGTGACCCTGGACCACAAAACCAGTCCTAAGAGTCAATTTTCAGAAATTGAGATTTATACATCATCTGAAAGCTGAATAAATAAGCTTTCTATTGATGTTAGGGCAATATTGGGCAGAGATGCAACTATTTTAACATCTGAAATCTGAGGGTGCAAAAAATCTAAATATTGATAAAATCGAATTTTATGTTGTCCAAATTAAGTTCTTAGCAATGCATTTGACTAATCAAAAATACATTTTCAATAAATTGATGGTTGGAAATTTACAAAATATCTTCATGGAACATGATCTTTACTTCATGTCCTAATGATTTTTGGCATAAAAGAAAAAAATCTATAATTTTGACCCATACAGTGTATTGTTTGGCTATTGCTATAAATATACCCCAGCGACTTAAGACTGGTTTTGTGCTCCAGGGTCACAGATGGTGTATTCACTCTGAAGCTAGTTGCACTGAGAAAATGCTAGTACATTTCACAAATAAGAAATGGCAAAAACACATTGATTTAAATGTAACATTTTGAAGACTATACACAGCACTTTCTTGTAAAACACTCAAACACACTTTGTTTACTTTACAACATTGTTTTAAAACGTACAAGATGTTTAACTAAATAGTAGCACGATAGCTGTAAAAAAAAATCATCCTTTTGGACAAGAACAATTCAGTTTCTGCTCACCTGCGCTAAACAAAAGAAATGCGACGGTGAAGAGGAAACCAAAGTTCATGTTGATGTTTGTTCTGCGACTCAGTGTCTCTCTGTGATTTAGTTTTTTCAATTAGTTAGATCACCGGAACAAAGTTCTCACGCCTAACTGAGAAATAAAACCAGAAATGTGTAAAAATGAGAAGTGGCAGATCTGTCCCTCAGTTCTTCCTTCCTTGTGTGAGACAGTTAGTCACTCTGAATCTACTGCATGTGAGTAATGTGGTAAATATTTCTGCATATGCCTGTGAAAACATCTATCCATCTTTCCTAAAATTACGTAGTGTTATTTTGAATAGTATTTTTTTTCGATAGTAACCTACCATAGTAACTTTTATTAGGAAGCCTCAGTGGGCGTGGTCAGAGGCCACTACCGAATGGACTACACTTCCCAGCATTCCTTGTGGTTTCGCAGTTAGCCACGTCACGTCCACCGGCCACGTCGCCCCTCATTCGCCATATTTCGTAGAGTAATGCTCTGGAGGAGAGCGGCATTGAGCCGGTTCACAGCTATCGCACTCATCCCGGGCTCTCTTTCACACCACTAAACCCAGCCAGAGAGAGAAAGACATCATGAACATCTTTAGGCTGACTGGAGATCTGTCTCATCTAGCTGCCATCATCATCCTCCTGCTCAAGATATGGAAGAGCAGGTCCTGCGCAGGTGAGCTAATCCCACACAAAACATACTTTCCTCATACGTGTCATTCTTCATATGTGTATTTACGAAAGATAGAGGAGACTTTAGACTGGGTTGAGCTGTCGGCAAAGTTTTGTCAATTTATTTTCAAGCATGAAGCATAAATGAAGTGCAGTTAGTGTAGCATTCAAGCTAACGTTAGTGGGCTAACGTTAGCTTGACTTAAAAGCTGTTGAAGCTCGATTTTTGTTGAATCTGACAATGGAAATTATTTAAATAGACGGAATATTATGTTTAACATGTTGTGATCGTTAATGTTTTTCATAACTGTTTTAAAGGATATCAAACATCACCCATGCTTATTCTGAGTAATTGAAATAGCTGAAACTTGTGGCCTAGTTAATAATTGCACTTTAATAATAGTATATATATATATATATATATATATATATATATATGCGCTCTATCGACCATCTCGTCATTCATACTGTGCCATTAATTTTACTATACAACGTTAGAGGACAGTTTGCATACGCTGCGTTGTGAGAGTCAAAAGGTTGTTTTTCATATGCTTGATGCCATAAATGTAAAATCCCCCTCTTATTTGTCATACGTTTCTAATGTGCATTGCATTCCTTGCTTTGACGTGGCAGTGCATGTAGTTATGTGTGAGCTTTGCAAATATTGTTCAGCTGGGTAGCCAAGATACATTGACATCAGACTTTTGAGTTACAGAGATATAGAGAACATAGATGCATCTCTTTTGGACTGTACTTGAGCTCAGTATTCAGTAAAGACTGCTGCTGTCTTCTCTTAATTACTTGTAAGTTGCAGTTATCTGAGTGCAAATATTTTCGCCTTCAGGTATCTCTGGGAAGAGCCAGATACTCTTTGCCTTGGTGTTCACCACTCGGTACCTGGATCTGCTGACAGCCTTCATTTCTCTATACAACAGTTGCATGAAGGTAAAGGCATAGAATGAACATGTACATGCACCCATCAATGGATCTGACCTTTTGTAGTTAATCAGTTTCTTTGTTTCTGTGCTGTGAAAACAGGTCATCTACGTCGGATGTGCCTATGCCACAGTCTACCTGATCTACGCAAAATTCAGGGCAACTTATGATGGAAACCACGACACTTTCAGAGTTGAGTTTCTTGTGGTTCCAGTGGGAGGTCTCGCCTTTCTGGTCAACCACGACTTCTCTCCACTGGAGGTGAGTGTTAGAGTCTTCACTGCACATTTGACCATCATTAATGTGTTATTCTTGCCAGTTTTGTTTTTAACCTTTAATTAAAATCTGCAAAATAACAACAGGCATTATCGTTGTTAAACAACCATAATAATTACACGCAGTGTACACTGAAATATACATAAATGCACAAATACAATGTATAAAAAAAATGAAAAGCAAATAATAAATACTGAAATAAATAAAATCAAATTACACTTAAAAGAAACAGTTTGTTTAAAAATGAAAATTCTCTCATTATTTACTTGCCCTCAAGTTGTTCCAAACCTGTATTCATTTGTATTTTCTTGGCAGATTCTGTGGACCTTTTCCATCTACCTTGAGTCAGTGGCCATCCTGCCTCAGCTGTTCATGATTAGCAAGACCGGCGAGGCCGAGACCATCACTACCCACTATCTGTTCTGCCTGGGGGTCTACCGCACCCTCTACCTCTTCAACTGGATCTGGAGGTTCTACTTTGAGGGCTTCTTTGACATGATCGCCATCGTGGCTGGCGTCGTCCAGACTATTCTCTATTGTGACTTCTTCTACCTTTACATCACAAAAGGTAAATTCAACCTTTTTAAGGACAGTGAATGTGAATGATAATTATTTTAGGTGGTCAGGAACTTAGTCAGTATGAGATTAAGACTGACTCATTTATTTTCTTAAAACACATTGCTTATTGAATTGAATTTTATGACTTCTTTTATGTCTTTAATTTAGAATTTAAAACATCTAAGGTACAGTTTACCTTGTTGTGAGATTAATGTTTCTTCATCAGAACAGATTTGGAGAAATGTAGCATTACTACACTTGTTCCCCAATGGATCCTCTGCAGTGAATGGGTGCCGTCAGAATGAGAGTCTAAACGGCTGATAAAAACACCACTATAATGTAAACCACACGACTCCAGTTCATCAGTTAAAGTCCACAAGTGAAAAGCTGCATATTTGTAAGAATCAAATCCATCATTAAGATGTGGCTGAAATACAAATCTGTAATATTGCTTTCTCCAGTAAAAAAGTTGTCTTATCTGAATCAGGAGAGAAATATGCAGATTAAGCAGCAATGCATGTAAAAATGGTCCAAAACAGTTCTAAACACGTGTTCATGGATTTTGAGAGGACAATAGGTTATGGACATTTACACTGGAGGAAGAGTTATGGATTACAGTTTCCATATTTTGACCAGTCTCAACAGTTTAATGTTAAAACACATTAATAATGGATTTGCTTCTTACAGCTTTTCACTTTATAAGACATTATCATTGGACTGGAGTCATGTGGATTATTGTGAGGTTTTTATCAGCTGTTTGGACTCTCATTCTGACGGCACCCATTCACTGCACTGGATCCACTGGTGATGAGCAAGATAAATTTCTCCAAATCTGTAGCAGAAATATTTGATAGCTTAAAGGAGAGTAAATCTTCAGCTTATTTTCATGTCTGGGTGAACTATTACATTAGGAAAGGTACCTATTTGAATCCTTCAACATTAATGCATGTATTAATTGAAGTTTAAGCACTTGTTTGGCCTCCATTTTTAAGATTTGTCATGTTTTAGGATTTAAAAAACAACTTTCTGCTTCAGTTTCTGACATCTTTTGTCTGGTCCACAGTGCTGAAAGGAAAGAAGCTGAGTCTACCAGCCTAAGTGCCAAAGAACAGAGAGCTGTGTCTCCATCAGACTTATAGAGGGGCACAAGCCAATGATGCCACCGCAAGATGCCCAAGACAAAGAACACATAACGCCAGTTCAATCACCGATTCATTTCTCTCCACCTGGACCATCCCCTTACAGAAACGAGGACGTTTTTTGCTAACTTTTCTTCTGTCTTTAGCATCTTGCAATACTTTTTATTATTGCTATTGAAAAGAAAAAAACTTTTCTATATGCAAGGTGTATTGAAATATTGAACAGTGCATTGTAAACATTAACGGTAATGAAATGTGTTCATGAATTAAAATTATTACATCCCTTTTTTTATTTCCCCACAATGTACATGTGGTAAAATCATCCTGTGTTTCAATGAAAAGCTTTGCCACCACTGAAAATGTTCAAAAAGAAAGTCCTTTTAATTTTTCCCACATAAATGCCTTATTTGCATTTCAGTTTATGTACATAACCATTTTTGTTGATGCCCCCATAGCAACGAGTCAACTGCAAACACAAGTGTTTCATATTTCATTCAGCACAATTCTCTGTGACTCATCATTTTTTTTTAAACATCAATATTTTTCAATGCTATGTGATATTACAGCAAGGTTGTTTAAATATTCAGTTATTACCTGCAGACACCAGCTTGTTGAAATGCAGTAATCTATGGATCATTAAATCTAGTGGTGTGGATTCTGTCAAAGCACATTTTGGAGTGAGTTTTGTTGTGTAGTTTTTATTTTTTAAAGGACTACAACTTGTTTTCTTTAAGTTCAACATCCCAATGTTTCCCCTCTCGGGTCATTCCTGTAGGGTTTACAGTTATTTTCTAGTTTTTACATGTCTCCAATAAATATTTTAAGGGACACGATTTGTGTTATTCCTTTGTGTCATTTCTATTGACAATGTTACTTTATTTATTCCACTTGTTCCATTTAAATTTTCCATAATTATGAATAAATGTTCGTAATTATGAATAAAAGGGGATGTAGATTGTCATAAGTGAGTGGAAGTAGGTGGGTGCTGAGCCTGTGGTTGTTCTATATGCAAGCATCAGTGTCTTGAACTGGATGCGAGCTGAAACCGGGAGCCAGTGCAAGGAGACAAAGAGAGGTGTAACATGGGCTCTTTTGGGCTCGCTGAAGACCAGTCTGCATTCTGAATCATTTGTAGAGGTTTGATTGTGTTTGATGGAAGTCCAGCTAGAAGAGCATTGCAGTAGTCCAGTCTAGAAATGACAAGGGCCTGGACAAGAAGTTGTGCAGCATGCTCTGTCAGAAAGGGCCTGATCTTTCTGATGTTGTGTAGTGCAAACCGGCAAGATCGAGCAGTCTTTGCAATGTGCTCTTTGAAAGTCAGCTGGTCATCGAAAATTACATCAAGATTTCTGACCGAAGCTGACGGGGTAATTGTTGATGAACCTAACTGAATCGTGAAGTCATGCTGGAGTGTTATGTTGAAGTGTCAGGGAAGACAAGGAGCTCAGTCTTTGCCAGGTTGAGCTGTAGATGGTGTTCTTTCATCCACGCCGAGATGTCCGCCAGGCAGCCTGAGATCCGTGCAGCTACCGTTGGATCATCTGGTCGAAATGAGAGATAGAGCTGTGTGTCATCAGCATAGAAATGGTAGGAGAAACCATGTGCTTGTATGATGGGAGCCAGTGATGTAGTGTATGTGGAGAAGAGGAGGGGTCCAAGAACCGATCCCTGGGGAACCCCAGTGACCAATTTATGTGCTTTGGATACCTCCCGCCCAGGCCACCCTGAAAGACCGACCAGTGAGATAGGATTCAAACCAGCAAGTGGAATCCCAGTGATATCCAGTGATGAGAGGGTGGACAGGAGGATCTGATGGTTAACAGTGTCAAAAGCGGCAGACAGATCCAGCAGAATGAGGACTGATGATTTGGAATCGGCTTTTGCAATTGCAGGGGCTTCAGTGACCGATAGTAGCGCAGTCTCAGTTGAATGGCCACTCCTGAAACCTGACTGTTTAGCGCCAGTTTGTTGTTCTGTGAAAGAAACAATGAGACCTGGTTGAAGACAACTCGTTCGAGTGTTTTGGCAATGAATGGAAGGAGAGAGACAGGTCTGTAGTTTTCTAAAAGAGAAGTGTTTAATGTAGGTTTTTTGAGCAGTGGGGTTACCCGAGCCTGCTTGAATGCAGTGGGGAAGATGCCTGTGAGGAGAGATGTGTTGATAATGTGTGTGAGTGCTGGTAAGAGTGCAGGAGAGATTGCTTGGAGAAGGTGTGAGGGGATAGGGTCTAGAGGACATGTTGTAGGATGGCTGGAGAGGAGAAGTTTGGATACTTCCGCCTCAGTGAGGGGACAGAAGGAGAAGATGGGAGTTTGAGCAGTGGATCTAGTTGGTTGGAGGTCCTGTGTGAGTGGAGGTGAAAACTGACTACTGATTTAAAAAAAAGAAGTTGCAAAGTCATCAGCTGTTATAGACGTGGTGGGAGGTGGTGAAGGAGGACAGAGGAGATAATTAAATGTTCTGAAGAGATACATAAATATATTAAAGCGTTGATTTAAAAAAAAATCAATGCTTTAATATTTATGTTTTGTCAGTTTTCCTTCCGATGATCCTACAATTCATCCGGTTGCTTATTAACTTATCATTTGATGCAACCATTCGCAATTTTGAGCAACTTGTAACCTCCTGTGATCGCTACTATATTTATTACTATTTTTTAATTACATTTTATTTCCATTGTGGACTGAATATTAACCCTATCCACACAATTCGCACTCTGCAATTTTTCAAAAACACTCTAGTTATCAAATTCATTATTATCAATTATTAATTCCAGAGTGGGAATTGTGAGATTAAAAAAAATGTAAATAAAAAAAATAAGATAATGTTGTGGTAAAGCTTTTGTCCCATCATGTCTCAGGAATAATCCTCCACGGTACGTGGCGTGCTACGGTACCGAGCGTGACGTCAGCGCGCGATAGTCTAGTCAACAGCTCAGCTGCTGCTGTTGTGTGCGACCGCGGGAAAAAAACACTCCACGTAATACATCGGCCGGTTCCAGGGAGGGACTCTGTCTGACTTCCGTGGGGTAACCGTGTCCGTGTTTCAGACAAGATAACGGGAATACATCAGCTCTCGTTCTTCAGAAATAGACATAGACTCGTCGGCGTGGAACAGCGGAGGTTTAGGTCTAGGACAGTTTCTCTGGAGAGGAAGGGAAATGGAGCTGGATGACGGAGTCGTGTACCAGGACGACCCGGGGACATCGGCGATCATGTCGGAGAGGGTCTCGGGCCTGGCCAACTCCATCTACCGCGAGTTCGAGAGACTCATCCGCAAATACGACGAGGACGTGGTGAAGGAGCTGATGCCGCTGGTGGTGGCGGTGCTGGAGAACCTTGACTCGGTGTTCGCCGAGAACCAGGAGCAAGAGGTGGAGCTGGAGCTCCTCAAGGAGGACAACGAGCAGCTGATCACTCAGTACGAGCGCGAGAAAGCGCTCAGGAAACACGCCGAGGAGGTGAGTGCGCGCGGAGGCTCGCGTCATCACCAGCATCTTTGTTTTCTTGCAGCAGCAGCATCATCCTCATGCACGTGCACGAATGGTTTAGTCCTGCCTTGTTTAGCCAGTGCTGCCCTTTGAGGGTGAATCAGCATTGGGCCTTAAGTGATTAAAGAAATCAAATGTGCACTTAGATTTCATCAATATGCCCTCTGATGGTCTGTTTGGTCCACGCTGATGATTAATGTATCGTTACACACATTTCTGACGCAGTCATGTTGTTTGCATGCTTGTAAGTAAAGACCAGAGATCCAAAACAAGCATCAAACAACATGTCGAGCGAGTTACAGAGACGGATGCTTGCCTCTGTGTCACATGGGACGAGAGACCGGGGCAAGTTGTCACAGTGGACGAGCTTTGGCTATAACGTTCTGACAAACGTATCAACAAACGTTCTTCAAGTAACGCTACGAGAATGTTCATGCAAAGATATCTGTTCTAATAATGTTCTCAAAATATGTTTTTATTTATACGTTATTAATAGAAACGTTTTTTCTCTGAAACATTTTAGTTGCATGTTCATTTGTTGTTGTTTTTTAATGTTAACGTTACCTGTTTCAGAACGTTCTGTTCCGAGAACGCTTTTATAGAATGTGCTTTCAAAGTTATCTGATATTTAATAACGTTAGCACAACAATGTTATTTTATACGTTTTCATAGAACGTTTTTTAGGAAACATTTTAGTTGGATGTTCTTCTAACGTTTTTGAATGTTACCTGTGAGGTAATGTAGCTATAATGCTATCATATATTTGATACAATGAAACGTTCCCTTAACGACCGAGAACCAAGAAAAAAACCTGGACATTTTGACCATTCAGAAATATTGTTTTCATAACTTCAAGGGAACATTAGCAGAGTGTTCTTATAATAAATATGTTTAGTTTGATGGGTAGCTGTAAGGTTTTAATTCAAAAGCCCAATAGGTTTTAGCAGTGGTTTTGTATTTCAAACACGAATATCATATTTATCAATGTTGTGTCTGTGTGTTGTCAAGTTAGGCAGGCTGTCACAATGTCGTTAATTTCTAAAAATGACTATTTTAATAATCATAATAATATTTGTTGACCGTGAATTGTGCTGTTTCATGACTTTTAGGCTAATAAACCAAAAATAGGGTTTTTAATGGCCGTGTTCGCTGTGACAACTTACCCCATATAATGTGACAGCATGTCACCATGTTCGGTGAGATGTATTATTTTCCCCTGAGCAATAACGATGGAAATATTCAAACGCTTTTTTGTAGGCAAGACTTTAATGTATGTGAAATTTAAAAAAATAAACCTACCTTGATAAAAGTCAAAATTGTGTCATCTTGTCCGATCTTGGATTTTGACTGATGCAGCAGTCTGTCGTCTTGCACATAAACACACTGTTCAGTGCTTTATTCAGAGACTTTCACATTAAGCCTTTGACATTGTATTGCATGTGTCATTAGTTTTAAGTTACGAACCTTTGATAGTTGAAGTGTGTGAGTAAATGCGACTCTAATCTGTTTTGGAAATAAGATTACACTACATGTACAGTTCTCTACGTGTGTAAGCCCGACTTTGGACAGATTAAGGCTGCTCAATGGCTTTATGTGTTCCTGACACAGTGACTGTTAACTGATTATGAGCAATATGCCTGGCACATTTTACAACCAAAACACACATGAGCCATGAGCTGCATTAATCCCTGTGTGTGTACTGATAATCCCCGTGTGTGTATAATGTCAGACAGATTTGACTTCCAACAGCAGAGGGACTGTGACATAAGGCTGTGATCAATATTCTCTCGGGTTTCAGGCATAATGTGTTACATTTTTATACTGTATTTAAAAAAAACAACAACATTGAACCAATATGTAATCTCAAACCAGTGTAATTAATTATTCTATTATAGTATTTATGGAAATGTTAAATTGGCTTTATATTTTTAGTTGTCATTTTTATTTAGCTTTGAGTTTTTGTATTTTTTTGTGCGTTTTGTTGTGTGCTTTTGTCATTTTTATTAATTAAAAAAATATTTATATTCAGCTTTCATTTATTTCAGCTTTAGTTTTAGCTATATTATTAATTCAACTTATTTTATCACTTCTAATTTTTTAAATGGACATTTTTCATCTAAAATGTATATTTTATTTTATTTTTCAGTTACCCAAAATGTTTTAATTTGTAATAGTTTTAGTTAATAACAACACAGTCTTAATCATAGCTGCAAAACCAGTTTACACTTATATAGTGTCGCCCCTTGATATTTAAATTTAATTTAATGAATTGATTTGAGTTTTTCCATGGCCGATGATGATATTTTTGATGATATATGATATATCATTGATATGATATATTTTTGATATCTAGAGAGAAGTGTGTCTGAAATAATGCAGATATATCGTACAGTTCATTGACTTAAGATGCCATGACCCCATGTTTTACAGAATATTTACTGAGAAAACAGAAACTATATTATCATGTCATTGTAGTTTATGTCTTGTCTTAATCTTCTTTAACTTTATAACTAATACTGTGTGTTTGTAAGCGATTTGTGTTGCACTGAAAAATAAATGAATGGGAACTGAATGTGACTTGGACCTTATGTTTGTTGATCTCTGTGCTCGGGGAACCTTTATCAGATACTCTCTCCAGGAGACCCCTGTACTCCAGACGTGAAGCATGTGTCCTGCAGGGATTTGCAGGAGAGCGATTCCAATTAGGGAACATTCCTCGAGATATTACTTCCAGGTCATGCGGTCCTTTGCTGTGACCTGGCTATAAAATCTCTTGCTGGATTCACACTCTATTTAGCTTGTGAAACGCACAGTTTTGTCAATGCATGATGTCCCTTTTGCAGTTTTCATACACTGCCACTCAAAAAAGTAAGAGTTTTGGAAATAAATGCATATTTTCATTCAGCAAATGTGCATTAAATTAATCAAAAGTGACCATAAATACATTTATAATATTACAAAAGATTTCTATGTCACATAAATGCTGTTTGTTTGAACTTTCTGTTCATCAACTGTTAGTACAAGTGTTTTTAACACGTGAGCACTGCAGCAAATCAGTATATTATTATGATTTCTGAAGGATCATATGACCGATGATTGGAGTAATGATGCTATTTTTGATCAAATAAATGTTGCACAGATAAGCAACTTCTTTCAAAAACATATTAAACAAAAATATTGCTGACCCCAATGTTTTGAATTTGGTTAGTGAATATTGTGAGCATTTTTACACTTAATTTAAGCACATTTTCATACTTTAAGCAATGTTGTAAACTATGTTGTAACTACTGTACTTTCTATATATCAGCATTAGCTGTTGTTTTATTCAACCATATATCCACATTTCACATAGATTTTGTTGCATATGTTGGATGTAGTTTAATAAAATAAATCCTTAGAAGTCTTTTCTGCCTTGTTTGTGTCGGTCTTCATAGATTTGACATTTTAATCTTGTTCCTCAGAGCTGGAAATATCCATAAAAGTGACGAGAATATGTCAGACTTCACATTTATACTAATCTTGATCCTATTTTTGATGCATTCGACTACCTTGCGTAAACCATAATGTGCCTTTTCTGCTTGAAGTTTTGTAGCTTTTAGTCTGTTGAGTGTATAATCAATATGCTGGCTAGCTAAAGTTAATTTGAGCACATAAACACGCATAAGAAAGACCAGAAATATTGATGACTCGTCCTTGAAGATGCACAAGACTGAAAATGTCCTCTTCCTTTAAATGACAAATATCGCTCACCGTTGATATCGTGATGTAACATGTTGTTTTGTTTTCTGTGAGCAGAAGTTCATTGAATTGGAAGACTCCCAAGAGCAAGAGAAGAAGGATTTGCAGAACCATCTGGAAAGCCTTTCATCACATTCCCGTCAACTGGAGCTGAAGATCAAGAACTATGCTGACCAGAGTAAGAATCACCTGCTTTATTCCCTCTTCTCGTTCAATCTGACACTTCCACGATCTGACAGTCTTTTAAACCTTCTTATATATCGTCTACGTGTTATATGTCCATGCATCTGCTCTTAAAGTCCTTCTGTTTTAGTATACAATAGCCATAGTCCTGTATACTGTAGCTGTTATGTGAAGTATTGATTTAGTGCTCTTCACACGAGGTTCATGTTAGAGTACTATCCCGTAATTTAATCTGCTCTCTCTTTTCTCAAACCAACATGCTTGACCCTTAATGGATCACTGAGAATGTAGAGTGGCCCGTTTGCACAGCAAAGATTTGACACGTGCTTTGGCTTCAACATATAACTGTTTAAAATTAATACTTCATGTCTGGGAATCATTATTGTGCAAATGTTTCTATTAAAGTGAAGTAGTTGGGTGCTACTTATCTTACACCAATATGATTTTCAAGGGTTGCTTGCTGTTCAAATGCGTCAGCATTCAACAGATTAATTTAGAGATCATTGGTTAATTCACTTCTGACATGGATATGAATATTGTTCCTGTGACTCAGTGGTAGAGTATTGCGTTAGCAGCGGCAAAAGGTTGTGGGTTCAATTCCCAGGGAACACATATACTGATGAAGAAATGTATAACCTGAATGTACTGTAAGTCGCTTTGGATAAAAGCGTCTGATAAATGTAAATTAATATAAAACCTGCTATATTGTTTTCTGTCCATATTCCACTCATCTCTCCATATACATTTCTTTATTAATTTAAAGGAATAGTCCACCCAAAAATGAAAATGTGCTGAAAATGTACTCACCTCAGGCTATCCAAGATGTAGATGAGTTTGTTTCTTCATCAGAACAGATTTGGAGAAATGTTGCTTTTCCTCACTTGCTCATCAGTGGATCCTCTGCAGTGAATGGGTGCCGTCAGAATGAGAGTCCAAACAGCTGATAAAAACATCACAATAATCCACAAGTAATCCTCACCACTCCATTCCATCAATTAATGTGTTGATGTAAAAGGCTGCGTTTTGTAATAAACAAATGTATCATTAAAACTTCAAAAAATCCATTGCTAAAATACCATAATGAAAAGTCTTGCTTGAATCGGGAGAGAAGTATGCACAGATCGAGCTCCGTTTACATGGACTGGAGTTGTGTGGATTATTGTGATGTTTTTATAAACTGTTTGGACTCTCATTCTGACGGCACCCATTCACTGCTGAAGATCCAGTGGTGAGCAAGTGATGTAATGCTGTTTAAATGCACACAGAAATTCTCCTCTACATATTTTAGAATATAATTATGAATCACATTAGAATAACCAGATGAAAATTGTGACCATATTTAGTGATGCATTGTATCTTTTCCAAAATAATTGAAAACAGATTTTGATTTGTTGTTTACACCTTTACACAAATATTTACAGCTCTAGAAGTCTGGCTTTGAGTGAGGGAGTTTTCTATAGTTTTGCATTCACGTGAATAATCTCTTCAGTCTTATTAAATGCAATGTTTTCTGTGGCCCTGAAATAACATTACTGTGTTCTGTCGCTCGAAAACATCCGTAAAAAAGATCTAAACCAGGGTCAGTTCAGACTGAGTGTGTGTGCTGGAGCCCGTGGGTGATAATGATATTAGGCAAGCACCAAAACATGCTAATTATGGATGTCTGCTGTTTTAATCTGGCACTAATGAATGAATTAATAGTGCATTTCCAGCAAACCCTTTTGAGATTTGAAATGGGTATCAGTTCTACTAGAAATCACTGTGCTGCAATGAAGTGTGAAGAAAGTGAATTAGCCGGTCTGATTGTGGGATGCTTTGGGTTTGGGCAGATCTGCTGCAGGATTAGATTTAAACATGGAAGCTAAAAGTGGATTATGTCTTTGTGTCTCCTCTTAAATAAAGCCTGTTTAATATCCTCTGTGGATATTCTCTCTACAGAACTGCAAGTATTTTTAAAGGCCTCACTGAAAGCATCAGCTTTGCTCACTCAAACTAGCTTAAAATCAAGCCAATTCTAAGTGGCAGGCTGGCTCGCGTGGTTTTTGAGTGCTGTACAGTGAACTGCGGGCCGTCATTGGTCATTTGGGAGTTTTCTAACCTGCTACGACGATGGAAGTGATAATTAGCCTCGTTTCTCTGTCCTCATTTATTTCAAGGCCCTTGTTCCAAGCTTGTACCTTGTGTTTACAAGACATCGCAGACATTGCATGAATTTGCATGCAAAAAGATGCCAAAATATTGCATTTCAAAGTTGATATAGACATTTAAAAAGACATATTTTTGGACTGAACCACAATACTACAATCTTTGCAAATTACACTGTTGAACAAGTTAATCATTCCCAGTTTCTTTAATATTTCTTTACTCCTCCTTTCTCAGTAAGTCGATTAGAGGAGCGAGAGGCTGAACTGAAGCGCGAGTTTAATTCCCTTCACCTGCGGCACACAGAGGTAAGAGAGTCACTGCGGTTTTGGGAGCGGCAACCGTAATGTACATTAATCAAAGAGTGAATTTAAATACAAATTGTACATGATAATAAATGAAAATAGAAGTTATTTTAATAAAATGTACGTTCTTATTTTATTAATTAAATGCAGCCTTGGTGAACAGACTACCAGCTCTTTAAGGCCAATTAATTTGCCTACTCTTTGTTAATTTGTTCTTCAGATGATCCACAACTACATGGAACATGTGGAACGGATCCGGACGCAGCAGACGGGAGGAGAGACCTCTGACACAGCAACACTTGGCCGAGTTCGGTGAGATGAACACGATCCTAGTATCTGTGCTGCTTAAAAGAAACAATATATAACATTCAATTACATCAGAACAAAGATTGATTGCTTTTCACATTTAAATAAATGCATGATGATTTTTGATCTTGTTTACGTTACACAGGAAAGAGCGGCCCCAGTCTCTGGGAATCTTCCCCATGTCCGGCGGTGGCTCTTCACTGACGCCTGACATCCAGGACAGAGCCGAGACTCCTGGGACAGAGGGCTGGAGATTCAATAACCTCAGTCATCAGCGCTCTAACGCCAGCCTCAAGGTACAGGAACATCCCAAGATCATCATATAAGAGTTTCGAGGGAATTTACACTGTGCCATTAGAAGAAAATAACTGATATAATAGACGGATGATATGAAAGAAGCATAAAGAGATGCTTTTAATCCAAAAAGTAAATTATTCTTCCTTTTGAACTGGTTCTCTTTAAAATACATAACTTGTGTAATCCCTCGTAGACTATCTGTAATCAATTAAAACTGGAATATATTTTAAGTCACATGTATTTCATAAACCCATAATGCTTTCAGGATTACAGTCCACAATCAAAATGATACATTTAATTATTCTAGCTGCTGTGAGAAAAGGCTATAAATGATAGCCTACTAGCCGGGACAACTTCTTCATGTTTACAGACGTGACGTAATGATGCTGCGTCATGTTCGAAATCCCTACGCGTACCACTCAAATGAGGAAACATTATTATAAGCTAACCGTTGTGAATCGGGCTAAAGTAAAGTTGAACACTGGCTGGTTATGTACTTGCTCAAATATTGATTTTGAAAATGTTTAACCAAAAAATGGACTGCAGCTTTAACTTATATGATGATATATAACTATATTGAGTGTAATATTCAGTACTTCTGAAAATATTTAGCAGTTCATATGAATGGTTTGAAATGGACTCCATACTTACTGATGTTCAAATGGACCCTTTTCACATTTCCAGGGTTCTCAGAACTAGGGGTGTGCGATACTGACAGAAAATTATATCTTTCTATAGAGGGATGCTTTGAATAACTAAACTATGTATTTCTGAGGATGGTTTGTGCTGGGATCTTGGCTGCTTTAGGCCTTTCATGGATAAATATGACACTAAAACCTCCAGAAGGTGGCAGTAAGTCCAATGAGTGATTCATTGAATCATTCATTCAAATGATTCATTCAAAAGGGCTGAATCATTTTTAGAAATGAAGCAAGTGACTGGGTTATTACGTATGGGTTATTGAATCATGGACTCGATTCGTTCAGGAATAAAACGCAGCAGTGTTGCTCTGAGATGCAAAAATGTTGGTGAAACAGGAAAAACAGGCAACATTATGTCTAAAATCTAACTGACTGAATATTAACGTATTGTTTTTTGAACTGTTTAATATAAAGTTAATATCACATTTGCGATCACACTCATGCGCTAATATTTAGGAAAACAGCCCTGTTGCTTGTGTGATATTACTTACCGATATAAATACAAAAACAAACCCATACAGGGATACTTTTTGCTTTCATAACTTAATTATTGGGGCTTTTTAACTGCATTTATTAGTCTTCATCATGCATATAGGCTTCAAGACATGATTTGTTTATTTTTTGTAAAGTGGTGACAATACTCTTATCATTAAAAGAACAATTACGATATTATCGCAGATGATAAATATTGCACACCCCTATAGAACGGGAAGTTCTTCTATAGTGGTGAAGAAACTACAACAAACATCATTTTTGTCCTCCCATTTGCTCCAATAATAAAATAACAAATCCAATAATATTGTTTCTATGACTTTCCAAAAGAGGAAGAAAAATAGACATTGATTACGTTGGTAGGAAGATCCTCAGCCGTATTAGAAACGCAGCAGGATTAACTGCCAATGTAACAAAGTATAATGTTATAAACAAACTTTACATTTTAAAATATAAAAACTTCACAATGTTAATAACCGTGGCAATGCATCACGTGAAAAGAGTCCATTATACAGACGATTCATTCCATTAATGTTACAGCCGTTTTTCTTTACGTGAACTGGTTTGATGCTGCGACATCCACGTTCACCTGCAAGAAACATGGCAACATGCTTTAAATGTTCTCATGTTACATTAGAGTTGTGTTTACCCACCCACCATTGCTAGATCACAGCACAAACACATGAGAGCGCTGTTGTGTTTCAAACCAATGTAAGATGCCACGTCCCAATTTTCTTGTCCAAGCAGTTGGAGGCGGAGGACACTCCAAAGAAAAGGGATGGTAAGGATGTTCTGGAAGCTTGGGACTCGCTGGCAAACGACTGCAAGGTAGCAAGGCTGTGTGCCGGCGGACAGTGTATAGTGCAAATCACCATTGTCCTCTAATAATCAGAAAGTTTATTCACAGAACGTGGTTTGGTGTCTTAACTGCATGCAACTACATAGATGTCCAGATTAGTAATAAATGCTAAATAAAAAAAGAGCATGTTAACTTGGAGCAATGCACAAATATTTTTAGTTATCTCAGATATAGTTGCATACAGCTAATGCATGGAGTTAATTGAGCTTTTACCGCATGTCATGCTGTCTCAGATTTCATTCTTCATTTGCACATTTCTAACATTGCGCTATCATAATGCTAGCTGACCATATCACGTCTTTTATTTGTAACACTTATTGTGGTTATGAATTGGTTTTAACCAGTGTTGGGGAATGTTACTTTTAAAGGGGTCATGAACTGCCTTTTTAAAATTATTTTGTGCTGTTCTCTGAGGTCTACTTATAATGTTATCAAGATTTTTACATGAAAATCATCATGATTTGGAAGTAATAGGCTGTTTTCTGTCCTGTATTTGACCCCCCCATCAGAACACTCTGTTTGAACAACTCGTTCTCACTCCCACCTCGTCACATATTGAAGCTTGGTCAGGATCACTTAGCGTCTCTTTTTGACGCTCGAGGTACCCTCATAGTCATTTTTCAACTTGCAGGGTCCTCCGTTGTTTTCAGTTGTTTGTCTTAGTTTAATGGTTTGGATGCATTTGTAAAAAATGTAAATAGTTTTATATAAATGTATGCTTTCATTGGAGCACCTGACCCCACCCCTAACGTTACCCTAAACCTACCCAGTTCTGAACAATATAAAACACGTAACAGGCAAATAAAGTGCAGTCACAGGAATTTATTACAAAAACTGACCATAAAGAAGCAGCATAAAAGAATTTCAAACAAGTTGTGTTGCATTCCAAGTCTTCTGAAGCCATACAATGTCTTTATGCGATGAAGAGTGTAAAACGTCTCGGGTTACTCGCGTAACCCTTGTTCTCTGAATAGGGAACGAGACACTGCGTTGAACGCTTCGGGAACGCCTTCCGCGTGACCGAGTCTGAGCCCATATAGAATCACGCCAATTCATTGGCTGATGGCACGACGCCGTCTCTGACGCAATGACGTCGTCAGGTCATACTGGCGAACGCGCCATCCACTCCTCAGATTTCTCTGAAAAGAACCCTGTCGGCAGCATGAGGACTTGGCAGCAAACGCAGTGTCTCGTTCCTATTCAGAGAACAAGCGTTACGGTAACCGAGGCGTTCTCTTTCATCGGTAACTCTACACTGCGTTGAAAGCTTGGGAGCGTTATACCAAACACGCCAAGCTGGGCGCTGCCTATCTGGCCCAATAATGAACCAACAACATACGGTCGGTTCAAACAGACAGGACCTGAGAACCTGGAGCCGTACCAACATCAAGGTTGTAAAACCTGACAAAGGTGTCGGAGAGGACCATCCTGCCGCAACACAAATATCCTCCAGGGTACCCTCTAAAAAGAGCTTGAGAGGAGGCTACGCCTCTGGTAAAATGCGCCGAAGACTAAGAGGTGAAGGAGTTCCAGCGCCTCATAAGCCAGCGAAATGGCGTCTCTCACCCAGTGAGAAATCCTCTGCTTTGGCGTGGCAAGCCCGCGGCGACCAGCACCAAAACAGATCAATAACTGGGAGATTTTCTCCAAACCTTGGGCGATCCACATACAGCTTCAATGCCCTGACCGGGCAGAGCATGTGGAGTCTCTCATCCTCACTTGAAGCAAAGGGAGGGATGGAAAGAGTGAAGAGTGACTACTTGAGAACGGAACGAGCGTGGACAAGACCTTGGGAATGTAACCCGGCCTAGGCCACAGGGTAACTTTGACTAGACCGGGCAAAGTCCATACACGTTTCACTGACAGAAAAAGCCTGCAGATCTCCAACTCTTTTCAGTGGCGTAAGGCGCCAGTAAAGAACAACCTTAAGAGTCAGTATCCGATCCGAAGCTGACTCTAAGGGCTCAAAGGGCCGTCACTAGTCCTTCGAGGACGACTGACAAGTCCCAAGAAGGAACTGCCGTGGGCGAACAGGCCAAAGTCGTCTGGCCCCATGCATGAAAGCGGAGACCAACCGATGCCTCCCAAGGGTATCTCATCCAGCTCTCTGAGCTGCAATGGCCTACATAAACCCTAAGGGTGGTAGCAGCCGCCCCGCTGTCAGCCTTTCTTGCAAAAACTCCAGCACTGGACCAACAGGGTAGTTAACTGGGTCGATTGCATGAGTCAAACACCACGATTCAAAGACGCCCCACTTGGAAGAGTATAGCTTCCTGGTAGCGGGGGCTCTGGCACTGGCTATGGTTTCCTGAACCCGGCAGGCAAACCATCAATCACAACCCTTGGCCCTGTATGGGCCATACCCACAACTTCAGAGCTCCCAGCTGAGGATGCCAGATCTTGCCCTGAAGCTGGGACAGTAAGTCCCGCCTGATCGGAATCTCCCAAGGAGGTCGATACAAGAGGGGAGTTAGCTCCGAGAACCAGGTCTGGGAGGGCCAGAATGAGGCTATGAGAAGGAGACGGGCACCGCTCACCTTCACTCTGCATAGTACTGCCGGAATCAGCTTTATTGGCGGAAACGCATACAGACTGACATTCGGCCACGGCCTCTATGCCTAGAGTCGTCGGGAAACTCAGGGAGAACCAGAGCGGGCACTGGGATGACTCTTGAGAAGCAAAGAGGTCCACCTCCGCTTTGCCAAACAGATCCCAGATCTGGGATACCGTCTGACGGTTCAACATCCATTCCCCTGGCTTGAGCTTCTGTCTCGACAGAAAATCGGCCGCCAGGTTCAGTACTCCCGGAACGTGAACCGCCCTCAAAGAGAGAACTTGTCTTGGGACCAAAGGAGAAGATGGCGCAAGCCTGTCCAGGGTGCGCGACCTTGAACCTCCTTGGCGGTTTATGTGGGACACAACCGCCATATTGTCCGTCCTGACTATGACATGATGCTCCCCGAGAACGGGGAGAAAATACTTCAAAGCCAGGAAGACAGCCCTGAGTTCCAGGCAGTTTATATGCCAAAAGAGGAACTCTTCCTTCCACTCTCCACTGGCGGCCTTCCTTGAAGACCGCGCCCCAGCCTGTCATTGATCGTCCGTCGTGATCATATGGCGGCGGTGGATCGCACCCATTCTCACCCGCTCCGGAGAAAGGCGGGGTCTCGCCACATTAACAGGTGTCGACAGCAACTGCGCGACATTCTGACAAGGCGAGTAGCTGGTACAGTGGGTGTAACCTCAGCTCCTTCATCCACCAAAGGAATGGCCTCATGTGAAGCAGCCCTAGGGGCAACACAGGGAGGCTGCTGCCATAAGGCCCAACAGCCTGTGGCAGGTACCTACAGAGACATGATGGCCTAACAGGCGGGCCAAACATGCTGTAAAACTGGTATCCGGGCAGGAGCCAAGCGGGCCTGCATCTGAGCGGAATCAAGCGAACTCCTAGAAATACAGTTCGTTGAGATGGGAGAGCACACTCTTCTTGGCGTTCATCCTGAGGCCAAGAGAATGGATGTGGCCGAGAACGATATCCCTGTGACGACTCACTAGCTCCCTGGAGTGAGCCAGAATGATCCAGTCGTCCAGATAGTTCAGTACACGGATGCCCTGGAGCCTCAAAGGGGCCAGTGCAGCATCCATGCATTTGGTAAATGTCCTCGGGGCCAAAGCCAGGCCGAAGGGCAGAACCTTGTATTGGTAAGCCTTCCCTCCAAAGGCGAACCGAAGGAATCTCCTGTTTCTGTGAATGACCTGGATGTGAAAATACGCATCCTTCAGGTCGATGGTGACAAACCAGTCTCCCTCCTGGACCCGAGACATGATGGTTCTCATCGTCAGCATTTTGAACTTCCCTTTGTAGAGGGAAAGATTCAAACGCCGTAGATCCAGGATAGGCCTCAAGCCGCCGTCCCTCTTTGGAACGAGGAAGTAGCGGCTGAAGAAACCTCGTTCGACTTCCAACTGCGGTACTTCCTCTATTGCTCCTTTCTGCAGGAGGGAGGAAAGTTCCTGTTGTAGAACAGAAGCCTTGGCGGCGCTGTTTACTATTGTCAAGTGAACCCCGTCGAAACGGGGGGGATTTTTCCCAAACTGAAGAGTGTAACCGGTTTGAATTGTGCGGAGAACCCACAGCGATACCCCGGGTAAACGCTCCCATTCGTGAAGGAAGTGTGACAGAGGAATCATAGTGTCGTGCAAGGGAAGACATACCTGAGATGGGGTGTCGAGAAGGCCTGGAGGCAGCGGCACCCTCCACCGTGAAGGAGAGCCCTCGGCGTCCTTGCTCGGGATGACGGAGAGAGAAGTGCTGGGCTGACGGGTGGCCGGCACGGGTTCCGTACACTGCAGGAGAGAAACAGCTGTGTCTCCTAACATGCGGCTCGCCCGGCGAATGGACGGGCTGCAAAGGGGAAAGACGAACGCGTCCCCAACTGCCAGCCAGTGAAAATGAGGGTGAATTGGATCTGCACACCAAGCCTCGAAGGGTGGTTGTGACAGATTTAAGTGAGGAGGAGGCGTTCGGGCGGGCAGAAAGCGGTCTGGCCTCGCCCCGTAACGGTGAAACGACTCTCCTCATTCCGACCCGGAGGTCAGGAAAGACCCGGGTTAGCCGAAGCGGCAGGCTTGTTGGGCCGCTTCATGTTAACCCGCTTGCGTGGTTGTTGGCGGGAAGAAGACCGGCCGCGGGCTCCCCAAACCGTAGTGGGGGGAAGGCGCGTGGCCTGGGCTCCGCCGCTAGGGGGCTCCTTCCTGGGGGGCGGCTGCTCCCTAGACACAGAGGAGGAGGGAGTTGAAAAATCCCTTGCTCTCCTCGGCATGAACTGATTGAGAGCAGCCGACTGAGTTTTGGCTGAGCGGAACTTGTCCACTACAGCGCTAACAGCCTCCCCGAACAACCCAGATTGTGAGATGGGTGCGTCCATTAAAAACGTCTTTTCCTTCTCCCGAATCTCGGTCAGGTTGAGGTGGCTCTCAGAGCCAAGTCAGTGGCTCAGCTCCTTCACGGCTTCAGGAGTCAAGCCGGTCCCTTCGTCCATTTCCTTCAGGACGTCCGCCTGGTAGGCCTGAAGGATGGCCATTGTGTAAAGGGCCATACCTGCCTGACCGGCCGCGATGTAGGACTTCCCGATAAGGGCGGAAGTGGTCCTACGGCTTGGAAGGAAGGAGGGGGCGGGACTTCCAAGAAGGAGCCAAAGAAGGTGAAAGATGTGAGGCCAAAGTATCCTCAATCACCGGCATGGCGGTGTAACCCTGCTCCACAGAACCCACAAGGTTGGTGAAGTCAGCGGCTGCCGCGTTAGTAAGGCGGGGAGGAAAATGGCTGCTTCCAGGAACTGGAGATCTCACGATGCAGATCACTGAAAAATGGCAGCTTCCTCCTTTCAAGCTTGGAGTGCGCACCGATGAGGAAGCGATCGTCGAGCTTCGAAGCTCGAGACTCGCGGGGCTCATCGGGCCAATCCAGCGCAAGCTTTCGGTGGCGGCAGCACGTCCACGAGCTCAGAGTAGGCAGCTGAAGGCCGCGCCTCCTGGCCGTTAGGCGGGAGCGCATCTGCTAAAGCAGGCCCGAAATCCTCGGAGTCGGAGGCTGCCGTGTGCAGAATATCATCTAGCCCGAAAGAAACTAAATCACGTGTTTTCGGGCTAGGAAACTGAAAATCAGGCAAAAATTTGGGAGGGGAGAGAAAAGGCGAGGCCTGTCTGCTCACTCTCCATCTCCTCGAGCTCGACATCGAACCCCAGCTCGCTGGCTCACGAGTCCGGCCTCACGAGGCGGCGTTGGTGCTCGATGCGCCGGAAAATTTGGAGGATTCACGTTCATAATCCTCAAGCCGAGAGCGGAGGGTTAAGAGGCGGAAATCGCAAATTTTGCAGTTAGAGGTCCCATAAACCCGCCCTAACGTGCATGCGGAAAAACCCAAACACAAAATACACTTACTGTGTGGGTCTTCGCGAGCGATGAAACGCGTGCATGGTGGCAAACAGCGGCGAAATTCCATGGCACTTCACCTCGAGGAGAACAAAGTTCCACTGAGGCAGTCAAGTGCAAATGGATAATCGCAAGGGTAGTAATTGGGTCAGAAATCGCAACAACGAAGGCGATGTAACCGCTTCGTGAAGGCAGAGAATCTGAGGAGTGGATGGCGCGTTCGCCAGTATGACATGACGGCGTCATTGCGTCAGACGGCGTCGCGCCATCAGCCAATGAATTGGCGTGATTCTATATGGGCTCAGACTCGGTCACGCGGAAGGCGTTCCCGAAGCGTTCAACGCAGTGTAGAGTTACCTATGAAAGAGAACATAAGGTTTCAATCGCTGAAAATGATCCCTCTCTGTTAACGCTCACATCTCATTCAAAAAGATACTCCTGTAGCATGACGCAATCGGTCACGAGACACACAAGAGCCAATAGCATTTCACAACCAAGGCTGATGTAAGGCTTCTTCTGGCGGCACAGACTGCAGCACACAGGAAGTCTTTACAGCGGATGGAGACGGCGATCGCATCTACTCCTCTCACAAATCAATCGTTTTGCCTCAAAGACTTGGAATATTAATACTTTTTGAATAGATTATGACTGTAGTTGTATCTGTCTGTTTCTTGTGTTTTATTGACAAATGATAGGGGCAGGGGTTGGGTTATGGGCTCATAAATGTGTAATTAGTGTAATTTAAATAAAACTGTTGTGACTGAAAAATGTTTACATTGAAAAATTACACCCCAACATATATGCTATAATGGCAATATTATCACCCAGTATATAATTTAATCATAACGATAAAATTCCCAGTACCTTTCGCGTCGGCATATTGACGCCAAGGGTTTGATGACCTGCACGTCAAAAAAAGATGTTAAAGTGGTACCTTGAGTGTCAAAAAGTCATGCCAAATGGTCCTGACCAAGCTTCAGTATGTGACGAGTTGGAAGTGAGAACCAGTTGGTTTAAATAGGCGTGGAGGATTGTAGACTCGGTAGTAAACGCCCACTGCTATGATTGGCTGACAGTTGTGCATGTTTGACTGCTGTGATTTAGTTTAAAAATGTGTAAATACTCAGTACACATCAAACGATAACAGACAAATCAATTGTGATCACGTAATGAAAACAGTTACTCTTGTGTGTTGCGACATCAGATCCAGTATAGTCGGCACATCATCGTCTGTTAGTTTCAATCTTTCTGAAAATCCCACATCGAATTGTGCCTTGTTTTTGAACGAATCCGCGATAAAATAAACAAAGGACCAGGTTGTTACTGACGCGGCCTGGAACTTCCTTGAAAATAAAGTTCCTCAACTACAGTTTGTTTTCTGCGTAGACCTGCGTTCGCCTCTCTTGTTAATTACACTACATCGGTGGGTGGGGCTAAACAGGCAGTGATGTAGAATTGGTGGGTGGGGCTAAACAGGCAGTGATGTAGAATTGGTGGGCGGGGCTAAACAGGCAGTGATGTAGAAGCAGGCATTGAGCATCTTCTGTGGAGGCGGTGCTTATCCACACTATTACATCATAAAGCAGAACATTGTCATTTTGGCAGACTGGCTTCAATATAAGCTGTTTTTAGACTAATGATGGCGTTTGAGTTCTGAAGCTTACAGCACAATGACCTCTTTTGTGTCAAGTTCATGACCCTTCAAAAGAACTGTTACATTATTTCTACACTTCTAATAAAAGTAGCTTGCTTTTTGTATAGTGGAAAAATAATGTTAGTTTTACAATATTTTGGATAAAGTGTGCGGGTACATAACACATGCTTTCAGTTTTAGTAGGTTAATGTACTGTAGATGTAGGTTTTCTACAGTATAAATAACCCTAACACTTCACTTTAACATAGTTTTTCTTCTTTTCTATAAATTACTGCATTCGTTTCAACTGTGTTGCATTTACAGCAGTGTTTGTAACCTATTTCGTCAGCATAAATAATATTTGCTTTGTTATTCCGTGTGTTGTGTGTAAATCTCGGTGTGTTGCAGTGTGTTTTTGTAGTAGTGATTTTGTAGAGATTGACCGATAATTGGTTTGGGTGATTTTATTTTCCCCTTTTGTGTTATCAGTTCATAAGTATCAGTATGGTACGCCTATAAATCACTCTACTTAATATATTGTTTGGATAAAATTGTAAACGTAATTTAAAAAAGTGTATCTTCATTATCAGACAGCAAAGTTACAAAGCAACTTTGCATTAATATAATCGCATAACATGCATAGTTGTATAAAAAATACTTTTTATTATTGTCAAAAATCTGAAATTTAAACTTTAAAATATATTTAGCAATATTGTAATATTTACAATATTTCTGCATCTTAGTTATCAGACACTTGAATAAACAAACAACCTGTATCGGTCGATCTCAGTTGTTTGGTGTTCTAATCGCTGTTATTTTTGTATCATGTAAGCTTTCGTACTGTTGCATCAATGAGCTGTCAAGTGTTTGCCCTTTTTGTGTGTGGAGTCTTATATTTTAATACCTTTAGCCTGAACTGACACCGATTTGTCTAGTTATTATTTGACGCTTGTAATTATTTGAAAATTGTCTAGAGCAATGCCATCCCCTATATATTTAGTTGTGTGTGTTTGTGTGGCCTCACCTCAGTTTGTCAAATGTTCAGGGTATATCCCGACCCCTCTGTGTTTTCATGTTGCTTTTTCTCCTCTGTCCCTGAGCTGTGACCTCTGACCTTCAGGTAATGAGTATTGTGTGTTGACTGATTTCAGGATGAGCTGTCTGACCTCAGCCAGGGAGGTGTTACTCCCATGTCCACCACGGCCTCAGATCTGGCCCTGGACTCGCACAGAGAGGATGGAGAGGGATTCTGGAGGAACACCGAGGTTCAGGCTGTTCCAGGGTCCAGGAGTGTCTCTGCGGGTTAGACGCTCTTTTACTGTTACTGCTCTTTTACGTTTCAGCTGTAGATGACTCTAGAATTGCACAGTGGTACTCATTTAGTGCTATACACTACCATTCAGACGTTTAGGGGCGGGAAGATTGTTCTTATGCTCAGTGAGGCGATATTTATTTGATTAAAAAATACAGTAAAAACAGCAATATTGTGAAATTATTTTACAATTCAAAGTATTCTATTTAAATATGTTAATATGTAATTTATTATTGTGATGTAAAGCTGTATTTTCAGCATCATTACTGTCATATGATCCTTCATAAATTAAGCTGATTTGCTGCTCAATAAACATTTATTTTTATCAAATTTGAAAACACTTGTGCTGCTTCATATGTTTGTGTTAACTGTGATAGACCTACTTTTTTGGGGGATTCTTTGATAAGTAGAAAGCTCAAACAAAGTATTGCAGATCACATTTCAAATGATGATAAATATGCAGTTGTCCATTTGAATTATTCAGGTCTGGCTGATAACGAGGAGAAGTCAGATGTTCTGGCCATTATTGAGTCCACACCAGAGCTGGACATGAACCTCGGATATAAAGGTTCAAGGTAATCAATGTGCCATCGATCAAACAGTGTGTCTAAAACATTTGAATGTGTCTATGATGCCCAGAAATACTGTTTTGGTTTAATAGGATTCTCTGAACTGAGTAACTGCAGTTTTACCCTCTCATATTAAAGTGTCATATCCTAAATCTAGTGCTGGCCTATAATTGAATAATGTAACATGCTCGCTGCTGATGTGTTGAAGCACCCCGACCCAAGGGATTGAGAACATGGCGTTCGACCGAAATACAGAGTCTCTCTTTGAAGAAGTGTCGTCAGCAGGCACAGGTTTGATTGGAGATGTGGATGAAGGAGCAGATCTGTTGGGTACGTTTGTTGCTGTTCATTTTCAGATGTTACAAAGGGAAACCATTACACAACTTAAAACAGTTTTTACTTGAGCTTGGTTTTTATTAACATCAAAGGAACATTCAAAAATCTGCTGAGAATTTACTCATCCTCGGGACATCCAAGATGTAGATGAGTTAGTTTCTTCATCAGAACAGATTTGGAGAAATGTTGCATACTTCACTTGCTCAGCAATGGACCCTCTCCAGTGAATGGGTGCCGTCAGAATCAGAGTCCAAACAGCTGATAAAAACATCACAATAATCCACATGACTCCAGTCTATCAGTGAATGTCTGGTGAAGGGAAAAGTTACATGATTGTAAGAAACAAATTCATCATTAAGACGTTTCTCACTTCAAACTGTTGCTTGAGGATAGAGTCCTCCATCATTAGTATTTCTTTCTCCGGTGAAAAAATCATCCTGTCTGAATCGGGAGAGAAATATGCACAGATCAAGCACCATTTACCAGCAAAAACAGTTCATAACTAATATGTCTGTGGATTTTGATCTTTAATCAAAAACCATTAAAGCAATGGTTTACATTTAAAATGTCTTAATTATGGATTTGTTTCTTACACACACACACACACACACACACACACAGCTTTTACCTTCGTGAGATGTTAACTGAGGACTGGAGTCATGTGGATTACTAGTGATGTTTATTTTCATCTGTTTGGGCTCTGATTCTGACGGCACCCATTCACTGCAGAGGACCCACTGGTGAGCAAGTGATGTAATGCTACAGTAAATTTCTCCAAACCTGGTCTGAAGAAAAAACAAACTCATCTATATCTTGGATGTTCTGAGGGTGAGCAAATTTTCAGCAAGTTTTCGTTTTTAGGTGAACAAGTGCTTTAAATATGTGTCATTTACCATCATAATGAGATGAGCTCTGTGATGGTGGCACAGTCCCATGATGCTCTGTTTTGCATGTTGAACTGACCCAGATTTCTCTCTCCATGCCCTGTTGTCCTGTTCTTCCCTCTAACCGCAGTGGAGTACTCCGGTGTGTAAGACATCCTTGCTTCTTTCTGTCAGAGAATTTTTGCATGTTTCGATTAGCATCATTTTTGTATCTAAATCTTTCATCCGTTCCTCATACTTCTCCATACTTTCCCCTTTAACTGAATCATACAGTAGCAAACAGTGCAGCAACATGATATAAACATCTTCACCTACTGTAGCATGATGTAGCACAGAATGGGGTGATAGTGTTAGACTCAAGGCCACACAGAATCTGCTGACATTTTCACATTTTCTGCACTGATTATGAGATTATGATATTTCACAGTTGTGTTTTTTTTAAATAACTTTATAATACGCAATTTTGAGTTACTAAGTCAGAAATGTGAGATATAAACTCACAGTTCTGAGAACATATGTATCCCCGCCCCCTCAGAACTGGACTTTATAACTCGCAATTGCAAGTTTATAACTCACAATCCTGAGACAAAAGTCATAATTGTGAGATATAAACTCAGAATTGCGAGAAAAAAATCTGAATTGTGAGATATAAACTCAGAATAGTGAAAAAATAAATCAGAATTGTGAGATATAAACTCAGAATTGCGAAAAAAAAATCAGAATTGTGAGATTTAAACTCAGAATTGCGAGAAAAAAATCCGAATTGTGAGATATAAACTCATAATTGGGAGAAACAAAATCTGAATTGTGAGATTTAAACTCAGAATTGCGAGAAACAAAATCTGAATTGTGAGATATAAACTCAGAATTGCGAGAAACAAAATCTGAATTGTGAGATATAAACTCAGAATTGCAAGACAAAAAAATCTGAATTGTGAGATATAAACTCATAATTGCGAGAAACAAAATCTGAATTGTGAGATATAAACTCAGAATTGCAAGAATAACTAAATCTGAATTGTGAGATATAAACTCAGAATTGCAAGAAGAACTAAATCTGAATTGTGAGATATAAACTCAGAATTGCGAGAAACAAAATCTGAATTGTGAGATATAAACTCAGAATTGCAAGAATAACTAAATCTGAATTGTGAGATATAAACTCAGATTTACGGAAACAAAATCTGAATTGTGAGATATAAACTCAGAATTAGGAGAAACAAAATCTGAATTGTGAGATATAAACTCAGAATTGCGAAACAAAATCTGAATTGTGAGATATAAACTCATAATTAGAAACAAAATCTGAATTGTGAGATATAAACTCAGAATTGCAAGAATAACTAAATCTGAATTGTGAGATATAAACTCAGAATTGCAAGAAGAACTAAATCTGAATTGTGAGATATAAACTCAGAATTGCAAGAATAACTAAATCTGAATTGTGAGATATAAACTCAGAATTGCGAGAAACAAAATCTGAATTGTAGATATAAACTCAGAATTGCAAGAATAACTAAATCTGAATTGTGAGATATAAACTCAGATTCACGGAAACAAAATCTGAATTGTGAGATATAAACTCAGAATTGTGAGAAACAAAATCTGAATTGTGAGATATAAACTCAGAATTGCAGAAACAAAATCTGAATTGTGAGATAAAACTCAGATTTGCAAGACAAAAAATCTGAATTGTGAGATATAAACTCATAATTGCAAGAAGAACTAAATCTGAATTGTGAGATATAAACTCAGAATTGCGAGAAACAAAATCAGAATTGTGAGATATAAACTCAGATTTACGAGAAACAAAATCTGAATTGTGAGATAAAAACTCAGATTTACGAGAAACTAAATCTGAATTGTGAGATATAAACTCAGAATTGCAAGAACTAAATCTGAATTGTGAGATATAAACTCAGAATTGCGAGAAACAAAATCTGAATTGTGAGATATAAACTCAGAATTGCGAGAAACAAAATCTGAATTGTGAGATAAAAACTCAGATTTGCAAGACAAAAAATCTGAATTGTGAGATATAAACTCATAATTGCAAGAAGAACTAAATCTGAATTGTGAGATATAAACTCAGAATTGAGAAACAAAATCTGAATTGTGAGATATAAACTCAGAATTGCAAGACAAAAAAAATCTGAATTGTGAGATATAAACTCATAATTGCGAGAAACAAAATCTGAATTGTGAGATATAAACTCAGAATTGCAAGAATAACTAAATCTGAATTGTGAGATATGAACTCATAATTGCGAGAAACAAAATCTGAATTGTGAGATATAAACTCAGAATTGCAAGAATAACTAAATCTGAATTGTGAGATATAAACTCATAATTAGAAACAAAATCTGAATTGTGAGATATAAACTCAGAATTGCAAGAATAACTAAATCTGAATTGTGAGATATAAACTCAGATTTACGGAAACAAAATCAGAAATGTGAGATATAAACTCAGAATGCGAGATATAAAATCAGAAATGTGAGATATAAACTCAGAATGCGAGATATAAAATCAGAAATGTGAGATATAAACTCAGAATGCGAGATATAAAATCAGAAATGTGAGATATAAACTCAGAATTGCAAGAATAACTAAATCTGAATTGTGAGATATAAACTCAGAATTGCAAGAAGAACTAAATCTGAATTGTGAGATATAAACTCAGAATTGCGAGAAACAAAATCTGAATTGTGAGATATAAACTCAGAATTGCAAGAATAACTAAATCTGAATTGTGAGATATAAACTCAGATTTACGGGAAACAAAATCTGAATTGTGAGATATAAACTCAGAATTGCGAGAAACAAAATCTGAATTGTGAGATATAAACTCAGAATTGCGAGAAACAAAATCTGAATTGTGAGATATAAACTCAGAATTGCAAGAATAACAAAATCTGAACTGTGAGATTTAAACTCAGAATTGCGAGAAACAAAATCTGAATTGTGAGATATAAACTCAGAATTGCAAGACAAAAAAATCTGAATTGTGAGATATAAACTCATAATTGCGAGAAACAAAATCTGAATTGTGAGATATAAACTCAGAATTGCAAGAAGAACTAAATCTGAATTGTGAGATATAAACTCATAATTGCGAGAAACAAAATCTGAATTGTGAGATATAAACTCAGAATTGCAAGAATAACTAAATCTGAATTGTGAGATATAAACTCATAATTGCGAGAAACAAAATCTGAATTGTGAGATATAAACTCAGAATTGCAAGAATAACTAAATCTGAATTGTGAGATATAAACTCAGATTTACGGGAAACAAAATCTGAATTGTGAGATATAAACTCAGAATTGCGAGAAACAAAATCTGAATTGTGAGATATAAACTCAGAATTGCGAGAAACAAAATCTGAATTGTGAGATATAAACTCATAATTGCGAGAAACAAAATCTGAATTGTGAGATATAAACTCAGAATTGCAAGAATAACTAAATCTGAATTGTGAGATATAAACTCAGAATTGCAAGAAGAACTAAATCTGAATTGTGAGATATAAACTCAGAATTGCGAGAAACAAAATCTGAATTGTGAGATATAAACTCAGAATTGCAAGAATAACTAAATCTGAATTGTGAGATATAAACTCAGATTTACGGGAAACAAAATCTGAATTGTGAGATATAAACTCAGAATTGCGAGAAACAAAATCTGAATTGTGAGATATAAACTCAGAATTGCGAGAAACAAAATCTGAATTGTGAGATATAAACTCAGAATTGCAAGAATAACAAAATCTGAATTGTGAGATTTAAACTCAGAATTGCGAGAAACAAAATCTGAATTGTGAGATATAAACTCAGAATTGCGAGAAACAAAATCTGAATTGTGAGATATAAACTCAGAATTGCAAGAATAACTAAATCTGAATTGTGAGATATAAACTCAGATTTACGGGAAACAAAATCTGAATTGTGAGATATAAACTCAGAATTGCGAGAAACAAAATCTGAATTGTGAGATATAAACTCAGAATTGCGAGAAACAAAATCTGAATTGTGAGATATAAACTCATAATTGCGAGAAACAAAATCTGAATTGTGAGATATAAACTCAGAATTGCAAGAATAACTAAATCTGAATTGTGAGATATAAACTCAGAATTGCAAGAAGAACTAAATCTGAATTGTGAGATATAAACTCAGAATTGCAAGAATAACTAAATCTGAATTGTGAGATATAAACTCAGAATTGCGAGAAACAAAATCTGAATTGTGAGATATAAACTCAGAATTGCAAGAATAACTAAATCTGAATTGTGAGATATAAACTCAGATTTACGGGAAACAAAATCTGAATTGTGAGATATAAACTCAGAATTGCGAGAAACAAAATCTGAATTGTGAGATATAAACTCAGAATTGCGAGAAACAAAATCTGAATTGTGAGATAAAAACTCAGATTTGCAAGACAAAAAAATCTGAATTGTGAGATATAAACTCATAATTGCAAGAAGAACTAAATCTGAATTGTGAGATATAAACTCAGAATTGCGAGAAACAAAATCAGAATTGTGAGATATAAACTCAGATTTACGAGAAACAAAATCTGAATTGTGAGATAAAAACTCAGATTTACGAGAAACTAAATCTGAATTGTGAGATATAAACTCAGAATTGCAAGAACTAAATCTGAATTGTGAGATATAAACTCAGAATTGCGAGAAACAAAATCTGAATTGTGAGATATAAACTCAGAATTGCGAGAAACAAAATCTGAATTGTGAGATAAAAACTCAGATTTGCAAGACAAAAAAATCTGAATTGTGAGATATAAACTCATAATTGCAAGAAGAACTAAATCTGAATTGTGAGATATAAACTCAGAATTGCGAGAAACAAAATCTGAATTGTGAGATATAAACTCAGAATTGCAAGACAAAAAAATCTGAATTGTGAGATATAAACTCATAATTGCGAGAAACAAAATCTGAATTGTGAGATATAAACTCAGAATTGCAAGAATAACTAAATCTGAATTGTGAGATATGAACTCATAATTGCGAGAAACAAAATCTGAATTGTGAGATATAAACTCAGAATTGCAAGAATAACTAAATCTGAATTGTGAGATATAAACTCATAATTGCGAGAAACAAAATCTGAATTGTGAGATATAAACTCAGAATTGCAAGAATAACTAAATCTGAATTGTGAGATATAAACTCAGATTTGGGAAACAAAATCTGAATTGTGAGATATAAACTCAGAATTGCAGAAACAAAATCTGAATTGTGAGATATAAACTCAGAATTGCGAGAAACAAAATCTGAATTGTGAGATATAAACTCATAATTAGAAACAAAATCTGAATTGTGAGATATAAACTCAGAATTGCAAGAATAACTAAATCTGAATTGTGAGATATAAACTCAGAATTGCAAGAAGAACTAAATCTGAATTGTGAGATATAAACTCAGAATTGCGAGAAAAAATCTGAATTGTGAGATATAAACTCAGAATTGCAAGAATAACTAAATCTGAATTGTGAGATATAAAACTCAGATTTACGGAAACAAAATCTGAATTGTGAGATATAAACTCAGAATTGCGAGAAACAAAATCTGAATTGTGAGATATAAACTCAGAATTGAGAAACAAAATCTGAATTGTGAGATATAAACTCAGAATTGCAAGAATAACAAAATCTGAACTGTGAGATTTAAACTCAGAATTGCGAGAAACAAAATCTGAATTGTGAGATATAAACTCAGAATTGCAAGACAAAATCTGAATTGTGAGATATAAACTCATAATTGCGAGAAACAAAATCTGAATTGTGAGATATAAACTCAGAATTGCAAGAAGAACTAAATCTGAATTGTGAGATATAAACTCAGAATTGCGAGAAACAAAATCTGAATTGTGAGATATAAACTCAGAATTGCAAGAAAAATCTGAATTGTGAGATATAAACTCATAATTAGAGAAACAAAATCTGAATTGTGAGATATAAACTCAGAATTGCAAGAATAACTAAATCTGAATTGTGAGATATAAACTCAGATTTCGGAAACAAAATCTGAATTGTGAGATATAAACTCAGAATGAGAAACAAAAATCTGAATTGTGAGATATAAACTCAGAATTGCGAGAAACAAAATCTGAATTGTGAGATATAAACTCATAATTGCGAGAAACAAAATCTGAATTGTGAGATATAAACTCAGAATTGCAAAAAAACTAAATCTGAATTGTGAGATATAAACTCAGAATTGCAGAAGAACTAAAATCTGAATTGTGAGATATAAACTCATAATTGGGAGAAAAAAATCATGAATTGTGAGATATAAACTCAGAATTGCAAGAATAACTAAATCTGAATTGTGAGATATAAACTCAGATTTACGGGAAACAAAATCTGAATTGTGAGATATAAACTCAGAATTGCGAGAAACAAAATCTGAATTGTGAGATATAAACTCAGAATTGCGAGAAACAAAATCTGAATTGTGAGATATAAACTCAAGAATAAAAAAATCTGAATTGTGAGATTTAAACTCAGAATTGCAGAAACAAAATCTGAATTGTGAGATATAAACTCAGAATTGCAGAAACAAAATCTGAATTGTGAGATATAAACTCAGAATTGCAAGACAAAAAATCTGAATTGTGAGATATAAACTCATAATTGCAAGAAACAAAATCTGAATTGTGAAATATAAACTCAGAATTGCAAGAATAACTAAATCTGAATTGTGAGATATAAACTCAGAATTGCAAGAAGAACTAAATCTGAATTGTGAGATATAAACTCAGAATTGCGAGAAACAAAATCTGAATTGTGAGATATAAACTCAGAATTGCAAGAATAACTAAATCTGAATTGTGAGATATAAACTCAGATTTACGGAAACAAAATCTGAATTGTGAGATATAAACTCAGAATTGCGAAACAAAATCTGAATTGTGAGATATAAACTCAGAATTGCGAGAAACAAAATCTGAATTGTGAGATATAAACTCATAATTGCGAGAAACAAAATCTGAATTGTGAGATATAAACTCAGAATTGCAAGAATAACTAAATCTGAATTGTGAGATATAAAGAAGAACTAAATCTGAATTGTGAGATATAAACTCAGATTTACGGAAACAAAATCTGAATTGTGAGATATAAACTCAGAATTGCGAGAAACAAAATCTGAATTGTGAGATATAAACTCAGAATTGCGAGAAACAAAATCTGAATTGTGAGATAAAAACTCAGATTTGCAAGACAAAAAATCTGAATTGTGAGATATAAACTCATAATTGCAAGAAGAACTAAATCTGAATTGTGAGATATAAACTCAGAATTGCGAGAAACAAAATCAGAATTGTGAGATATAAACTCAGATTTACGAGAAACAAAATCTGAATTGTGAGATAAAAACTCAGATTTACGAGAAACTAAATCTGAATTGTGAGATATAAACTCAGAATTGCAAGAAGAACTAAATCTGAATTGTGAGATATAAACTCAGAATTGCAAGAATAACTAAATCTGAATTGTGAGATTTAAACTCAGAATTGCGAGAAACAAAATCTGAATTGTGAGATATAAACTCAGAATTGCGAGAAACAAAATCTGAATTGTGAGATATAAACTCAGAATTGCAAGAATAACTAAATCTGAATTGTGAGATATAAACTCAGATTTACGGAAACAAAATCTGAATTGTGAGATATAAACTCAGAAACAAAATCTGAATTGTGAGATATAAACTCAGAATTGCGAGAAACAAAATCTGAATTGTGAGATATAAACTCAGAATTGCGAGAAACAAAATCTGAATTGTGAGATAAAAACTCAGATTTGCAAGACAAAAAATCTGAATTGTGAGATATAAACTCATAATTGCAAGAAGAACTAAATCTGAATTGTGAGATATAAACTCAGAATTGCGAGAAACAAAATCAGAATTGTGAGATATAAACTCAGATTTACGAGAAACAAAATCTGAATTGTGAGATAAAAACTCAGATTTACGAGAAACTAAATCTGAATTGTGAGATATAAACTCAGAATTGTGAGAAAAACAATATATGAATTGTGAGATATAAACTTGCATTTGCTAGAAAAGTCAGAATTGCAAGTTTTTATCTTGCAATTCTGACATTATTTCTCGCAATTGCGAGATTATATCCTGCTGTTCTGACTTTATAACTCGCAATTGTGAGTTTATATCATGTACTTCTGAGAAAAAAAAGGCAGAATTGCGAGATGTAAATTGGCAATTGTGAAAAAAGTCTGAATTTTGAGATTAAAAACTCACAATCACCTTTTTTTATTCAGTGGCAGAAATAGACTGCCATATCTATCTGCTATCTTTTGAAATAGAAATTCGTGAGTGTTCCAGTAATAGTACAATTGATATTCAATGAGAAGGATTTCATTCTAATATTTAATTCAATACAAGAAGTAAAAGTGTTACAATCAACTCCATTAGAGTTACATTTACATTTATGCATTTAGCAGATGCTTTTATCCAAAGCGACTTACAGTACATTCAGGCTGTACATTTTTGTCAGTATATGTGTTCCCTGGGAATTAAACCCACAACCTTTAACGCAATGCTCTACCACTGAGCCACAGGAACACAGGAGTTAATTGTTAAAAAAATATATTATTACATGTAAAATTATAATGAACTAAAATTAAAACACACTTCAAAGTATTAATATCATTACTTTAATACTATCAATTTTAATTTACATATAACACATACACTGAAATCAGTAATAATGTGAAATATTTATGCAATTTCTAATAACTCTTTTCTGTTTTATTATGTTTTAAAATGCAGCTTATTCCCGTGAATAAATTGATTTAATTGCAATACATTTTTTCAGGATTCTTTGTTGAATAAAATTTCAAAAGAACAACTTTTAATAGTATAGCAGTATATAATAATAGTAATAGTAGTAGTAGTAAATAATATAATATAACAGTAATATTTAGTGTCCTCAAAGTCATTTTAATAGCTCAAATTGTTTTTAATCCCCAGAATTACTTCATTTAAAAATGACACTTTTTATATAATCTTTTTCACAAATTGATGCCTGGTTTCCTCTACTACACTCAATGTTACTCGCTATCTTGTAGGTCATACTATTACGTGAGCTTGGCACAGATTCTGTGGGTCTAGTTCCAGCTAATCTGAATGTGGTTGAAGAATAGTCGTGCTGATCTGTCAGTGGTCTCTCCACTCTTTCCAGCATCTCTTGGTTTTTCTGTGACCTGTTAACTCTCACCTCACAGCTGTCCATTCCTGTTTCACTCTCCATGTGTCTGTCTCTCTGTCGAATACCCGCCGCAGTGCATGCGCTTTCACACCCGAGTCTGTCCGGTAAGACCCTTCATACCTGTCTAACCTGAAAACACAGGGCACATACAACCCATCTCCAACGTTTTGAATCTTTAAATAGTGTTTTTATCACATTATTGCTCTTGTCCTCATCAGTTTGCCTCGGCTGTACTGTTATTAGAGATTTTGTGATGTATGTTGCAGGCATGGGTCGTGAGGTGGAGAATCTCATTCAGGAAAATGTGCAGTTGCTTGAGACAAAGTGAGTAATATTGAAACTCTTTACAGTATATGTACTCTTTTATGCTGCTTTGTTGTTGACAGCGCATTGTTTGTGTGCACAGAAATGCATTGAACGTGGTGAAGAACGATCTGATCGCTCATGTGGACGAGCTCTCCTGCGAGAAGGAGGTTCTTCAGGGGGAGCTGGATGCGGTTTTGCAGGCCAAAGCCAAACTAGAGGACAAAAACAAGGAGCTGGAGGAGGAACTCAAAAAGTGAGTCATTGTTTCGACCTAATAATGCACAAACGCCTGAGGGATGCATTCATATGCAGTTGTTCAGGGTCTAGTTATCATGCGGTAGTAGCCGAATTTAGAAATAAATCAAACATGATGTATTTAGGTTAGTAGCCACAGGTGGTTTATCACATTAATGTGCATCTTTTTCACGAGAGGCTATTGCTATTTGGACTGTGTAATTAAATGAGATTGCACAATTGCACTGAAAATGAGGGACTCATAAGAATATTTCATAACACAGAGTGAAAGCAGAGGCAGAGGTGGCCAAACAGAACGAAAATAAAGATGAAGATGAGGTAAGTATTAATATTTGAGTTTCACAATAAATATAAGAGTCAGTGAGATTAATACTATATCAAATTCATAATTTTATATACCGCAAAGATGCATTTAATTGATCAGAATGAAAGTGCTTTCATTAATATTGTTACAAAAGACATTTGTTTTGTTCAAATAAATGCTGTTCTTTTAAACTTTCCATTCATCAAAGAATCCTGAAAAAACAAAATCATGATTTTTCACAAAAAAAGCAGCACAACTGTTTTCAACATTGATAATAATAAGAAATGATTCATGAGCAGCATATTAGAATGCTTGTGAGAAACGCATGCAAGAATTTTTGGTGTGCAATAACCTTAAATGTTGCCCTTACTCTAGAATACAAATTCATTTTCTAGTTTACCGTATTACGTTATTTTATTTAAAAGAAAATTGTTGACTAAGACATGTTAAAATAATAATTATGCCAAAATGGTGCACAGTAAGTAACTCCGTGTCGCTGGGTGTCCGCAGAGCGATGTGCCCACAGCTCAGAGGAGGAGGTTCACGCGGGTGGAGATGGCTCGAGTCCTGATGGAGCGAAACCAGTACAAGGAGAGACTGATGGAGCTGCAGGAGGCCGTCAGGTGGACGGAAATGATCCGGTAAACATTTCACTGAAACACAGTGCTGTAAGGAAAGGATAGCTCTAATGTGCTCTACAGTCCAAAAATAGAAAACATTGCTCTTTTCTATCCTTTTTTAATTTCAGATGTTTATTTTATTTTATTATTAATAGGTCCAGAATTACAATATAATTGTTAGTGCAGCAGCCAAGCAAATCCCATTTTTAATAGCAACATTACTGTTTGTTTATTTCATCAGTGTCTGACCACGTTCTTGAGCTCTGTTCTCAAACTAATTGTCCAAGAAAGTAGGCCAGTTTTTCTGTCTCTTGAACAAAACCCCACGCCGCCACATGGAGACTGTACTGAGACTCTCCTACAGTGATGTCTTGTTTTTCCCACAGAGCTTCGAGGGAAAACTCTGAAGTTGCTGAGAAGAAGAGGTCAAGCATCAGGCAATTGTAAGACCTCGTCTCAACTGCTAGTCACACAGATCACAAATGTGAGCTCGTGCTCTTCACACCCGTCTATGTCCTGTTTCAGCTTCAGTCGCCTGTTCAGTTCCTCCAGTTCCTCGACGTCCAGCAACACAGCGAGAGGTTTACCGTCCAACGTCAAGTACAACCCACCCAGCATCATGAAAAAGAGCAACACCTTCTCCCAGTTCCCAAGAGAAAAGTCCAAAGCGTTCGACTTCCTCAAAGAAGAGTAACTCTTCTTTTCAACCTTGTCAAACAAATTCAGTTTTTAAGTCAAATAAAAAAACATTTGTATGTGGATTATTGGCAAACCAATACAGCAACAAAGATGTAGTGAAACCAAAATATCCATAAAATCAGAAACGGATTCATGTTTAGATGAAATGCATGTATTTGTTGTATTTTCACATACAGTGTTTTGGTATCAAGACCCAGCAGTTGAAATCATGTAAATCCAGAATCTGAAGAAATTCTTGTCTGGCGTCACACAGATCACTAAAGTGTTAGTTAATAATGCATACTTCATCATGTGTCCCCTCTTCACTTTTTCCTGACTTGTCATCAGGGTGGACTCGAGTGGTTCTCTGTCCCGCCGGGAGCAGAAGCGCGCTCAATACGAGCATGTGAAAGCACACGTGCAGAAGGAGGACGGCAGGGTTACAGCACATGGCTGGAGTCTCCCTGGAAAATGCAAGGCAATGCAATATTTTAATTTGAAATACGTTTATTATTTTTTTATGTAATTTAATTGTTTTTTTATTTTATTTTACTGTCTATTTTATTCAATTTGATCCAGAATTATAATTATATATATATATATATATATATATATATATGTTCAGAAGCCAAGTAAATCAAAATGCTTATGCATATGATTATACATAATACAAATTATTTTATTGTATATTATAGGTTCAGTATTGCTATATAATTATTACTACAGCAGGCAGCTAAGCAAATCACAGTGCTACGGTTTTGTGTTTTTATTTTGATCAGACCATCTTTTTAATGTTCAGCTTGAGCTCTGTTCTCAAACTAATTGTCCAAGAAAGTAATTAGGCTACAAAACAAGAACCACATGCCTTTTAATTGATTGGTTTATTATTTACACATGTGCTACTTACATTTTTGTAAAATATCTCTTAATTGTCCTGTAACAAGTTATTTATAATTTTTTTTCTCTATTTTATTAATTCCACTTTTTCTACTTTTTTGTACAATATCTATAAATGTACTGTAATCAATACCTTTTGAAAAACAGCGTACAGTTTCATTTATTTTACATTAGTTTTATTTTTATATTGTTACTTTTAATTTATTTTTTCAATTTGTACTATTATCTTGCACTTAAGATATATTTATAACAATGCAACACTATATTTGATTAATTCCACATGTTCTACTTTTAGTAAAAATAATCTCTAATTGTATTGTTCTCCTGTTCTTTTTAGGTTGCTAATGGTGGCCATGCGGAGAACAAAATAAACCTTCCTGTTCCTGTGTGTCTCAGGCCTCTGGAGCAGAAAGATGCTTCTATGAAGGTGAAGAAAGATTGAAATCAACTGTTTTGTTGCCATACTTCAGTAGTTCTGTTTAAGAAAACGTTTCTGAGTCGATATGACTGTCAGCCTCTAATATTTCTCCTGATGTCCCCTGCGCAGCTCCTGTGTGCCGCTGGAGTGAACCTGTCAGGTGGACGCTCATGTGAGGGAAGCTCTGGCGTCTCTGGTGAAGAGTCTGCGGTGGAGACCGACGCCTCCAAACAGAGCAGAGGCTCCCAGAGCGGCCTAGATCAGCTGGAGCAGGAACCTAAGGTAAACCATTTCCATACTCATATTGTGAAAAACACGACTTGTTTGAAGTAAAAGAGTTGATGTAGAAAGTGGACCTATTTAAACACAATATTACGAGCTCATTAACTCATGATCCCCACATTTACATACCCTGTTCAGTATTTAAAACCTTGTAACTTATTTGAAATGCGAAGAAACTAGGCAATCATAACACATTTCATTTACATATAGAATCCATATACATACAGAAAGGCACAGACCTATAACTGAGAGAGTGTGTGTCATAAAAACTACATAAAGACTGGTTTTGATGTGAGAAATTTTGCGTTGTAAGACTTTCACAAAACAAAAAGCTAAAAAAGTGGTCGTTTAAACTAGGTATTTAGGCTTGGATTCTCTTGAGAGAGTCATTGTGATGGATCAGACACGCATGCATACCTCTAAACACATTGGTAGGCAGCATTGACGGTGTTGGTGGTTCATGCGGTGATATTGTGTGTGTGTTGACCGGAGCAGGAGCGGGAGCAGACGGTGCACGTGGAGATGTCCAGTCGCGTTTGGATCTGTACGAGCACACACTCCTCCACAAAGGTGATGATCATGGATGTGACGCGGCCCGACGACCTGCTGGACAGCTTCTACGTCTGTAACTCATGTGTGCTGTGCATCGCCAGCGTACCAGGTCAGAAATGTACAGTAATCTCTCTCTCACTTCCTCTCTGTCATGTTTGAAGTTGAATTTCTTTAAGTAAGTGCATTTGTTTAGTTGCTTGCAATTTTTCCAACATTTTAAAAGGCAGTATAGTGAATGTTTGATTTGTGCAAATCCAATGGCATCTATACATGTACAATTGCCTTTGTTGTCACATGTTGGGGTTGGTTGGGTCTTGGTATCAAATGAAAATACTTCACATCATTAATGCAATTCACTTTTAGGAAGCTAATGACAATGGCTTTAAGTCTAAATGATCCCAGTAATGTCGTTGTATTGTGATCTCAGGAGTCTTGGAGACAGACTATCCTGCAGGGGAGGAGATTCCTCAGGACATGGAGGCGGGGCCAGACGCTTTATTGGCCAGCAGCTGCTCTCAGGGAAGTGAGGGTGCGCTGAGTGACGTGTCAGCGGTGGGCTGCAGTGTTGAAGAGTCCAGCACAGGATCTCAGACGGGCAGCACAGGGGCCAACGAACAGTCAGCGGAACAGAGTCCAGCCAGAGGAAGTGGTAAGAACTGTCAAACATCAGTGAGGTTATGTCATTTTGACAGCTCTTTATAGAAGCAATAGTCCAGACTCTGAAGTTAGAAGTTTAACTTCTGATAGGTGAAATAATAGTCAGAAAAATTGAATTGGAATGAAATGGACCCGTTTATTGCATATACTTTTGTTGAGTATAATATTTAAAACATCAGGCTTTGACTTAACTAGTATAATATAGTGAGAATATGGATCTCATACTTGAGTAGGAAAAAAAATGATACATTTCATATTCAGTATATGCAATCTGTGCATTTGCATTATATTTACAAGGCCAAAAAGTAAGATAAATTCTGTAATATACATTAATGAGATTTTTATAACAGATTTAACAGAAAAGCTTTTCACAGCAAAAAGACCCATGAACCACAACCTGAAGATGGACACTTTCAGAATGATGCTAAAAGCCCTTTTACTTGTCAGTCAGATGACAAGTTTTGATCATGTTGATAACTTTAAGGCTCTAGAAATGTGCTTATCAAATATGTTACATTAGGCTTTATAGGTTTAAAGTAAACGTGACAGAAGTCTCTCTGTCGTAGATCTCTCCAGAGCTCCCAGTGAAGACGGGCTCCCTGCAGCAGAGGAAGCTACGGAGGCCACAGAGGAAGAGCAGGAGAGCCCGGGACAGGACACCAGTCAGCCAGGAATCTACACGGAGCACGTGTTTACAGACCCACTGGGAACAGAGTCTTCTGGGACTTCAACAGGCAACGATAACCAGAGGTGAGCCGGGCACAGCATCTTTATCACTGCTGATTTATATCCTGATGAGGATGGGAACTCATCCTCGGTTGGGTTCCTTGTCAGGGGGTCCGATCAGGACAGGGATGATACGGTCTCAGCAGGTGGAAAGATGAATCTGGTGAAAGAAGAGATCCAGCGGATGAGCAGCGCACTGCCCACCATGTGGCTGGGGGCTCAGAACGGCTGGTGAGATGCATGCACACAAATACACAGATATAATAAAACAGCATCTGGCCACACGTGCCACATAAGAGCGTTTCCATTGTGGCAACAGACTTTGTTAAACGCCATCATTTAAGAACGGAAATAGTTGTTTTTTTTTTATTATATATATATGTATTTGCCACACTGTCTTTCAATCTCAGTTTGACAACCTGTGTTTCCTGGAGTATTTTTCTATTTGAAATTTGTGGTCAAATAGGGCCCTATGATTTCCATGATGCAGAAAACTATGATAGAATTGTGGAATTCTCTCATAAAAATGGAATTTACTGTAAAATTCAGAATGTCACTGAATCCAGCAAATAAAAATGTAGAGCGGCACAATTAATCAAATTCAAATTGCGATATAAACTAGTCTCTGACTATATTTAAATATGAATATGAAGAATTTAATTCTGTCAAATTAGTATTGTCAAATACACACAGAACCTGAAAGGTCTTCACTACAAACTGCCAAATTAAAAGCTCGATTAAAACTTATTATATTATATCACTTTGGTTTTTTACAGTAAAATTGCTTCTCAACTTTAACAATAATAATAATTAAAATATTCATTAATGTTTTTTTAAGAACATTACCCAATAAATACATTTTCTCATTCGCATTTAAATTCATAAAGAACATTTTATTTTACCCAAAAAATGTCAGAATTTTATTTGAATAAATCCAATGTCCAGCTGTAAACCAATTGTTTTAATTTCAGTTGATTTACATTTTTATGAATTTATGATTTATATTTCACTGTTTTGTATTAAATCTGTTAAATCATAAAACACAGAATCTAGAAAAAAATCAGCAGACAACACAATTTGGGATTGAGCATTAATAAAGATATCATAAGCGCTATATATATTAAAATAGGTGGTTTTATAAATGTAATTAATAAGACATGCTTTTTTGATGCTTGGAAATGAATGAATCATTAAACCAGAATCCAGATTACTAAAGTCAGCTAAACAATCAACATGTGCCCAATGAAATGTAGTATACTTTGACCAAGATCTACGGTTTTGCGACTGCACAGCTCAAATGTTAAAAGTGCACTCTATCATAGCATCAGTGTTTTGCAATCTGAGAGTTTATCTTTTCTCATTTGCAAATGTCTTCATGTAGTTTATACGTGCACTCATCTGTCGCTCGATGGAGGAAGTGTCTTCATGCGGTCAAGCTGAAGGATTCCATCTTGAACATTGTGTGAGTTGAAACTCAAGAATACAGTGTAACTTTTGAAATATGTGACCCTCTCTGTGAAATCCAGGCTAATGTCTCAAAATCTAATTATGAGATAACAAGCATCATTAATTACTCTATAATTTCAATCTTTGCCATGACCTTACTCATGTGGTATTTCAGTTTATACAGCCAGATGATAAAGTAACTTGTTAAAGTTGCTATATTTTTATTCAATATCAATATTCAGTTGAAATCAAAAGAAAACCCTGCAGCAAACATGAGTTCTAGTGGTCTTTTCCATTATTTCTCCACACAGACATGTGAAAGGCCGTGTTTTGGTGGCTCTGGCTGACGGTACACTGGCCATCTTTCACAGAGGTCTTGGTAAGACACTGTCAGTTTACTAATAATTCAGATACTCCTCTGAATTTGACTTTTAGTTATTAAAACCATCCTCGTTCTGCTTTTACAGCCAGCCAGTGGGATTTAAGCAACTACCACCTCTTGGACTTCGGCCGGCCGCATCACTCAATCCGCTGCATGACCGTCGTGCATGATAAAGTGTGGTGCGGCTACAGAAACAAGATCTATGTGATCCATCCCAAAGCAATGAAAATAGAGGTTCATAATTATGTCTTGGTCTTCACTATATTAGTAGTATTTGAGAAATGTGTTGCGTGCAGTATTAAATAGATAGAATTTGATGAAATTGCTTAAGCAGGATCCTTTACAGTGTGTTGTGATTTTTCTCTGTGTGAAACAGAAGTCTTTTGACGCCCACCCGCGTAAGGAGAGTCAGGTGCGTCAGCTGGCCTGGGTGGGTGACGGTATCTGGGTGTCCATCCGGCTAGACTCCACCCTCCGCCTCTTCCACGCTCACACCTTCCAGCATCTCCAGGACGTGGATATTGAACCTTATGTCAGCAAAATGTTAGGTGAGAATACTGTGAATATATGTTTTTAGTAGTGCTGTCAAACGATTAATCGCAATTAATCACATCTGAAATAAAAGTTTTTGTTTACATAGTATACACTCACTGGCCACTTTATTAGGTACAGCTTGCTAGTACCGGGTTGGACCCCCTTTTGCCTTCAGATCTGTCTTAATTCTTCGTGGCATAGATTCAACAAGGTGTTGGAAACATTCCTCAGAGATTTTGGTCCATATTGACATGATAGCATCACGCAGTTGCTGCAGATTTGTCGGCTGCACATCCATGATGTGAATCTCCCGTTCCACCACATCACAAAGATGCTCTATTGGATTGAGATCTGGTGACTGTGGAGGCCATTTGAGGAAAGTGAACTCATTGTCATGTTCAAGAAACCAGTCTGAGATGATTTGAGCTTTGTGACATGGTGCATTATCCTGCAGGAAGTACATCAGAAGATGAGTAAACTGTAGTCATAAAGGGATGGACATAGTCAGCAACAATACTCAGGTAGGCTGTGGCGTTTAAACAATGCTCAATTGGTACCAAGGGGCACAAAGTGTGCCAAGAAAATATCCCCCACACCATTACACCCCCACCAGCAGCCTGAACCATTGAGACAAGGCAGGATGGATCCATGCTTTCATGTTCTTTACACCAAATTCTGACCCCACCATCTGAATGTCACAGCAGAAATCGAGACTCATCAGACCAGGCAATGTTTTTCCAATCTTCTATTGTCCAATTTTGGTGAAGCTGTGTGAATTGTAGCCTCCGTTTCCTGTTCTTAGCTAACAGAAGCAGCACCCGGTGTGGTCTTCTGCTGCTGTAGCCCATCTACTTCAGGGTTCGTGACGTGTTGTGTGTTCAGAGATTATTTGAGTTACTGTTGTTTTTCTATCATCTGTAGTCATAACCAGTCATGCCAACATTCTCCTCTAACCTCTGACATCAACAAGGCATTTTGTCCACACAACTGCCGCTCACTGGATATTTTCTCTTTTGGACCATTCTCTGTAACCCTAGAGATGGTTGTGAATGAAAATCCCAGTAGATCAGCAGTTTTTGAAATACTCAGACCAGTCCGTCTGATACCAACAACCATTCCACGTTCAAAGTCACTTTCTTCCCCGTTCTGATGCTCGGTTTGAACTTCAGCAAGTCGTCTTCACCACATCTAGATGCCTAAATGCATTGAGTTGCTGCAATGTGATTGGCTGATTAGTAACTTGTGTTACCAAGAAATTGAACAGGTGTCCCTAATAAAGTGGCCGGAGAGTGTGTGTGTGTACTGTGTATATTTATTATGTATATGTAAATACACACACATGCATTTATATATTTAAGAAAAATGTTACATTTAATGTTAAAAATGTTAAAATCTTTACACATACTGTGTGTGTGTGTGTTGTCTATCTGTCTGTCTGTCTATCTATGTGTGTGTGTGTGTGTGTATTTACATATACATAATAAATATACACAGTACACACTGATATATTATGTAAGCAAAAACTTTTATTTTGAATATGATTTAATCGTTTGACAGCACAAATTTTAGGTTCATGGGGACCACCTCTCATATTATATTATATCATTAATTATCCTGAAGAGTAAATTCTCTATAGTTACACAGCTCTGAGAAGGAATTTGTGCAGTTTAGATGGTTAGTTTACAAAAAAAAAAAAATCATAATTTATTCACCCTTTTGTCACGTACTTCCTTCTGTACAAGAAGTATACTGCTGTTCAAAATTTGGGGGTGGGTAAGATTAAAAAAAAATATTTTGTCTGCTTTTATTTGATATAAAAATCAATATTCTGAAACTTTATTACAATGTAACATAACTGTCTATTTCTATTTTAATATCTGTTAAAATGTCATTTATTCCTGTGATGTAAAGATGTATTTTCAGCATCATTACTCCAGTCTTCAGTGTCACATGATCTTCAGAAATCAGTCTAATATACTGATTTACTGCTCAACAAACATTTGTTATTATTATTAATGTTGAAAACAGCTTAATCAGGGTTTTTTTGGGAAACCTTTCACGAATCTTTGAATAGAAAGTTAAAAGAACAGCATTTATTTGAAATGGAAATCCTTTGTTACATTATAAATGCCTTTATTGCCACTTTTTATCAAATGAATATATCCTCGCTAATCAAAGTATTAATTTCTTTAAAAAAGTGCTACTAAGCCCAAACCTTTGAATGTTGGTGTATGTCGACAAATCACAAGAAATGACTAGATTTGAGCTCTTTATATACGCTTTTGAATAAATAAACAATTGAATGCACTTCCTCGTGTCTTTAACAGGAACGGGAAAACTGGGCTTCTCTTTTGTGAGGATCACGGCTCTAATGGTTTCCTGTAACCGGCTGTGGGTGGGAACAGGAAATGGTGTCATCATCTCCATCCCTTTATCAGACTGTAAGCCAATATCACACACACACACACAAACACGGTGTACATTAGTACGTGATACAGAAGGCAGCATTAGTTTCAGTCTCTGGCCACTTCTCTCTGTTTTTCTTTATTCTTGTCTTTCTCGTCTCCGGTGTCTGTAGCTGTAGGTCAGTGTGGATATCTAGGTCAGAGGGGTGAGTGGGAAACACACTGTTGACAGCAGGCTAGTTCTGAGACAAACCTGTCTTGCTTTGCTTCATTTCTGCATCTTGCTCAGCTTGGTTCATTATTTCATCTGCAAGTTCTTAGTTCCTCTCAGACCTTCCTCTCCCTTGACTGTTTTTCCATCTTTCTGGGCTGATCAACAGTGAATCTGCATCTAGCCAAAATTTGCTTTAATGCTTTAATATTAATGAGTGTCTCCCAGTAATTTCGCAATTGAATTTGACAGGCATTTGCTCTGCGAGATACTGTCTTTGGTGCTCTATTAAACGCTCGAGACACTTGTGGATAAACATCGTTTTCTTTCCCCAGCAGCTCATAAGACTGTAGGAGCGATCGCCTGTCGTCCAGGTGGCGCGGTGCGAGTGTACGGCGATGACACTGTGGATTGTGCGGTGACGGGCTCGTACGTACCGTACTGCTCCATGGCACACGCTCAGCTCTGCTTCCACGGCCACAGAGACGCTGTTAAATTCTTCGCTACTGTTCCAGGTAAGACAAAGTAACACAGTGCCTCAGTCTCGATTGGGAAGCCTCATGAGTGATGAAGCCAGCTTCACGAAAGGGCCGGTTTAGTGCATGATGGCATCAGGTGGTGTTTGATATAATGACTGGTGAAGTTCAAAGCTGTGCTAAGGTGATAACGTTGTGCTTCAGGTCAGGTTATTGTGCCCGGAGCTGAAGGTACGACTGAGAACTCGGACTCAGACGGCAAGAGCATGCTCATCATGAGCGGAGGAGAGGGATACATCGACTTTAGGATCGGTAAGAAATCTCTCTAGCATCTGTCCATGAGCATCATATGGTATTTCTGCATGTTTCATTATGTAATTATGCACATCCTGTCGTTCATTCATAAAGGGCTCATGTCACATTCAAATTCAAAATGACAGTAAAAACAATATTGTGAAATAATATAATTTAAAATAACTGTTTTCTGTTTTAATATATGTTGAAATGTAATTTATTCCTGTGATGCAGTGCTGAATTTTCAGCATCATTTCTCCAGTCTTCAGTGTCACATGATCTTCAGAAATCATAATAATATACTGATTTACTGCTTAAGAAATATTTCTAAGGCTGCAAAACGATTAATTGCATTCAAAATAAAAGTTTGTTTACATACTATATGTGTGTGTACTGTGTATATTTATTATGTGTATATACATAAAACACACACATACATGTATATATTAAAGAAAATGTTTGATTTATATATAAAACATTCATATTTATATTTAATTTATATACAAACATATATATATACATATAAATATACATATATATATATATGTGTACATTTACGTATATACACATGATAAATATACACAGTACACACACATATAGTATGTAAACAAACTTTTATTTTGAATGCAATTAATCATTTTGCAGCCCTAAACATTTCTTATTAATTTTGTTGAAAACAGTTGATGTTTTTGTTTAATGCATGAAGTTTTTTAATTGTTTTATTTCAGGATTATTTAGTTGAATAGAAATCTTTTAAAAACAGCATTTATTTGAAATATAAATCTTTTGTAAGACTATATATATGTCTTTGCTGTCATTTTTGAACAATAGTACATTTTTTTTCAAACAATATTGTGAAAGCTTTTGAACGGTGGTGTTATTGTGAACTTGTCTGAATGTAAAAAAGGCTGTTAATGAAATATAGGGCAGTTCAATTACATCGTACATGAAACTAGATTTTCTTTAAACAACTGTAGATTTGCATTTGAACCAAAGTATGAGGTTTACAGAGGTCATGTGTTACATGTGTTACAGGGTGAAAAATGATCAAATGAACAATGACATCAAAATGATCACCATTTCTGTTCTTAATATTTGTCAGTGTTCACGATTCATGTGCAAAATGAATTCAGATTATTCTAACGGGACGGATGCTTGTTGTATCTTTAATCAAAGCTTTTAATGGACTTTTCTGCTGATGTATTTAATGTTGCATGTTTGGGGGAAAATAATCATAATGCAGACTTTCCTTTAAAAACATTATTAATTTAGTCCTCTTGTTTTTAAAGTGAAAATGCACAAAGCTACAGAACATGTTTCTCTCTCTCAGGTGATGAGGATGGTGGTTTGGGTCGAGATGAAGATGATGAATCAGCCGAACACACTTTGAAGCTGCAGTCGGCTCCTGCCAAACCCGAGCGCAGTTATGTTATAGTCTGGCAGGTTGCTTTTGACTGATGAACCACTGCTGCAGGTTCAACGGAGAACTCTAGATCAACCCACATGGGCTTATTATTTTACAACATACTACTCTTCTTATTAATACAGATATTATTATTATTATTAATAGTGTTGTTCTTACATGCATCACAATGAGTTCTAATATTTGTGATAAGATGTTTATTTAATTTTACTGTTTTGTATGAATCTGGCATTGACAGAAAATAGATCAGTGTAGAAATGAAGGAACAAAACATTGACTTGAAGCCGTCCACAGCTATATTGCAACTATATGAAAATCCTGTGCTAAAAGTTTGAAAGAAAGAAATGAAGATTTGCTGAAAATGTACTCATCCTCGGGCTATTCAAGATGTAGATGAGTTTGTTTCTTCATCAGAACAGATTTGGAGAAATGTATCATTACATCACTTGTTCACCATTGGATCCTCTGCAGTGAATGGGTGCCGTCAGAATCAGAGTCAGCTGATTAAAGGTAAAAAGCTGTCTGTAAGAAATAAATCTATCATTAAGGAGTTTTAACTTTAAACTTAAACCATTGCATCTGGTCAAAATATAAGATCTAATATCCATATTGTTTTTTCCCAATGAAAAAGTTGTCTTCAAAATGTTATCATAGATTATGGACACATATTTTGGTCAGAAGCAACAGTTTAAAGTTAAAAACGACTTGAAGGATAATTTATTTTTTACTAGCGTGCATCTTCACAAGACATTAACTGATGGACTGGAGTCATGTGGATTATTGTGATGTTTAAAATCAGCTGTTTGGACTCTGATTCTGACGGCACCCATTCACTGCAGAGTTTCTCTGTGCACTATGGCAGTGGTAGCACTGTGTAGTTCATGTATATAGAAACTCAGAGAGCTATTTTTGTTATCTGTACGGCGTAGATCTCGTGAGCACCTTACGGCATGGTGTTGTGCGTCTGTACGCATGTATTTGGCGCTTGCATGAGTCCGGTATCATTTCTATACAGAGCCCCGGAGCTGTAGTAATTCAGGCTTCCCTCACGCTATAGAGCTTGCTGGCACTTTAAAGACCGTACTGATCGTACGTTAGACAAAGCTCATTTCTGGAAAGAACAACACGCTGTAGTGTTTATAGCAGTTCAGACGATCCGCCCTTTTACCAAAGGATGAAACGTAGAACTAATAACAAATCCTACACAGCCTAGTCGTCCAATATTTTGCATTGCCAAGGCTTTTCGATGCTCTGTGATTCTCTTAAAGGGACAGAAACGGACAAAATTATGTTAACAAAAAAAATTGACAGGGATTGTATAATAAATGATTTGTATTTCTTGTGTCAGATTTAGTTTAGTTTGCTTCAGCTCTAAGCATCTCAGATAATTGATGTCTGTATTGTATGTCCCGGGCTTGGGTTCGAGTGTGTTGAGTTTTCTAATTCTAATCAGAGTTTTGCGCTCCTTTTTGTATCTGGTCTGTACGACACTTTTATTGTACCTTGATGTCTGTTGAAACAAATGCAACATGATATTTGACTTTTTATGTGTAAATGGGTCGGGTTTGGGTGCATTCACTCTCTTTGTTTCTATTCAATTCTGACACATAAAGGGAATCTTTATATCATTGTCGTCGCCATTCCAACTATTTATTTTCGTAATGAACTTTGCGGTTCAGAATGTAACTTTTAACATGTGTGTGTGAACAAAGACGATATTGTTTTGTACATCAGACACCTTTAAGAAGCGATGTTTTCACGTTGAAGGAACTGACTAATAATGTTGACAGTATTAGACCTCATAACCTCCGTGGGCCATTCGGAAATACACGTTTATTGTATTAAGCTATGCATGTTTTTTTTAAAGTACAATTGCAGTTTGTTCGTTCAACTTTGTTTATCGCCACCTTTTTTGGTGGTTGTGTGTATATGTGCGAGTGTGTGTGGAGACGATTGAGAAATATTATTGCATTTGTGTGTTTGGATGTGAGTGTGTGCGTGTCGTTGCTGTTTCCCTTAAAGGAACACTCCACTTTTTTTTATAAATATGCTCATTTTCCATCTCCCCAAGAGTTAAAGAGTTGAGTTTTACTGTTTTTGAATCCATTCAGCCGGTCTCTGGATCTGGCGGGAGCACTTTTAGCATAGCTTAGCATAGATCATTAAATCTGATTAGACCGTTGATCGATTAGATCGGCTGAATGCATTCGAAATCGGTAAAACTCAACTGTTTAACTCTTGGGGAGATGGAAAATTAGCCTTTTTTATTTAAAAAAGTGGAGTGTTCCTTTAAATCTTACTGGACTGGCTGTGTGCGCGCCACAGCTTGTCATTACTGTGTTTTTCTTGTCAAACGTTTGCTAAAACTGCATCATAGCCTTATTTTTAAACTCTATTAAACTCAATTTCATGGGGAACTCTTCTGTCTTGATTTTATTCTCTGTGTTCATTTGTTCATGTTGTGATGTCTCATTCAAACTGGTTTGTCTTTTAATGATTGAGTCAAACCATGTCTCTAGTCTTTCCTGTTACGCTTACATTCATTTCATGTCCCAAATTAAATGTCTCAAAACGTTCAGGGAAATATTAAAATACTTCACAATTCTTCACAAAGAATCACAATTCTTGAAGTTGAAAATTAGTTAATTGTATAGTTAAATTCTAGATAATCTAGATAATTTTAAATAAATAGGCTAAGTAAATTTAAATGTTTAAAACAATTTTTGGTAATGATATTAATATGGTTTAATTTTTTTTAATTTTTTCATATAATTTTCTATATGATATTGTCAGTATTAACTAAGATCATGTTCATATGGAAGATTAGGAGTGATACTGAATTGAACAAATAAATAAATGAAATAAATGCATTTTTAAATGGACAAATGAATGGGAAAAAATAAAATTGTTTATTTAATTAATGTTTAAAATGTAGGCCTAGTTAAATAAAATGTTATAAATGTATAATGTATAACATTGAACAGTAGACATATTTAAAAGATTTTTTTTATTGCATTTCTTTTAACTTCCATCATTTTAATATCTTGTTACATTATTTTTAAGAAAAAGACAAAATCCAGTTTCTTAATGACATCATCCTCCAGTTATTGACGTCATTTTGGAGGGAAATCAACACCTATAAGTGTTGACAATAGCTCTGATTAGTTTTCTGCTAATAATTAGTTTCGATCTAAAACATTAGTCCTGGTTGATGCATTTACCGAAATCGGTTTGATAACTTTCTGCTGACACCCTCCGGTATCGAAACAATCATAATGGGGTCTATATACGTTTCAGAGTAATACATTAATTTGGTTTTAATCAAATATATTTCGTTTGGCATTGCATATCTGGTACTGTTGTAGTTTACGTCGCTGGTGCGTTATGTTAAAGCTAATCCCCACACTGCGTTTGTCCAGCAGGTGGCAGCGCTGCACTGTTCCCGCAGGCTCAGAGAAACACGTGCTGATGGGAACAGAGCGAGAGCGAGAGCTCGAGACACATAAACAGAGCTGCAGCGCTTACATAAGAGAGCCAGATGCTCTCAGAGGCTCGTGTGTGTGTGTGTGTGTGCTCAACTACCCACTCACACTGAATCACACACCTCCGTCATTCTGTGTTATTGAAATCATATTGTAGCCGTGTTCATTTCAATATCGTTTGCAAACTCATCAAAATACCGTTTTGAACATGTAACACTTTTTGTGCGTGTGTTAAGCACAATTAACAATATTCCATTATCAACATAGTATATGATTATGCCAATCTTTCAGATCTTTGGTTTTACTTAGTTTTACCTTCTGGTACCATGGTAAGGTCACTTTTTTTTGCAAGAATTTACAATGTACGATTTTATTTCCCAATGTCTCCTCCAGGCCTTTCAGCAGCTCAGTTATTTAACATCAGATTCTTAAGCTCAAGGTTAGACAGTACCGAGTGTGAATGTGAGTATTATAGTCTTTTAATGGGATTTATACCGCGTTAAGATGTCGCACGCTTCAAATGTACACCGTACACACAGTCCTTGGGTTTCCTTGTGAAAAAAGTACACTTTTAGCATACAAATAAAAGAGACCAGGGGTGATGCCCATTGGGGGAACGAGCCCCCTCAGACTTTTGAGCCAAGTGGGTTTTGAATGCAGCTTCTAAAAGACAAATAATAGCCGAATAATATTGTTTAAATATATATTTATTTGATCGACTGGTGTAATTAGAATGTTCAATGCGGCACATCATCAGATTCTAAATTCTGCATCCAGCTTTGGCTGGAGACACGTGTCTTTACATCACAATCACACACGACTCTGTAGAGTTGATGAATGCAATAGCCAATCAGAGACGTCTAGATGAGTCATCGCTGAGACCGGTGTTTTGTTCATTGAGCTGACTGAATTCTGCTCTCTGGCGAATTCTCTCATCAGAAAAGTGCTGTAGAGATTCAGTTCTCAATGTAAACCGCTTCAGTTATTATAATGGGAGATGTTGACAGTGCTTGTAGACTGAAGTCACTGGTAGCATTTTACAAGGTGGTTTCATTTGTCAAAGTGCCCCTATTGTGGGTAATGAAAGGTTCATTTTGGTTTTGTGAGTCCCCAACAACAGGTTGACATGTATGCAAGGTCAAAAAACACTATCATTGTCTTATAATATGCATTTGTTTTTACCTTACTTTCTCAATGACTTCCAAACCATTCGCTCAAAGATTCATTTTTATAAAACGTTCCTTTGCGTGAGGATAATCTGCAGTGATTGGTCGGTTTCATCATGCCTGTAATGCCTGATAAAGCAGTGGCAGTGCTGCTTTGTGGACCGCTTTAACAGGGAAACCGCTATTCTTTCCGCTCTAAAAGCAGCACCTAGTGGCAAAGAATGAATTAGCATTTTCATTCAGACCAACACGAAAAGACCTACATGCGGGAGGGCAATATGCTAATGTTTCATGTTGACGTCAACAATAAATAGCTTGGGATTTTATTTTCTTAATATTATATTATCTGCAAGTGCAGTTTTTAAAAAATATGCTTTTAAGATTTAAAGTACATGTCCAGTACAACTAAGCACACTTCTCTTTCACAAGGGTTTGAGTAAGTCCAGCTACAGAGCGTGCAAACAGTATTATGTCACATGAGTAGGACACGGGTCAAAGGGCAGTGCTAACATGGCCAGCATCCAGGCAAATGTCAGGCTTTCCCTGCGGCTGAATCAGGAATTATGAATCACAGGAGCTGTACAAGTGCAACAAACCGTGCGTGTAAAGTTTAGGATCATGAGGGCTATGAGGGGACGTCCTTCCCCTGCTCAATGCAGGCTGTTCCCTCAGGAGAGCATCTAAACATAGAAGCGCCGCTACTGACTGTATATTTATAGGTGAGGTGTTAGTGTGTCTGGCCAGGATCACGAGCACAAGTGTGAGGGAGAAGAGTGTGAAAGGTTTGTTCATTGCATTGGTATCTCTATATTTATACACACACATATAACAGCTAAAGTGTCATCCAGTGCTTTGTTTATCATCACTTGCACGGCTGTCCATTTGCTGCCCATATTCTTAATGGAGAAACATTTAAAGGGATAGTTCACCCAAAAATGAAAATTCTGTCTAGTTGCTCCAAACCTGTTGACGGTAGCCATCGACTTTCAATTGGAACTAATTGGCTACCGTTAACTGTTTATTTACAAACATTCTACAAAATGACACCACCTAAAAACAACATCAATTGTAGGTTGATTTAAATAAAAGCAGCTTCTTTAAAAGGTTATAAAAAGGCATTTCTGAAAGGAACAGTTCATGCATTAATTAAAAGTCTGTCCTCATTTGCTCACATAGCTCTCAAATGTCATTCACCCTTCTGCATATTACAAATTGGCATGTTGTGTTTGGTTCATAGACACGTAAGAGCAGATTTGGCACTGACGTCAAATCTGGTGTGCTGCATCTATGCACAAATGATATTCAAGATCTACTGCTATAAAATAGTAATATTATCAGCTTAATTTTTCAAATATAGTACATGGAGTTGTACTGACTACTCTTATAATACTACTCATATACCAATGGAGCATAGCTAGATTTAAATAATATTAATCAGCACAACTATTTTCAACATTGATGATGATAATAAATGCCTCATGAGCAGCAAATCATATTAGAGTGATTTCTGAAGGGTCATGTGACACTGAAGACTGGAGTAATGATGCTGGAAATTCAGCTTTGCATTACAAGAATAAACTAAATTTTTCATTTTCATTTTCATTTACATTCTTCAAAACATATATTTTCAGGCCCTATTTGAAGAATCTAAGCCAGGCATAGTCTGAAGCGCATGAAAGAATGTGAGAAATGGTCAGTGCACCAGGCACATGGTCCAATAGGGTTATACCTATTTTCTTAATGAGTCATTGGTGTGTTTTGAGTGTAAGTTTCAATAAACTAATCAGAGTCTCCCATTCCCTATAAAAGCCAGTTGTGCTTCTTAAATGGTGGAATTGGCAAGAGCCAAGACTGAACGTGTCTCTAGAGAGCAAACGGATCTGCAAACGGTTTTCAGAGCCATGGGCAAACAGTTGGGCGCAAGTGCATTTGCGATTTAAACAATGTTGTGTTGGACGTGAAAATGATAACTGCGTCGGGCTGAAACTAGCAAAAAACACCTGTGTCGTCGTGCATGGCATCGCATTGAGCCGGGTATGATCCACAAACTCTTCCAGGTTCAGATTGACGTGAGAGAGTAAATGATGCCAGAGCTATTCCTTTAACAAGGCATAAAGCGTCTGCTGTCTCTGCTTGGTCTGTGTGTGGTTTCAGTGGGCTGTTAATGAAGTGAAAGTGAGTTTGAAGTCAGTTTGTTATTCCTCTCATTACTGCCCATGCGTTGACCCATCCGCCCTGTGATATGTCTGTAATTTACCAAGGCCTCTGAAGACTGTAATGATTCAGGATTTTTAATATCCCTGCACTGCAGTCCTCCAAATTTAGAGGTAGAAAGTGAGTGAGTGTGTGTGTGTGTGTACTCAGCATGTTTTTTTGCTCGGCTCACAAAGGCGCCCCTAAATTTATCCTGACAGTCTCTGGAGAACAGTGCTTATAACCACAGAGGGGCTTGCAGAGCACAAAACTAGAACAAGAGCAGCCGAGACGTTTCTCTAGAACAAAACCTGTCACGGGACGTTAAACCTCCAGCAGATCTGCTCCGTGATTTTGACTGGTCAAAAGTACACAACACTTCCCTAAGAGCACAAGCAGACTACCAGAACCAAAACAGAATATAAAGACAGGTTGATTCTCACATTGAATGAAAAATAAGTGTTGCTAGCCTGTGCAAAACTCACTGCTGTGGTTGCTTGAGTGTAGTGAGATGTTGCTAGGGAGTTTTCTGGGTCATTTTAAGTGCATTGTGTGGCTGCTAGGTGTTGTGGGTAGCTGCCAGGGGGTTTCTATGGTTTTCGAAGTAATTTTTAGTGCGTTTCTAGGGATGTTCAAGGGTGCGTCTCAATCAGTTCCCTAGCTCCCGAGCTCGTGAATCAGTAGATCGTGTACACAAATTCGGTCTCTAGTAAGTTCCCTGACTCACTGCTCGTTGGGACAGCGATCACTCGAATTCCAGTGACATGAATTACGTACAGCACCAACGGACTAAATTGTAGGACGTCATCGCTAGAATTAATAAACAACAGGCAGGACCGATCTCATTTTGATATTTGTTATTCTTTTTAAAGACATTGTTCTGTTACAGCTTCATACAATATTTCATACAATATACAACACAAACCCTAAATAGGTGCCCTGACCACTGAGACGCACCCTAAGTGGTTGCCAGGAACGTGCTATGCTGTTGTTTACAGAGTCCATTTTACTCGGTCACACGCACAACACAGCATACACATTAACACTGGACGAAGACTAACGTAATTGACTGGACGTGAGTGATAAAGCAAATGAGGGTAATTACGAGACACGTCTGAACCAAATGACAATCAGACACAGCCGGGGAAACCAGGTCACAGAGCACATGGTCCATACAGGTCTGACAATTAACTATGGTGGACTAAAACTTGAAAAATTATCCCGGTTTCACAGACAAGGCTTAAGCTAGTCCCAGGCTAAAATGCATGTTTGAGCTGTCTCAACTGAAAATATCTTGCTCTGACATATCTCATACAATATGTCAGTGTCATTGTTCTGTGTCAACATGCACAGCTTAATATTTTCTTCTAATGCATTTTTGTAAAAGTTGCTTAAATATCTTAATTTAATGAAGACCTGGACCTGGCTTAAGCTAAGCCCCATTTGTGAAACCAGGCCTGTGTGTATTGACGTCTTTCCGTGGTTGAAATAAAATACCTTCTGATGTTCATTCAGGTTTATTTCATGCTATAAGTGAAGAGGAAGAGACGGTCGGTTCATGTGCTACTTGATCTGAGGCTCTACGGAGATCTGTCATGATACTTTAAAGAGCCACAACCCGGTATTTATTGATTACATTTAAATAAAATGGCTGAATTTGTTCATGTAAAGTAGTAGCACAAGAGGCATAATTTGTGGTGTCTTTCATGTCTGTAGCATGAACAGTGCAAGATGGGTTAATCAACAAAGTTGAACCCTAGCTAATGGGTTTGTTGAAATCCCTAACCGTAACTATGAGCACAAGTACTAGTGGTAGTCGTCTTAGAAGTCATCACTAAGGTACAGAATGTCTTCATTAGAGTGAAACGTGTCAGAACATGCGTTTGACTCTAAAACCAGTCACATGTTTCCTGACGTCTTTAACAAACCTCCTGCATTCTGCCCTGGAGGAGAACGAAATGTAAAAGGTCTCGACCCCTCAAGAAAGCATCTGAGTAACAACGGCACTCTTGCTACACTTCTGTCCCACACCAGGGAGGTGTTTTAGAGCTATTCTGAGTACAAGAGATTCCATCGGAGGTTAAGCAATCCTTGTAGACGCACTGCACGTGAAATAGTTATTGTGTTGAATCAGTCCTGACGTCAGTAGCATGACATTTGTGACGGAGCAGTCAGGACTGGACCAGTCAGAAATAAAGGTACGAAAGCTGTCACTGGGGCGGTACCTTTTCAAAAGGTACATGTTTGTACCTAAAGGGTACATTTTGTTACATTAAAGGTACATATTGTTACATTAAAGGTACATATTAGTACTTAAAGTGTACATATTTGAACCTAATAGGTACAAACCGCCCAGTGAAATACATGTTTTGGTTAACAGAATAAAAACTAAATAAACAGTTTATTAATGGGAGAAATCACTCAATATGACTAAATAAGTCCCACTTATCAGTTAAATAAGCAAGTCACTTTTTGATCTGTTGTGTTTCTACACCTGCGTCTGTGTGATTTGAGGGAAAGATGCAAAATGTTTGATATCATTTTTATAAGATTGTATTGTACTACTATTCAAAATGTTATGCTTCACCAAGGCTGCATTTATTTGATCAAAAATGCAGCAAAAACTGTAATATTGTGAAATACTATTGATTCGTTGATTTGAAATGGAAATATTCTGTAACATTATACATGTATTTACAGTGACTTTTGATCAGTTGAATGCATCCTTGCTGAAAACCGTTAGCGATAGTGCTGATACTTGCTGATAGTGAATGCTGTTAGCCAACATGTTTGTAGATGTCAGTCTTTCCTCTGTCAAGCTGACAGGAGCTGCACACCAGCTGCCTGCGGGCAGAACAAGCCATGCCTATTCTACTTTAATAATGTAATGTACTTTCAAGTGAAACAGTACTCAAAAAGAATAAAACAGGGCAGGGTTTCATATATTTAGAATTGATTACATTGCAAAAGAGGGCAGGGGTTGAAAAGTGTAGGACTTGTTTCCATCTCTCAGAGTAATACTGAAAAAGGTATTTGTGTTGAATCTGTCTTAGTGCGACACAAACTCGCAACTGTGACGTATAAGTTGAAATAAAGTACAAGTTTTATTTTTTACTCTCAGGTTGAAATGTAATGGACTATATGCACGGATACTTCCTGGTTATAGATAAGTCAGCTCAGTCATTTCCGGTCAACTGTCAAAAGCAGCTGTGCTGTAAGGAGAGCGCTCTTTCTCTACATTTAAAGAAAAGTTCTGCTGGTCTGTGAGGACCATACTGTACTGTGTACTACCGTATACTGTTTCAGGAATGACAAACGTGAGTAAATCCGCTAAATTAATCCACGAGGCATTGCTATGATTAACAGTGACAACTGTAGCAATGGATGGAACAAATTATCAGACAAGCAAAAATAAACTTGTGCATTAAGTGATTAAGAGTAAATTCAGAGGATCAAAACTACACCAGCAAGTCTATATCGGCTGAATGTATTTAGCAGCTTCTACAGTTAAAGATAAAACAAAAAAAAAGACTTATTTAATGGACTTATGGGTGACGGGGCTTATTTATTTTTTAAATGACATGAGGTTTTGTGACTTGCTTCACTTGATATACTTTATACTTCAGTACAATACAAGTACTCAAATGTGTTACAATAATTATTTTATAATAAAGTCAAAAGTGTTAAAAACTAGGGAGTAGAAAGGGAGTCCATCTGCTGTCATCTACTGGTTATAATGCTAATGTCATGTCATTTTCATCTTAAAAAGTCTTTGTTTTCCACCAGGAGACACGTTTAGGCCAACATGTGAACAGTCCCTAAGAAGCACTGATTTTCTAATTTTTCGTTTGCTCCTGTTCATGAAAAGGTTTATTCCACCCCTTTCATTTCAATCGGTTTGAGCATTTTTAATTCCGACTGACGTGTTTACATGAAGTATTATAATTCAGATTGGACTTTTAAACTGGTTCTAGCTAATCAGAAAACAATGCTCTCGTATGTAAACGAGTTAGTGACTAATCTACTGGCGGTTTGCATTCGTTTCTAAAAGTAAAAACCGTCTGTGTAAATGCATCTAAATGCAGCTGCTGTGGAAAGATTGGTTTTCTTAATACTGATTGGTGACAGCCCTATATTGTCTTATTATATTAAGTGAAATTATATAAAATGTAAGAATTTAATATGAAAGATGACGCATGCTTTCCCAGTTAGGGAAAAATGGCCTTTAGGCAAAAACAAAAAAGAAAAGACCTGAAAATCGGTTTAAATATATTTTTTATGCACTATGCAGTAACTTCTACAGTAATATAAAATGTGATTTCCCAACAACAAAACTGTGGCCAGTGAAAATGCTGAGTTGCTAGTAATTTTGGACAACCACTACATCCACAGTGGCTAGTGAGCAAAAAAGTTGATGTCAAGCCCTGTGTGTACTAATTTGATAGCAAACTAATGCAGTTATTAATTCTGTTTTTAGAGAGAGAGAGAGAGAATAAGCGTGGTTTACATGAGTCTGTGCATTTCTCAAGAGTGTTTTTCAGCAGCATCTCTACTACGGTTTTAAGAACAGTGCTGTTCTTTTACATTGCTATTGAGAAATATCATGTAGCTTTTAAGTTGCCTAACTGATAAAATCATCAATGTGTGCATTTGTCAGGGAGAGATTGCAGGAAATTACGTTTATGGAAGGAATTTGTCACTTTTATCCCATTGTTAAGGTTATTTATTTGCTTGGTCAGTGTCGTTGTGGGTTTTGGTTCTTTTGCTGTTTTAGGCTGACTTTGAAATAACTGAAATCATTTGGTGAAGTGATATGGACATGGAAATGTGCTCAAGACCTGCCTGCCTGGAACTACTTTACCATACATCTCATTGAAAGTAAGAGCACTTGTCAGCCAATCAGATTCAAGCATTCAACAGCCCCATAGTATACTCTTCTATAATGCGCAGACACACAAGATATACAGAGACATGAAAACAAGAAAGTAAATATTTTTGGGAGTGAGGGACAGGTGCGTCAGGAAACGGTGTTTAATTTATCACTGTAACTCAGCAGCTGTGCTCTGTATCCTGTTTCATGGATCAGTGTGTTGGCTTTCACAGCATCTCTCTCTTTCTCTTTCCTATTCCCATTTGTCATCTCCTCCTCATTCCATCAGCACTATCCTGCTCTCTCTCTCTCTCTCTGATGTGCGTCACAGGCTGGGTAAACACGTTTGCTGTTGGGCCTTCTGCTCACCTGCTTTGAATTTGACATGATGAGTGGGCTAGAAGCTGAGAGAGACCGTGTGTGTGTGTGTGTGTGTGTGTGTGTTAGATGAGCTCCTCTGATCTCAGAGGCATGAAAACACAAGCTTCATTAACTATGTGTCAGAGACAGTCCTTCAGAGATCACTGACCGCTGCAGCTCGACACGATTAGCATCTGTTTGCACATTTCAGGATTCATTTCATATGGCAGATCACAAGTTTATTTGTGTCTCATAAGAGTTCTGCACATTGTAGCAGAGCTATTATTAAAGGAAACATTGAGCTGGAAAGTTTGGTCGTTACTCCCTCACCCTCCTGTCGCTTCAAACCTGTATTAGATTTATGTGGAAAACAGAGAATTTCTGAATAATGTTTATTTTTGAGTTTTAAAAATATGCAGTATTTAAAACAGAGGGGAAGATTTTTAGTACATTACTTACATTTTGGTGTGTTCCCCACATAAAGCTATTGTACGTTTTAAGAAAACTTGAAATGCTGTGCTTTATTTAGTATTTTTTTAGGCAGTTATGGAAAAGATTCATCAAATTATGTCCCCCAAAAATAAAAATACATCAAATGGTTTTAGAATTATAATAAATAAATAAACTACATTTTAGGGGAACTATTTGCTTAATAAAAGAATCCTGAAAAAAGTTAATTTCCACAAAAAATTGAATCAGCACTACTGTTTCTAACATTGATAATAATAATAATAATAATACATTCCTGAGCATAAAATCATCATATGAGAATGATATCTGAAGATCATGTGACACTGAAGAATGGAGTAATGATGATAAAAATACAGCTTTACCATCACAGAAATAAATTACATATTAATATATATTCAAATAGAAAAGCAATTTTTACATGTAATAATATTTCACAATATTGCTGTTTTTACTGTCTATTTCATAAAATAAATGTAGTCCAGGTAAGCACATGATACTTCTTTAAAAAACATAAAAAAATCTTACAAACTCTAAATTTTGCATTCCAGTGTTTTTTATTTTAATATTAATATTTATCACAATTTTAATATAAAATATTTTTTGAGCATAAACATTTAAAAAAAATTATCTTAAGGGAAAATAGATCAAGAAAATCTGACTGACTTTATTATTAATTATCATAAGCCATAAGTGAGCCTACCTTTAACCCCAAACTTGATTTGCGACTAGTTTGCATGTATGTTGGAAATAAGCACAGCACAGAGTTAATGTGATGTGATGTGAGCTTTCTGTGTCCACGTCAGCATTGTTCTGGCTTTCACCGTTCATGTTTTCAGCACCCTGGACAGCGGCGTCACTGAGAGATTCTCCTGTCGGTGTGCTGTGATTGGTCTGGTTTTGAGAGGCTCTATGACTCATGACGGTGCCAGAAGGCAGTTACAGAGTGATTAGCTCAACCATGACTGACCTGGACCTCTGGACAGACACACACTGACCAGCACCTGCCACTGTCCCAACACCATAACACCAAACACCACTGAGCTTTTGTTAAAGGAATGTTCTGGATTCAATGCAAGTTATAAAGATAGTTACAAAATGACCATTGTGTAATAATTTGCATACTGCCGCAGTATCTTACTCATATTTTAACGTTTTTGAGAAAAATGTCTTATGCTCACCAAGGCTGCATTTATTTGATCAAAAATAGAGTAAAAACAGTAATATTGTGAAATGTATTATAATTTCAGAAATCAGTCTAATATACTGATATGCAGCTCAAGAAACATTTCTGATTATTATCAGTTGTGCTGCTTCATATTTTTATGGAAACTGTGATACATGTTTTTTCCAGGATTCTTTGATGAAAACTCAAAAAACATAATTTATTTGAAATAGAAAGCTTTTGACTTATATTATAAATCATGCATTAATTAATCAAACATACATAAATCATAAATTCTTACATTATAAATATATTTGATTAGACATTATAACTTAAAGGGGTGATTAATAGTGGTCTTTACTGACACTTTTAATCAATTTAATATATCATTGCTGAATATAAGTATTAATTTATTTAATAACCCCAGACTTTTGAAATGTAGTATATATTTTTACAAAATGAGAAATTAGGAATAATGTCCAAGCTGCTCTTTTCCAAACAACACAAATGCATGCTAATGAATAACGCCAAGCTCCAAAATGCACTATAAAAATGTCATAAAAGTAGTACATATTACCAAACATGGAAAATTACCAAACCGGGAAATGTAAATGAACTGTTAAAGGGGTCATATGATGATTTTTATATGATCAGTATTTTGTGTATTTGGTGTAACAGAATATGTTGGCATGCTTATGTTCAAAAACACATTATTTTTCAAATACTGTACATTATTGCCCCGACTCTCTCAAACACAGTTTTCTACAAAGTCCCTCCTTCCGACAAGCGCAGTCTGCTCTGATTGGCCAACTGACACAGTGCATTGTGATTGGCCGAACACCACAAGCACTCGTCGGAAATGTAACACCCCTTGCCATTATTGCGAGCTTCAGCTTTCAAAGTGAATATAAAGACAGTTAATAATGTCCTTAGTTTTAGCATCAGCTCGAGCCCGAGAGGGGAACAGAGTCATGTGACAGACACAGTGATGAAACTCTGTATGTATTTGCACACAAACCGCGATTAAGACCGCTGACTCCACTGTGATGTGATGTGACCCTCTCTCTCTCTCTCACACACACACACACACACACACACACACACAACACATTACTCTACACTTGCACAAAACTCTGCATTTGAACAGTCAATAGCAAATACTTGAACTAATAACAAAATATAGTTACAGTAGCTGATTCAGAAGCGCCAGATTGTCAGAGCAAAGTCGGAATTGACCTTTTTTTAGAAATAGCCTTCGTGCACAGCCAGCCTTGTATTCTCCCAGGTTCACAAAACTGTCGTCCATAAGATGCGTTGCACAATTTCGAACATTTGGGTTGTGCTGTTCTGTTGTAAACAAATCTTAGCAATGATTCCTAACTGAATCTACTTTCAGAAGGCCTAATAAAGTGCTTTTGCTTCGCATAGAAACACACAGCGTCTCCCTGACACGGCTGCATCAACACTACTGCGCTTACTGAAACCACGCCTTCTTTCTTTGCGTGAACATTTGGGCGGCATTACGCAAATATCTCCACATCGTGACGTAGACATGTGGGGGTGTGTTTAAATGAGGTGATTTAGCCCGGTCTGGATTAGCCTTCTCTTTTAGATAGAATAAACCCATTTGTGAGAGACTTTGAGCTTTGTAACTCTGCAGATCTTATACATGCACAAACAGCTACATAACACACAAAAAAGGAAAACAAGAAATCGCATCATGTGACCCCTTTAATAAGAACTAATCAGAGGACATCTCAGAAGAATATTGCTGGAAGACAGCTAGCGGAAGATAGAGATTACGATTTATTAAGTTTTAAATAGGGATATTTTTGTTGCACAAAGGCATCGATTTGCTTCAGAAGGCCTTTATTCTCCCCCCGGAGCCGTGTGAAGCACTTTTCATGATGGATGGACGCATGTTTTTGGGCTTCAAAATCTCAACCACCATCCACTATAATTATAAAGCTTGGAAGAGCAAAGAATTTTTTATATAACTCTGAATGTATTCATCTGAAAGAAAAAGTCATATACGCCTAGGATGGCTTGAGGATGAGTAAATCATGGGTTCATTTTCATTTTAGTTGAACTATCTCTTTAAAGGTACATTAGTACTTTAAAAGTACCTTAGGACCAAACTGTACCTTTTGAAAGGATACCGGCCCAGTGACAGTTTTGTACCTTTTATCAGAGAGTGTTTAAAAAAGTGGGTCTGATTGGGACAACATTGAAAATAGTTTGTCCTGATTTCCGTGCACCAATCCTTCCCTTGCTAATTTACACAAAAAGCCTCAGAACGAGCCTCCGAATGATTAATTTCCTAATTACACACATTATTGTTCTCCGCTGTCCTCTGATTAGTTCTTATTAACAGTTCATTTACATTTTCCCTGTTTGGTAATTTGTCGCAATGACCGAAATAGAAAATGCAATTGTGCTTTTGAAGCGTTGCTGTGGTGACTCATACTGCAGGCGTACAGAAAACCACTGTGGATTTGTTTTACTTCTGCTAACAGATGTGATGCTTTTTTCTGAGGTCGCACATCACAAGAGCTCAAAAGAGGCAAAAAGTGTGACAAAATCAAAACAAAGCAGTTTTGACACTGCTGTGTGATTGCAAGACATCCGATTAGTCTGTCACCGCCCTTTCTTTGTCTAACCATCAGATCTGAAGTGGCCTTAAATGCTGCCTTTTCATAATCAGACAACACGATGAAATCCTGCCGTTTGACACGTGGAGTTGAATCAGACCCCATGGGATGCGGAGAGAAGCTTGCTTTGAATCGCAGCTCAGTTGTGTATGTGTGCCTGTCTGTGTGGGCGTATATGGCTGCGGCTCATATTCCAGAAGCTTTAGATTTGTCAGCAGACAGGCCTGACTCTTTCTTGAGGTCGCTCTGAATTAAATATGAGGAGTCTTGTGGAAAAGTTTCTGTTGGACAAGCAGTTGTCAGGAGGTGTCTTGCTGCTAACCTTAAATCTACCTGCTTGACTTTAATTGATTCTGTTTGTGACAGCTGTAGAAAATTTGAAAATGTTACACTGAGTGCAAAAGGTGGCAGTTAAATCTAGAATGTATACTAACGGATACATTATTATGCCATTTTCTATCCTTAATAATATTTAATTTATGTTTTAAATGAGGTACATTTTGGCTATTCTGTGCATAAAGTAAATGTGCGCAGTTTATTATAAAGCATATTGCAGAAACAGTAAGATTAGTACAGTAGTATGCTTTCATAGTACTGTATATACTGATCTCTTGTCTATTAATGAAGCGTGTGGTGTACCTATACTGAACAAAATTATAGACCATCACCTCATGTTGCAGCATGATAATGCACGGCCCCATGTTGCAAGGATCTGTACACAATTCCTGGAAGCTGAAAACATCCCAGTTCTTGCATGACCATCATACTCACCGGACATGTCACCCATTGAGCATGTTTGGGATGCTCTGGATCTGCGTCTACAACAGCGTGTTCCGGTTCCTGCCGATATCCATCAACTTCACAGCCATTAAAGAGAAGTGGACCAACATTCCACAGGCCACAGTCAACAACCTGATCAACTCTATGCGAAGGAGATGTGCTGCACTGCATGAGGCAAATGGTGGTCACACCAGATACTGACTGGTTTTCGGACCCCCGATACAGTAAAACTGCAAATTTTAGAGTGGCCTTTTATTTTGGCCAGCCTAAGGCACACCTGTGCAATAATCATGCTGTCTAATCAGCATCTTGACATGCCACACCTGTGAGGTGGATGGATTATCTCGGCAAAGGAGAAGTGCTCACTAACACAGATTTAGACAGATTTGTGAACAATATTTGAGAGCAATAGGCCTTTTTTGTACATAGAAAAAGTCTTAGATCTTTGAGTTCAGCTCATGAAAAATGGGGGAAAAACAAAAGTGTTGCGTTTATAATTTTGTTTAGTATATGTTTAATCTGATATATAGCTTTTTGCATGAAGTAAGGAAGTTTGCATATTCAGACACAGCTATGTTCAGAATATTAGAATATTAGCATACTACTAGCTGTACGGTGCTGTTTTAGTATGTGAAACAACACACATTATATTAAGATAAACTTGAAATTTGAAACCATAGTGTGCTACATTGTTGCTTTAATGGCACGTGGATGTTTGGCAGACATAGGAAGAGTATACAGTATAGTCTATCGTTCAAACATTTAGGTCCAGTAAGATATTTTTTCTGAAATAAGTTAACATTTTCTATTCAGCAAGGATGCGTTAAAATGATCAAAAGTGACAGTAACAGACATTTATAATGTTACAAAAGATTTCTATTTCAAAGAAATGCTGTTCTTTATTGAAGGCCGCTGAAATTAAAAAAATAAAAAGGTTATCAATTTATATATCAGTTTATATTTCATAAATAACATTTATTTATTTATTTATCCATCCAATTGTGAGAAAAAAGTCAAAATTACAAGATATTATTCTAGTTTATATCTCACATCTATTACTTTTTTCTCATAATTCAGAAGTCTGTTTTTTTCCGTTTTATTTATTTTTTGTTTCCACAATAAATAAATAAATAAAGGTAGTTTAAACTTGTTACATCACAATTTAGACATCTTGATCTTGCAATTGCGAGTATATCAGTTCAGAATTTTCTTATAAAATCGCAATTAGTAATTTTCTCGCGATTCTGAATTTACAGCTCAAAATTCAAAGAATAAAAATGTATCATAATTGCGAGGGAAAAATGTTCGAACTGTGAAATAGCATTAATGTTTATTGTTACTTGTGAGTTATAAGGGAAAAAAGGACTGAATTGTGAGATAAAAAGTCATAATTAAGGTTTTTATTCCTTGGCGGAAACAAGCTTCCATAACAACCATAACTATAATTAAAGTTTGAATAATTGCTCTAACTCTATAACGATGAAGTCCACACAAATAGCCTACAATAATGACACAGAGGAACGATTCTGCTGGAATCACTTCCAGTTGTATTTTCTCCAGCTGATGAACAATAAAAACATTGACAGCCAATCAGAATCCACCTCGAGCATTTAAAGTGGCAGATGATGTAACTTATAATAAACATAACATTATCATGCTAAGGTGTGGCCGCTAATCTAGTTATTGTCCTTGGAGTGAACGGCCCTTTAGTCTTGATGTATTTCTCTGGTATTTATATATGTAATAGACACTTTCAAAACCAGGCAGAAGTGAGAGTGAGCACTACCTCTCGAACAGCAGTAGAATAGAGTAAACTTGTTGTGTTGAAGAGGTAATGAACTCATTGGGGAATCTACTACTACACAACTCTGCATGGTGAGCAGGCAAGACTCTCCTTTCTTTCCTGTCTTTGTCTGTGCTGAGAGCAGATATCGACTCTCAGGTTCCCTGCGGTGTGCGGCGGCGCTCCTGAGGGTTCAGTCGTTCAGGATCTTCTCTGGCCTGTGCTCTTGCTCTCTGCTAATGAACTCCCATGACATAGAAATATACAACAAAATAACAGCTGAGGGAAGAAGAACAGTGTCTCCATCTTAAACAGAGGTTTCTGAGACATCGGCTAACCGATTTAGTGTTTGGAACGCCGCTCAGTTTCTTCAGATATTGTGAAAATATAGCTAATCCTTCACTGGTATTCTTCGTCCTCCATGAACAATAGTAAATACTCACATACAATTAGCAAGCGTTCTAATCTAGCCGGGTTGCAGAGGTTAACAGGCAAGCAGGATGAGCTCGGCTGGATTTGTGGACGCAGGTGGGCAGAGCATAAGGACTTGGAGCTATATAAATAGTAGTTCTAATCAAGGGAAAGCTGAGCACTAAGAACAGGTGAATAATAGCCACATGAAAAGGAGATTGTCCATTCTGACCCACAGACATGGTATAGTAAGGTATTAGGGTCAGCTTTCCTCTATGACACAACCTAAGAATGGTAATGTGATGCTAGGCGGTGCTAATGTGGTCTGTGTACACTATTAGCGAATAACGAGTTTAGCTTAAGCTTTATTGTTCATTTGTGCTATTTTTGGGGCCTGAGGGATTTGTCTGTGATAATATTTCCATGACCTTGCTGGTGTACAGCCGGAAGCTACAGGAAATATGTGGAATTGTGCGCATTGAGATCCTATAGAAGACAACTTTTATATTCATATTTTGAGAGAATAATGTTTTTTAAGAAGCTTTTGAGAGTCACTAACAAATATTTGCTGTAAAGGAACAGTTTGGCCAAAAATAAACACTGAATCAGGCCATTAAAGATGTAGATTAGTTTGTTTCATCATCAGAGCAGATTTGGAGAAATGTTGCATACTTCACTTGTTAATCAATGGATCCTCTGCAGTGAATGGGTGCCGTCAGAATCAGTCCAAACAGCTGATTAAAAATGACAGTTGTCCACAAGTAATCCACACCAGTCCAGTCCATCAATTAATGAGGTTTTAACACTAATGCTTCATTTCCCCAAATCTGTTCTGATAAAGGAACAAACTCTACATCTTGGATGGCTTGAGGGGGAGTAAATTATAAAGTATAAATACAGTAAAAAGTCATCAAACCTATGATATAACACAAATGGTGTTATGGGAATAATGTAGTAACCAAAAAAAAAAATGACATTGAAAATGAAATGAAAAATCTCTGTCTTTGTCTAGATTGAAGTTTTGCACAGTATTTCACAATTTAAAGTATTCAGCCAGATCCTTAAGATCATAAGAAACAAAATGAAGTGTCTCTGCTTCGTAGTGTATTGTTCGGTCAACCTGTGTAATATTGTGCTTGCAGTATTTCAACCAGTCACCACCAGGACAACTCTTAACTCATCCAATTACCTAAAACAGTCGACTGAACTACAGCAGCTGGTTTGAATCTAAATAGTCTCAAAGCTTAAAATAATGACTCAATTTCTATTGTGCAAAAATGCCTCAGACCAACAGTACAGCAAGCGTTGCATTGTATTTCTGTATTGTCCATAACTTGACATATCTTGCACCAAAATGTGTCAATCACAGCACTGCTATGAAAATATTACACTTATTAAATGACCCAAAACAACTAATGTGTGCACTAACAATCAATCAATGTGACTGTGTATCAGCCAATTGTGATTTAAAGAACATTAAACACATTCTGAGAAAATCAAGTTCTGTTTGAAGATGACAAAGGGATGATTTAACACGCCTCAAACCAAATATAGATATATAATATACAGTATATATGTATCCTGTAGCAATACAACAATTCAGAAACTTGTTGTTATATATATATGAAGACACACTGAAGACAAATACTCTGTAGGAGTCTTCAGCTTGAGAAGCACTGCACTGCTGAAACATTTTGGAAGAGGAAAAACTGTCCTCTAAAAGTGCTGTGTCATTTTTTGGAGCGCTACACACTGTCGTTTTAGTTCTGTGATTTTGCTGGCAACTCCTGCCACTGAGCCTCTGACTGCAATATCAACACAACTCCCGGGAGCTGGTCGCTGCAGTGTGTGTGTGTGGTTTCATTCTCAGGAGTGTGTCAGGTCTCTTGTCTCAACTAATTCTCATCAGTCTGCGGTGACAGAGCTGGTTACCACGCTGTTGCCTGGGTTTACCTTTCCCTGTGTACGTAAAACTACTGATCAGCTTTCACCTTTATTTAATGAGCCTGCTTCCACAACCTTAAATTGTATTTCTGACTTATATGAACTGCTCCTAGAAGAGAAAAGAGTACATAATATATGTCAGGACACAAGACAAGCATCTTGTTTACAGAACTGTCCTAAAAAAATAAAACAATACTGCATATCTGGTCACCTTGATGAAATTCTTATATAATCTGTTTTAGGATCATTTTAGTATGCCAGCACAATCGTGAGAGGAAAGGAACAGCACCAAGGTTAAAGCTACAGGCAAGTCTGCTTCCCATCTGATTTCATTTTTTACTCAATGTATTAAAAACAATCTCTTTTTTGTTGACTAATTAATTGCCAAATGAACGTATTTAAAGATTAATTGTATAATTTCTGTGCTATTAAAGCAGTATTCACTCACCTTCAGGTCATCCAAGACGATGAGTAGATGAGAATGTAGCATTACATCACTTGTTCATCAGTGGATGCTCTGCAGTGAATGGGTGCCGTCAGAATGAGAGTCTGAACATCTAATAAAAACATGACAATAATCCACAAGTAACTCGCATGACTCCAGTCCATCAGTTAATGTCTTGTGAAGTGAAGAGCTGCATGTTTGTAAGAAACAAATCCATCACGGCACCCATTCACTGCAGAGGATCCAATGGTGAGCAAGTGATGTAATTATACATTTCTCAAAATATTGGAGGCCTGAGGGTGTGTAAACTATTCCTTCAACATCAAAAATAATATTTTCAGCCAAGATTGCTGAAAGCACACCCTGCATTTCATTGGTTAGACAAACAGATAGTCCCGCCCCAAACACAATTGGTTAAGCCCACAGTCGAGATGCTGAAATAGAGCTGGTTTTGACACCTCAGCCTTTACTGAGAAATAACCTACAAAGGGTCTATATTTGACTCTGCGTATTAAGTTGGCATAGAAGAAAGTATTTTGTCATGGAAAATTGTACACTTCACCTTTAAACAAGGGCAGAAGGAATGCTGTGCCCATTATGTGTCACTAGGGGGCTAAAAGTGGCTGTTTCTAAAGCAGTCAAGCAAGACAAAAGATAGATCGACACTCAAAGTAATTACCTTGTTCCTTTTTTGCCAATTCCACAGAGTTGTGCTATTCACTGAAAGCCCTGATACCTGCTACAGGCTCTTTAAAAACAAGCCGATTAAGGTGTAAGCGAGCTAAGATGAGCAGATTTCTGAAATAGAAACCAGGAACATTTCCTAGTTCAGTGGTCAAAATATAGCTGAAAACTTATTTGTTATTATCTGAATTAAAAAATAGGGACAGAACATTTTTGTATTTGTTTTAATTATAGTGAGTTCCATGTATAACTAATAAATATTATGATGCTTGCACATCAAGCTAACCCTAACTGTGAACATTGTAAAAAATATTAAATAGTAACTATTGCACATCAAAAACAGTATTATATTATAACAAAATTATGACTTATCTGGTCCGAAACTCAGCCAATGTCTTATATTGCATGGATTGCATATATGCTGTATATGCTGAGACAGCTTACTTTACTTTATGGTTTTAAAAACTAATCATGTATAATAGCTTCAATGTTTACAGTCATGGAGCTGTTTTCATAGTCAGTTTGCTTAATGTTATTTAATGTCAACACCCCTGATATAACTATCACAAACGAAATGCATAAGCTTTCACCATATATGCAGTGTGGAAAATAATATTTCTCAGGGTCAAAATTATTATTTATATGGCAACAAAACCCAAATTCTCATTACAACTCAACATGTCAATAGGGTGCTGAGAAATAAAAGGTTGTCAACATGCTTTTTGGGCTATTTCCTTCTTTGTAAACTCATATATGTTGATTCGGAAGAGAAGTTAATTTATCATTTTGTCCTGGTGGGTGGCAGAAAAAGTGCTAGTGCCTGTAAATGCTAAAAATACCGCATATCCCCACATACAGCAGTTGCCCTCTGAACAGGTCTGTAGACATGTGCTATGCATGTTGATTCATCACCGAAATCTCAATATGTAACATGACTACTTCAATGGCAGCCAGCTGTTAACTGGGACATGACTGCAGTGTGGTATGTTTAGTAGCATGTGTGTTGATTCACCTCGAGAGGCTTCTGGACTGTGGAGGAGGAGAGTTAAACATATGGCTTGTTAGCACTGATCTGATCTGTTTCATGTACTAGCTGCTCACGGGTCTGTTCAAATACATTATGACTATCAAGTGTTTATGCTGAACCCGTCTTTTACATGACACACAGCTGACATGCTAACTGCACGCTGAATGCCCTGTAGAAGTACTTTTTGGCTACAGTCTAGTAAATGATTGCCAGTGGCCTGAATCCTGAGGGGTCAGAAGCACACCATGCTCCGGCTGTTTGCATTGCAAATATCTGATAGGCCTTATCCAACTCCTGTTGATTTTTCCTCCTGTACGTCTCCATAATTATCCTCGCATCGCCTGTGAGTAGCAACAGATGGATGGACCGGAGCGAAGGGGTGAGGGAAGGATTTGCACTGAAAAATGAAGAAAGATTGCACATGCTTCACACCATGTGCTGTGAACGACCCTCTGTTGAACAGCTTCATGTTTTGCTGGCTGTGATAAGATGGATAAGATTAAGTGGAGACCTTTTTTGATTTATTCATTGCCGAAACTTTGACCTTTAGCTGATTAGAGAATGACTTTCGCTTCCTTGTTCGCTATTTAACAACCATTTCTCACCTTTCTGACACTGAATAATGTTAAATGTGACATTCAAGGAAGAGGTCACCAAAAATGGAACTTTCTGTCATCGTTTTCTCAACCTTATGAAATTCCAACCCCATTTGACTTCCTTTTTACACAGTTTTTTTGCTTTATTTTAATGCTTTATTGGACATTATATTAGAAATATTAGAACAGGATATTCTTTACAAATATACCTGTTTTGCTCCACAGAAGAAATAAAGTCAAATGGGTTTGAAACAACATGATGGTGAGCAAATAAAGTATCTAACGTCAGCTTTAATTTACTGGCAGACGTGAGTTTGTTCAGTTCACAGAAGTTCAAGTTTGCTGTTTTTTTGTCGTGTACTGATGATCTGGAAGCCAAGGGTGGGAGTAAACCTGTGTTTTAACAGGTCCTCCAATAGAAAATCTTTGATATGGTTGTACAACGGTATGGACTTTTACCTCAGGAGATATTTTTGTGCTCCTAATCTCCTAATGTGTTTGTCATATTGTGGAGACCTTTAAACTAGTATATTTGTGAAATAGTGTCACAAGTAAAATATATAAACTATTGAAAAATAATTAAGCAATCAGTAATACAATAAATCAAAGGACAAATATAAAAAAGATTCAAATGAAACAAACAAACAGCACTTTAATTTTTTAATGTAAGTATAAAATATTCAGCTAACAGTCTACTATAGAAATTGAATAACCAAAATGTATCAGCGCCCTGTCTGATGGGCTATCTTAAATACAGGGCTCCCACGGGTCCTTCAATTTGATACAACTAAACTGAGTTTTGAAGGCCTTAAAAGTTTTAAATACATTAAATTGCTTAAGAAAATTCTTGATTATAATTTCAAGAGGTCTTTTGGCATAAATATGAGCGTTGCATGTTTTAAAGGCAAAACATGGCACAGATGTCTTTGTTAATGTATCTCTGAAGGGAACCGACTGTCCTCAGAAATGTATAATTGGTATTTTCATTTAATCTTGCCTATAATGCCTGATAAAACGGCGTTTGTGAGCCCTATGCTGCTTTGTGTACAGCTGTTACCTGTCAGGATTATGGACCTGTCTGTGTGTGTTTTTGCTCCCTGTGACCCAGCTCCTCTCTAATGTTGATTGTTAATTTGATTCCAGGTGTGTCTAGTCATTATTCTCTTAATTGTCTGTGTATTTAAGGTCTTGTCCATTCAGTTAGTGTTGTCGGTTCTTAAACGTCATCCCTGGTGTTCCTGTGTCTCCTATGTTCCCGTTGAATAATTAAAAACTCTTTTGAGTGTATCTCCTCATTCCATGCTCCTAGTGAAGTGTGACATTACCGGGGAAACCGCTTTATTTCAGCCACTCTTAAAGCAGACAGAATTAATTTGCATTTCAAAAAAGCCTATCTTATGTTTAGATCAATGCCCAATTGACCACTCACAAAACCCGCCCACCCTTAGTTACTGTTGCCATGGCCGACAAACAATGCCACTCTCCACTACTATGTTCTCACGCAGTGAAAAATACACTGCAGAGTAAAGAGAAAACTGACAACACACTGACAGAGAAGATAGAACAGGTTCCTTCTGATTTGAAACAAGGTCTCCAGACTCTCAGCTTTCAGATTGTCCTTTTAAAGAATAATATATACAGTTTTGTGGCTTTTAATGTGTCGTGACAGATCACTGTATTGCTTTTCAAACCATTTGTTTGTTTGTCTTTTATCCAAAGTGACTTACAGTGCTTTCAGGATATACATTTTTTGTCAGTAACATTATGTGTGTTCCCTGGGAATTGAACCCACAACCTTTTGCGCTGCTAACGCAATGCGTTAGCTCCAAAGAGCCAAAACAAAAATTTTACAGTTTTAATTCATTCTATCTTTTTTACCCAGTTTTAACATGGATTTCTGTGGAGACAGGCTGTAGCTGTCGGGCAAGATGGCGGATAGCAGCGGCGGCACATACTATCTGCGTTCTGATTGGTCAGATCTCCTGTCAATCAAGCTCTTTGTGAATGGTCAATTGTGCATATCAACACCTTTTTACACAGCAAACACATAGTTGTAAATGTGAAAGAAGTTAATGCGCCATCTAAAAATCGAAACAATTTAGACAGTAATATTATTATTATGTTTTAAATTAATATAATAATTCACATGTTTGACTTATCTCTTTTCATAAAAAAATTTTAAAGGCCGAAATACCATTTTATAAGACTTTATAAGACAATTAGTCTCTGAATTGTAAATCATGTCATTTCATGGTTTAATATGTTACTATAGACATTGTCCGGTGTTCATTTTACTTGAGCAGCTCATAAAAAGTCATGAATTGCCTTTAAATTGATGTTTTTTTGTTCTGCAGATACCCTGTAAATAGTAAAATAAAACTCTTTCTTTCATATTCATTGATATTTGTGTATTGAAAATGTTTTGATTTACTTTTATGGTCTTTTTTTATTCGGGCTAGTTAAATACATTTTCGCCTACCAAAATCTGAAGAGTACCTGCCCTAAGGGTTATCAGGGATTTAGAAATTGTGCGAGCCCTGATTTATCAGCCCAGCACGAGCTCTGTAACATCTTGCTGTTTCGTCCCATTTCTGGTGTGTTTGGCTTCTCATATGTGCAGCTGAACACTGGTTCTCTCCCAGACACATTCTGGGGACACCTGAAACTTATATTACATCTTGTAAAAAGGGGCATAATAGGTGCCCTTTAAGAGCTGCACAGATCCAATGTAGCTACTGTTTCACACGTATTTTCCTTCTCAACTGTTTATGTTCAGTTAGGCCTTAACCAACCAGGGTTTACGTGAATAATCACCTAGCGCCTCATTTTGACACATATTTGTGTGTATCTGACCATTTAAGCATACCCTCTAAACTAAACGTTCACTTTACTTGTCCGTGTCCTGGAAACAGGCAGAATGGTGTACAATAATCGTTTTATCTAGATTTTTCCCAACACGTTCATAGATTTGAACTTTTTGCCAATGCTTAGCGGAAAGCTTTATGGCTTAAATAAATCACTACTAGTAAACAAGTCGAGGACAGCCTAGTAAAAAATCACCCGGAACACATTTGCAATTGGATAGCAACACCTCAGCAGCACCCACCCACAGCACCATCTGGTACTGACTGCGAAAAAAAGTGCTCCGTTTCAGCTTGTGTTGGCCTTAAATTCGTTCTCTGCATGTTTCTGAAATCCTGCTATGCTAAAAGCGCAGTTTACTGCCAAATAATCACTTTACATACTGACCTCTGCAAGCAGAGATGCCAAAATGGCCTCAATAATTCATCTCTGACTGTGCACTCAGCTGTTTGCCCATCCAGAGCGTCAGCTCTCATGGCCTCAATATCCTCCATTTGTAATGTCTGTTGAGCTGTGTAAAGTAAACATGGTGCGTTTCAGGACCTGGGGAACGCTTGGAGACCTCGCTGCATTAACAGACTTGTCTCTCAAAATAAAACATTTTTTGGATGCATTTATTCCAAATGTTTACTGAATTGTAGTCACTTGTTTATAGCTCAATACCATCTGTGTTACATTATTTTATATTGATTATGTATTTTGTTATTAGGTAAAGGTCATACATTTTTTATGAATGTAACCATTTAAAACAAAATTGCATTGTTAAAAATTGTGCATTGTTTAGTGTAAACACGCTCACTGTTTGCATTCAAAGCAATGCGATTTATTTTAAAACTCTGTTATATTACTTTAATCATTCAGAGCAGATGTATTGTTCATTCACCAAAGATTTCTTCAGGCTTTATGTCTGACTACTTAACAGCATGTTTCCACTGATAAACCCAGCGCACGTAGCTTCTTATGTAATCACCTTTTTTCAAGCATTATGGGACATGACTGCTCACACTGTGCTGGCAATACATTCTCTAATAGCTTTGCCAACTAATTCTCTACTTAACCGAGAACTATTGCAACAACCCTTAAGATAATCAGCACTGGCCTAACAGCTTTCCTCAACTCTTACTTATGAGGAAATGGCAAAACCCAACAGTACTTGTGACTAATCATTGAGCCTTCCTCTTTATTGGGAATCAGAAAATGTTGAATTATGCACAAATATCACTTGCATTGTCACACATTCACATCTATATAGGAGGCATGTGGCTCTTTTTCTTTGATAATTAATAAAAGATGCTTGATTATTGTAGTAAAAAAGAATTGCTTGTCTAAAAGTCTGTGACAGATCTATGCATTAACCTTTCTTAATTCGGTCACTTCAAATGTCTAAGGCAAGTTACACAAGCTATATTTATTTGTATTAAATTTACATGCTTTTATTATTGTCATTATTTACATTAATCTCAAAACATCATGGTTTCCACAAAACATCAAGCCACACAACTGTTTTTAAAAAGGTAATAAGAAAATATAAATGTATTATGATATTTTGCTGCATATACAAGCTACACTGTTTTATTAAATGTGCATATATTTACTATTATATTTATTATTTACTATGATTTACATGATTTACATGATTCAATTTAATCAAGAAATGACATAAGAAATTAAATAAAGATTTAAGAAAATTAATATATATATATATATATATATATATTATATTTTGATTTATATTATAATAAAATATATATTTTATTAAGGTAAAAAAAATGTATTAATATATAAATAGATCTGGGTTTTGTATTCTTTTTTTCTTGCTTTGACTTCAGTGCATTAAATTAATTAAATACAAGCTATATGTTTCATTATTATTACACTTTACAAAAAAAAATTACAAAAAAAATTACAAAACACATTACAACAAAAAATAAACCGCACAATTATTTAAAAATTTTAATAATAAGAGAATATATTAATTTATTATTATTATACAAGATATATATTTTAAAATGTACATATATTTTTTATCATATTTTATTTATTATTTTGACTATATGAAATTAAATTAAGAAATAAATTTATAAATAATAAATATTTTATATAATTGTTTTATTATATTCTGTAATTTATTATAATTAACATTATTTTTCATTATTAAAGCTTCTCACTGTTTCCACCAAAACATTGCTCATACAGTTTTATTAAACTTTGATAATAAGAATGCATCTTTGCATTTAGCAGCTGGCATGAAACTCTGATGACTTTAACAATAAAGTAAGGTGAGTTCCGTTCAACTTGCAAACTTTACGCCTTAAACATACGCCTGTCCTGTGTGGCCATTGCATCTCTCAGCAGCTGTTGAATTATCACAGGATGCAATGGTCTCTCTCTGACAGTATGAGGATACACTAATGACTATAGCAATAACACAGACTGACAAGTTCCTTCATAGTCATCAGCATGTCTCCTCGTCAGCTTTGAGAGGGGCGGGGCTTCCAGTGACAGCCAATCAGATGGAGGGGTGGAGATTCCTTACCCAGCAACAGCTAAGTGTCATTACCCATTGCTCCACAACTCTCAGGTGGCTGTGTCCATCCCCCAGGGTACAGTCATGTTGTCCTGTCCTGTTGATCTCAGTGCATGGCTTACAATGGTTTTATGAGTTGAGCGGCGGTAATGACGAGGCCTGAAGGTGAAGGACCTCTGCCACAAACACAGGGTTGTTGGTTTGGTCTCTGGTAGTGATGAATCAAGAATGGGAAAGTTCTGCAACCCTTAAGTGAAGCGCTTCCCCCCAGGACTGATTCTAATGAGTGTACTGAAAGTCAGTTTGGTTGAAGGTAGTAAGGTGAATTGATGGTCTCTTCAGTGTGAAAGCCCATTTTTACCACAAAATGAAAAACCTAAAAAAGTTATTAAGGCTTTTTCTCAACTGGGGTCAGATTTGCAAGATACTGTATAAACTTACAATTTCGAGCTTATATTATACAATTCTGACATTACATATCATAAATATATATTTTTTGTTTTGCTTCCACAATGGAATAAAAAAATAATGACTTCAGAATCTCGTAGTTCTGAGTTTATATATTGCAAGTCTGACTTATTGCAAGTTAGAATTCTGAGTTAATATATCATAGTTCTGCCCCCCAAAGAAAATACTAAGTTTACATTTCTAAATAATGTTTCCCCCACCAGGGAATATATATTTATTTTTAATTGTGACTATATATCTCACATTTCTGAGTTTCCTTTTGAAATCCTGCTTTTTTGTTCCTACCACAGAATAGAAAGTAAAAAATATAACTGTCTTCATATCTTGCAATTCTGAGTTTACATCTTCTAAATATTTTGGTTCTACCACAGAGTTAAAAGTAAAGTAAATAAGTTTTTCCTTGCATTTTGGAGTTCATAGCATGCAATTCTGGCTTACTATCTCTATATAAAGTCAGAATGTTATAGAAGTCAGACTTTATATACAAATTCTGAATTTTCTATATAAAGAAATTAAATACAATCTTCCATATTCTCGAGATCTGGTTGCAAGTTTAAACATCTCTTAACTAGTTTACATTTTCAAATTGGTTTTATTTTAATGCCAGTTTTCAATTTACCAGTTGCTTTAATGTTTGTTTACTTGATGCAAAAAAAGAGAAAAATATAAAAGCTGTATATTATAAAAACACATTGAAATCTGTTCTGTAACCTTCTTTAATGGTCTACTAAATGCTGAATCGTGCATAGTGTTTTCTGTTACTACAGCTCTGGTTATAGTTACTATATTGTAGATGGTCCCTTGATATACACTATTTTTAGTCAATCTGATGTGTACACAGTAAACAAACGGCAGCATATAAAACCTTCAGCACAAAATGTTCAACCCATACATATTATTAGACAGCACACTGGAATACTTGATTTTCCATGTTAATTTATTTATTTTTTTGACAAATAGCATGTAATAAGTGTCATAATCTACAGTCATTTTTGCAAAACAAACCCTTTCAGTCCCTATACAAGACCCTTATTCTTTGCATCAAGACTGAAAATGATCCCTTACATAACATGCATCCAGTTAGCAGAGGCCTGAAATATAAGGCCTCTTCTTTTATTGGCGCTCATGTTGAGAGTGTACACAGCGAGTGGCTGAGCTCTTAAGCAGACCGGGTCCTGGCCCGGCGGAATGAATAGATGCTAAACACTCGATTAGCTGTGGGTGTGTTAGCCGGGCACCTCTCCCTCTAGTCCAAATAAAAAAGCTGTGCTCCAGTCCTGTGCTCCGGTTATTAATAGGCACGCTAAGCATATCTCTCAACAGGAAGTGGCTGCTGGTGCTTCTTATAAATGCTCGGCTGAAGTTAAACAGACACTGCTTATTTCTGAGCGCCATGTTTACGTAAAGGGTGCAGGTGCTGGATCAAATACGCACAGATGGTCTGTTTTTGTTTGCTGTGTCTTGACAAACACTGAGCGTCAGGTTGGTGTGCTGCTCAAGTGTGTTAGTTAGGCATGTGGTATGTCTGTGAGGCAGGCAATTGTGTAATTTTTTGATGTGTAAGAATTGAATTTCACAAGACAGATGTGAAACAGGAAGTATAAGGTCCTCATATAATGACCAGGGGTATAATGAGAGGTGACAGTGACCCTCTCTGGGAGGTAAACATGAGATTTTGATATCCTGAGGAGGTCTGGTTATCTGTTCCTCTCAGTCCACTGAAACTCACACAGAAACAATGATGCTTTTAAAGGGATAGTTCAGCCAGAAAATAAAGTTCTCTCATCATTTACTCACTCTCATGTCTTTCCAAATCTTTCTTGTTTATCTAGAACAACACAAGAAGCTGTTTTGCAGGATGCCTGCGCTGCTATTCATTATAATTAATGAATGGGCTATTATGCTAAAAACAGAACACAAAACATCCCATAAAAAACACTTGTGTATTATATTCCAAGTCATTTAAAGTTATATGATAGCTCTGAGTATGTCAAATCAAATTTTTGGTCATTATGCACTGAACTCTTGTCTTGAAAATCTTGTTTAAAGGGGTCGGATGCTAAATTCACTTTTCAAGTTGTTTGAACATAAATGTGTTGGAAGTATGTGTACACATCCATCCTATAATTATACAAATCCAACCAGTGTTTTTTAAATCCCTGTTTTAAAATCCTCTTTCTCAAATCAGGCTGTTCTGAGAGTCCTGAGATGTAGTTCTGTACAGGCCCCTCCCACGATAGTTGATTGACAAGACTGTCTTATCTTAGACCCGCCCTGAGTGAACTGTCATCAGGCCACCATTGTGTCGACTTCGGTGCAGGGGAAGACAAGATGTCTCCGATTAAGCGATTGAAGAGTTTTTGTTAGATGTAATAATGAATATTGACAGTCGTCATTTACTCCTGACATCTGAGCTGCTGAAGACGCAGAGGATTAACGTTACTTTCGCTTTGAAGTGAATGCGCCGATCCCCGATCTGCCTAAATGTGTCTATGTTCACGCGAATGATTCGTGATCCAGTTTCACCTACAGAAGAAGTGAGTATAAGGGTTTTTATGAATCTTTGCAAATCGCCTTTCCTAATAATGCACTAGTTAGCCAGTTTCGAGGCTAAAGTAAACAGTACTGCTTGCCACCCCAGAGAAGAGAGGGGCGGGGTCAGAAGAGCTCATTAGCATTTAAAGCAGCATGGACTAAAAAACTGCTTGATGAAAACAGAGCTGAACAGAGGTAAAAACGACTTCAGAAAGCTGGGAGCATCAATCATTATGTTATTTGATCATGCTACATGCTAAAGTTATTATGTTATTTTATGTTATTTATCTGCTAGTAAAATCTGTTGACTTTACAAATCTCTGTTGCTTTATATGCTAATGGTGACCATTCAAAAATGCGAAAAAGCCCTTTTCATTTCTTTTCTTCAAAGTTTGCACGTCTGCCACTCAAGAGGTATTAAAGATATCTTAATGCCGGTTTAGATTTTGAGTTTTAACAATTTTGTCTTTTGGTATCTTCATTTGTAAGTCCCTGTATGGTTCAGTTCCAGAGATATCGGGATCTCAATATGGCTCCAGGAGTAAACTGTTAAATTGTACACAGTCACAGTGGTCTTAAACCACAGGTGGGTCACTTTGCATACGGCTGATGCTTTTCGTATTTAAAGAACAATGTCTGATCCTTCTACATAAACAGTGAGTTTCCATGGAATCCAGTGATTTAAATAATGTTTTATTAATGTACTGATTGCATCTGCTTTTGTATCATGGTAACCCTTGTGGTTATTCCTGCCCCTTGTCCTCATTTTATCTCTCGTCCTCTCTTCTGCTTTCCTCATCTCACCTTCAGTGCTTTAAAAATAAACAGCCGCTCTTGTTTTTTAGAAATAGACATCTTGGCAGACCATGTGGACAGCTCTTAGTTATTCCTGCGTTTGTGTTTGTGCAGCTGCGTTGGACACGTGTGACGTCACTTGGCTGAGCAAGAGAGGCACAGGGCCGCTCCGAGAACAAACACTGATGAATGTGAACAGTGGATTAAACACCGCTGACATAAAACTACACCAACGGAAAGACAATCCAGTCTAGGAAGTGAAACACCCTTCGGTGTATCTGTAGCGGGCCCTTGGCACTGACAAGCAAGACGCAGAGGGTTTCTGACAGGTGCTTTTACCTTTATTTACCCCACAATCTTAATGTGCTAAACCTGAATGCACTGGGAATCATTTTTCACATTTAAGTACAGTGAAACTATACAGACATAATAAAACAGATAAGAAAATATAGCTCATATGTGGTATATGTTATAAAATGCAAGAAAAATATTACAGCAAGTAATTTGAGTGAATACTATATACATATAAAGGCATTCTTTAAGCAAGCACAGCAGTATTGCCACATAGCTTGTTCATGTTTCAGCAACCTTAAAGGAATAGTTCACCCCAAAAAATGAACATTTGCTGAAAATATACTCCATCCAAGATGTAGATGAGTTTTTTCTTCATGGAAAAATATTTTGAGAAATTTAGCGTTACATAACTTGAATGGGTGCCGTCAGAATGAGAGTCCAAGCAGCTGATAAAAACATCACAATAATCCACAATTAATCCACACCACTCCAAATGATCAATTATTGTTTGTTTTGTGAAACAAAAAGCTGCATGTTTGCAATAAAGAAATCCATATTCAAGGCATTTTAACTTAAAACCGTCACTTCTGGCCAAAATATGCATTCATGCTTTTCTCCAGAGCAAAAGTCCTTTTTACTTTTACCTCTCACATAAAAATCCACCCGGACATAGCTGTTTTGGACTGTTTTGGTGAATGCTGCTTGATCTGTGAACATTTCTCTCCTGATTCAGATTATGAATTAAGCATATTTTCTACTGGGTAAAGCAATATTATGAATAGAGGAGTCATATTTTAGCCGGAAGCAACAGTCTGAAATTAAATACGCCTTAACAATGGGTTTGTTTATTACAAACACACAGCTTTTCTCTTCATAAGAAGTTATTGATGAACTGGAGTGGTGTGGATTATTGTGGTGTTTTTATCAGCTGTTTGGACTCTCATTCTGACGGCACCCATTCACTGCAGAGGATCCATTGGTGAGGAAGTGATGTAATGCTAGATATTTCCAAATCTGTTCTGATGAAGAAACAAACTCATCCATATCTTGGTAAATTTTTCCTTTTGGACTATTTTTCCTTTAAATAGAAAGTGTGGGTTTAATTTGCACTGTTAAAACTTTAACTATTTCTGTTGGATTTTAAGCTTAAGAAGTTTGGTGCACATTAACCTGTGCACTCCAAAGTCAATAGATCTGTTGAAAATGTGGCATGCAAAAGTAAACTAATGACTGCTAGGGATGATTATTTACAATAACCCAAGTTACCAAAAGACAAACTGTTAAACGTCCTAATGCTATGTGAAAGTATGTGCATGTTTGCTCTTCTGTTGGATAATTAGTTTAAATTATGTAGAAGTGTCACCCTTCATTCATTGTATTGTGGCACATGCAGAGTTTAGGAAACAGTATTATGCACTAAAGAGATTCATTGTAAACTGATGAAAACATAAACCAGACCAGTCTCTTCTTCCTTTCTCTTCTTTTTCATCTGACACTTTGAGTGCACCCATCTCTATAAATTCTATTCAAAATTCTTGCCCTGCAGGTGACGGCTGTGCACATCTAATTCTCTCCGTTTTTGTCCTGATGGCTATTTTGGAAAAAAGACTGAGCATGTCAGCATTGTCTATCTCTGCACTATTATCTTCCATCAGCCGTAATGGGAGGAATGTCTTATGCACAAAGACTCATTTCCAGGGCCGTGGCTCTTAACAAGGCGCACATTTTAACCAGCTTCCCATTCAATCAGCCATGATCAAAGACAAAAGCAGCCCAACACGCTGCCCTCACATGGCAATTACAGTACAAACCCAAATAAGTCCAATACTTTTAATGATGATGGATGGATTTATTGGTGGGGGCAGTTTAGAGTTTATGTGAGGATCTCATATACTACGTTTTCAGGGAAGACGACACCAACACTCTCAGTAAAAAACGCTACAATAACTGGGATGGCATCCTTGCAAAATGCACACTTTTGTAACTTATTTATCCCTAAAGAGTGCATATGAATACTTTAAATGTACATATTAGAGCTGTTTGAAAAGGCCCTGCTCCAGTGACAACTTGTGTACCTTTTTAAGAAAAAAAGAAAGCGATTTCTTTGTCCCATATACTGATATTTGCTAAGTGTGTCATTTTTGCATTTTATTTTACAGAGTTAGGTAGGTTTTGTGCTTTTATAATTTTTATTAGTTTGTTTTATATTTCTATTTAGCTTTATTTTTGTTTTAGTGCATAAAAAATATATTTCAGTGCCATGGTAAGAATTCTCATTTTTATTTCAGTTTTTACATTTTTTTTAAATCTGATATTTATATTCTATATTATTCAAGCTTGATTTCACTTAATGGACACAATTTTAATACCAACAACACTGTATTGTAGAAGAGGAAAAGTATATTTTTTGGAAATGTGTTATGATGTTCATATATACTTCATTAAGCTCAATATAAATGCTTTATTGAGCTCATATAAAGCTTTAATGTGTCATAAGATACCTTTTTTTAATCAAGACGTTTATAGATCGAGCTCCAGCTTTATCAAGAGCCATTAAAGTTCTCTTAAATGGACCCTAGACTGACATTTCTAGTTCTGCTTTTCTCTCGCCTAATCCCTTGCCCTCCCTCTTTTCATCTCCGGTTCTTCCTCCACCAGTAATCTTTCTCAGAAGCTTCTTTTTTCACAAACATAAGAGAGGGCAAAAATCAATTTAGCTTCCGGACTTCATTAATAAATGACAGAAGAGCAGTGCCTATAAATGCTTGGATTTTAGTTTGACCTCTAAATCGGATGCATTATGCATCGTACTTTCGAAATGTTCCCATTCTCTTGGATTCGACGATAACGCCAGTTTACAAACTAGTTTTGCATTTCCTAAATCAAATATCAGATCAACAATAGAGTAGTGTTCAATTTGATATGTACTGCATCATTGTGTTTGCTTTTGTATGAGAATCAATACAATGTGACTGTCTTGTGTATAATTACTGTTTTCATACAGGTTTCCTAAATGATCCCCACATCTGCCATTGGTCCTTCAAACTGATTGCTCTGTCCTAAACATCTGCCATTGGTCAGTCAAACTGATTGCCCTTTCCTAAACACATGCCATTGGTCCTTCAAACTGATTGCTCTGTCCTAAACATCTGCCATTGGTCAGTCAAACTGATTGCTCTTTCCTAAACACATGCCATTGGTCCTTCAAACTGATTGCTCTGTCCTAAACATCTGCCATTGGTCCTTCAAACTGATTGCTCTGTCCTAAACATCTGCCATTGGTCCTTCAAACTGATTGCTCTTTCCTAAACACATGCCATTGGTCCTTCAAACTGATTGCTCTTTCCTAAACACATGCCATTGGTCAGTCAAACTGATTGCTCTTTCCTAAACACATGCCATTGGTCCTTCAAACTGATTGCTCTTTCCTAAACATCTGCCATTGGTCCTTCAAACTGATTGCTCTTTCCTAAACACATGCCATTGGTCCTTCAAACTGATTGCTCTTTCCTAAACACATGCATTGGTCAGTCAAACTGATTGCTCTTTCCTAAACACATGCCATTGGTCAGTCAAACTGATTGCTCTTTCCTAAACATCTGCCATTGGTCAGTCAAGCTGATTGCTCTTTCCTAAACACATGCCATTGGTCCTTCAAACTGATTGCTCTTTCCTAAACACATGCCATTGGTCAGTCAAACTGATTGCTCTTTCCTAAACACATGCCATTGGTCCTTCAAACTGATTGCTCTTTCCTAAACACATGCCATTGGTCAGTCAAACTGATTGCTCTTTCCTAAACATCTGCCATTGGTCCTTCAAACTGATTGCTCTTTCCTAAACACATGCCATTGGTCAGTCAAACTGATTGCTCTTTCCTAAACACATGCCATTGGTCCTTCAAACTGATTGCTCTTTCCTAAACACATGCCATTGGTCAGTCAAACTGATTGCTCTTTCCTAAACACATGCCATTGGTCAGTCAAACTGATTGCTCTTTCCTAAACACATGCCATTGGTCCTTCAAACTGATTGCTCTGTCCTAAACATCTGCCATTGGTCCTTCAAACTGATTGCTCTTTCCTAAACACATGCCATTGGTCCTTCAAACTGATTGCTCTTTCCTAAACACATGCCATTGGTCAGTCAAACTGATTGCTCTTTCCTAAACACATGCCATTGGTCCTTCAAACTGATTGCCCTTTCCTAAACACATGCCATTGGTCAGTCAAACTGATTGCCCTTTCCTAAACACATGCCATTGGTCCTTCAAACTGATTGCTCTTTCCTAAACACATGCCATTGGTCCTTCAAACTGATTGCTCTTTCCTAAACACATGCCATTGGTCAGTCAAACTGATTGCTCTTTCCTAAACACATGCCATTGGTCCTTCAAACTGATTGCTCTTTCCTAAACACATGCCATTGGTCAGTCAAACTGATTGCCCTTTCCTAAACACATGCCATTGGTCAGTCAAACTGATTGCCCTTTCCTAAACACATGCCATTGGTTAAGGAAATGTGGCTGTGTCGCTCCGTAACAAGGGGTAGAGACATCACCTTCAAAGCACCGATCACAGTTAATAATTCAAATATTACAGTGACATCATTGCAGTTGGCTACATTCTACATTCTAAGAATGTAACTCAGTGGGAGATTTTTACGTTTGAGTCTGATAGTCCCTTACATTCACCAAGGCTGCGTTTATTTGTTCAGAAATACAGTGAAAACAGTAATACTGTGAAATATAATTACAATGTTTTCTATTTGAATATATATTTTTCAAATGTAATTTATTCCAGTGATGCAAAACTGAATTTCCAGCAGACAATAGGTGTGTTGGACTTGAAGTGGCGCCGAGCAGAATGATCAGTGTTTGACATCAAAGTACCGTCAAGTGATTCAAAAGCATAGGATCTGTCTGCTCTCTTAATGTGATGTCATATACTGATCCTTCTGCTCGGCGCCGCTTCAAGTCCAACACACAGTTTTCAGTGTCACATGATCCTTCAGAAATAATTCTAATATGCTGATTTGCTGTACGAGAAACATTTCTTATTATCAGTGCTGAAAACAGTGCTGCTTTATGTTTGGATGGAAACTTTTTTTTCAGGATTGATGATGAATAGAAAGTTCAGGAGAACAGCATTTATTTGACATCATTTCAGAATTATAATAGTTAAGAACAAACCCCAGCCAGAATGTTTGCATAATATGTTTTCACTGCTGCCTAGTAATTAGATCCCAGCAATCACAGGTCAACCTGAGTACTGCTCACAGTTGCAACCATGTATTGCATTTGTATCTGCGGTTTAACGTTACAACCATACCGTGCTTGGACAGGAGGTTTTTAAAGAACAGATGTGGACCTCAGAGGCAGTGTTTACTGATCTGAGGATTAAAAAAGAGATTTGATGACATGCTTTATTGGATTATCTTTCTCTCACGACTCATGCATTTAATGATCCCAGTGCACCGGCAGCATCATCGTCATCCATTATCCAGAGATGCGGGGGTGTTGTTAATTCGTCATGGAGTCTATGCTCTATAAATAGCCATCGTATTGCGTAATACGTGTGTCGGTGGTCGAATCAATAGAGGCTATCCCGGGGTTGCATGTGTTGAAAAGCTTTAAAGGCTGACGCTGGCTGCAGTGTTTTGGATGATAATAAAACTGTGAGCGCAGAATGTGGCATGCAAATGCCTTTGAGCAGTTTGTGGGATTCAGATATGCTAGTGTAAAAATTCAACTGCTTTTGTCTGTTGTTTTATTCAACTGATAAACACGGTAGTGAAAGAATGTACTAGATGAACCCAATAAACCTGCTCTCTTCCAAAACTTTGTGAGCTGCCCACGGAGGCAGCATTTGAATGCACCGTAGGCGAGCTACAGATGCTAATGGCTATTCCTGAAGATAAACCATCTCAGGCTAAGTGAGATACCTTGTTTTAGGGAAATTATAAGGCAGGATCACATGTAATCTACACAGAGAAGGCAATCCCTAAATGCACCGTTAAAAATGTTGACTGTAATTAGAGCTGTTCAATCATGACGTCAGTTTGTAGGCCAACCTGCACGGCTAATTAGGTGTTCATACTGTGTGCACTTTACATAGTCATATCTGTAGTATTTAGCATATAAAGATTGTTGCAGTTGAACGATTTGCAAGCATGCAAACTCACATCCTTGTTGTAGCTGCACTTATTTAGCACCTTGCTAGCAATTATTTTTTATGTTTTTCAAAAGTGTAATTTCAAGCCTATTTAAATGATGTTAAACACAGATCTAATTTTACTCATTCATCCAAAAGCGCTATTATAAAAACCCATAAGAGATTTCTTAGGGAGACATACGTAGCTTGAAAATGCTTATTTTATTCCTGAACAGCTATGACATTTTTACTGATTTAAAAATTGGACTGTTTTTTTTCTTATTTGTATGTTTTTTATGTATTCTAGAGTATTGTAGCAACAAGCTAATGTAAGTCTCCTGTTATTGGAGTTGCGCAAGACGTTGCTGCCTATTTAGTGTGTTTTGTAAATTAGCCACATTCTTGCATGTTTTACGACACTTTCAAAGTAAACTGTCTAGTGAGTTGCACTAAAAAGCATATTCTGTTTCTGAAACAGATTCATGTGAGTCTGGAATTGTTTCATTGCACTGGTTGAGTATCGTGGCATTCGTGGAAATGATATGTCTAATGAGTGGCACTAAATGGTTAATGTTCTGTTGCATTTGAAAATAACATACTGCCTACACTAAACCCTAAACCTAACTAATAGTATCAATCAAGCAAACGTCAAATCATAATGCATTTGCTGAAGCTATCATGCTATTTCAGCTTACTTCTACAAGTTTTTGAGTTGTGTTATTGGGTGAGCAATGCTGTACCAGGTGGGCTTCTGAGCAAGTTTACATTAGAAAAGCCATACATATAGAGATGGTTATGTGATGCAATGAACAAAATGTATTAGTTTACAAATCATAGATTATGGTAAAAGTGTTTTGAGGTTGTAAAATAATATTGTGCAAGGAACCACAGAAAAAAATATCTTATCAATCAAAAAGATGCCTCCCTCCCCCCCTAAAAAAAACAACAAGAATTTGTCTCAGCAAATTTAAAATGTTGCTGATGTCATCAGGGGCGGACTTAGTGATTTGGGGGCCCTAAGCAAATTTCAGGAACGGGGCCCCAACACAATAACTATATGCTCTTTTACGCCTAACCTTTATTTTGCTCGCTAACTCTCTCTCATTATAGATATAACTATTATTTATTATAACGATTACCCCTTCACAACTTAAGTAGCCTAAATAATCAGTCAACCTGATGCTATTCTAAAGGCATATTAAGCTACATAATTTTTTTCTGATCACAAAAGAAGACATTATATATAAAAAATGCTTGCACTTTTTCATTTGATGAATTGTAAACTTCTTCAATATTTTTACAAAAAGGATTAAAATGTCATAAATATTATCCCATGCAACTCGTTCCGTTTTCCAAGTGTTCTTAAGGCATACGAAAGGATTTGTCGAGAAAAAAAAAGAAAATGTAATATATTGCGAAAATCTCCAGTCATTGCATTCGTGCATTTATATGCGTTTTTAGTTTATAGTTCATTTGCATTTAGTTCACGCTGGCACACCTAGGGAAAGCACACAAGAGTCATATTAAAACATCAAGAGAAATAAAGTTATGACTTGAAACACAATCATTTCTTTACTGAGGTGAATATATCTGTTCTGAGACAGTCAAAACAGCTTAGAATGCGTGCGCTCCGTCTATAATCACTAAAAGCTGTCATTCACTTCAGTTCATCGCGAGCTCACGGCGTTCTGTTAATAAGCTCTCTGCACATTGAATCTCTTATTTACATCTTATCTACACGTATTTATAATGAGAGGATTCACAAGCTTGCAGAACTCCGCACCTGACAAAAAACTCGCCGTTTTGAGTGAACATCTGACACTCTCCAAAACACAAATACATACTGGTGCATTTGCCAAGTATGTTTTGCGAATATCAGACAGGGCCCCTTGATTCCCCGGGGCCCTAAGCGGCGCTTACCTCACCTATTGGTTAAGTCCGCCCCTGGATGTCATACTACAACAAGTCTTCATTTTACTGGAAACTGCAGTGAATCGTAGCTACGAATAGGCAGAGTTTTGCAAAAATGTAGGTAGAAGCACGTTTTTCACAGAGGCTATGTTGCACATTTAGCTGCCATAAGTTGAAGAAAGCTAGGCAGCCCACTAGATTTTGGAAGAGAGCTTAAGGGTATGAGTCAGATGTTATTTTGACAAAGCGTATCTGGCATCTGGCTGTGCAAATAGGCAATATCACATCTTCATTTCCACTTTCTCTCTGCCTCATCTAAACATATTTATCTACTGATTTTAGATCATTTTAAAGTCAGATAGAGTTATGAAGTACTGCAGTGTGGAGCGGGTGGCTGATGTCTGTAAGGAAAGAAAGGCCGGCTGCACTGTCATTGTCTTGCTGAAAGTCTTTGAATGTTATGTATTGCTCACACTCTTTGAGCCATCATCTATTTCCATGGCAATCACACTCATCCTCCATCATGTCTCTTTTGTCAGCTGATGTTCATTGTATTTCCATGAATCAGCTGGAAACGAAGAGATTGTTTAAAGGAATAGTTCAGTCAAAAATGAACATTCAGTCATCAATTTCTCACCCTCTGAAGTTGTTCCAAACCTTTATGACAATCTTTCTTCCTTAGAGTTCATAAGTAATAATAACCAAGCTATGCTACTTTTCACTGTTCAATCAAGTTAAGTGGAAAAAACACTCAAGTCTATGGAAAAAATCTATATCCCCAGCTAACAAAATATGTTTTAGGAACCGTGTGCTAATGTTAAAGGGATAGTTCACCCAAAAATGTATCTCACCCTCAAGTATTTCCAAGTCTGTATGAATGTCTTTGTTCTGCTGAACACAAAGGAAGATATTCTGAAGAATGTGGGAAACAGAGCAGTTCTGGGGCACCATTGACTTCCATAGTATTTTTTCCCTACTATGGAATCAATGGCACCCAAAACAGCCTGATTACAAACTTCCTCCAAACTATCTTCCTTTGTGTTCAGCAGAACAAAGACATTCATACAGGTCTGGAAGAATTTTCTTTGATTGATGTCTAAACGTTCTGAAGCAACTAGTAAATAGTATCATAAAAAACGATAGATGAACATCCAACTAAAACATTTCAGAAAAAACCCTTTCATTAATGATGTATAAATAACGTTTTGAGAACGCTATTAGACCAGTTTACTTTGAGCTTTGTTCAACATTAATGTTACTGGAGGAACGTTTGTTCAGCCAAAGTTCCGAGAACGTTCCCTAATAGCTATGGATTCATGTCAAAACATCTTCTTCTCTGTTCTATAAGAGAAAGACAGTTATACATGTTTGAAACGACACGAGGGTGAGTAAATGACAGAATTTTCAGTTTTGTCTATTAATACTTCACTGCTCTTCCACAGGTGTTGAATTAAAACGAATTACACAACAACTGTTCCAAACGCAAGGAATGGCATTTGAATGGTATACATGAGTGAGTGACAAAGAGAACGTTCACAGAGCCGATTCCACAATGCCATCAACACAACCCCCCCACACCACTCAAAGCCCACAAACACACCTCCTGACCTTGCTCTCTTCTTGCATTCGGTGCGCTGCAAAAGGTCAGGGTTTTCCCCTTCTGTGTCCTTGGCATCGGCACATTGATGCCCAGAGCATTGTGACAAAAAGATATTACACTTGGATGCCACATGGACAAAGGCAGAAGGGGAGAGTGAAAGAAGAGACATCATTTGTAAGAGCAGTTGCCATGGTGACTTTGACATCACTGCTTCCAACAGGATTGGAGTTTTCTGGCCAGAACGTGTTTGTGCTGACGATAGAGTCTGCACTTTAGACAAACAGGAAATAGCCATGTAGAATGACTGACACGGACAGGACATCTCCTGTGAGGCTGGTGGACTTCACAATCAAACATTAACAAACAAGCTCGTCATCGAGAGTGCATGACCTGAGTGTCTTTAAACTTGAACCTGTTTATAGCCAAAAAACTAGGAACAATAAAAATCATGACCATGTTTTGATTGTACTCTAAATGCATGCATACAACCAATTAAAATAACTGTTTTATATTTGAATATATTTTCAAATGTAATTTATTCCTGTGATACAAAGCTGCATTTTCAGCATCATTACTCCAGTCCAGTCCACTCTGCCACGCATGACTTGCATTGGTAAAGTAATCCTGAAAATACACATTTACGTGATCCAATCAGCTCAGTTACCCAAAGTATCACCTCCATAAGAATGAGCATCTTTTCTCACTTCCTTGCAGCCGAGACTGATCTGTGCTGTTTTGAATCGACTGATGCAAATAAGAACCAGGCAAAGAAAGCTTATATGCTTCAGTTGGCTTGAGCTTTGTGTTATGGTGGGCTGATTTAATTTACACACATGAGTATTTCTCTAGAAGTGGGAACCTCCCTGTTTAGTGGAAACACTGCTTGTTTAACATGCTTTCGGATAGTCTTTGCAGCCGTGGCAGTTATTTGGTTATTGCGAGGGATGCTTGAGCAATGGTCTTCAAACATGATTGACAGGAGAATTGAAAAAGGGATATTGACTTGTCTATGGGGGTCAAGGTTAAGGGTCATCCCCCAGCTGCTAATGTCACCCATGGGCTGGCCACTTATAGACAGTAGAATACATGACCAGCAGTCACTACAACAGCCCTATGTGACCCTGTCGCACCTCTCAGAGAACCTCAAGGCTGTTTTGTATTGTGACTATAAAATGGCTAAAGGTGTTTTATGCAGACCACTGCACGTTGTGCCTTTAGTTCTGACTATATAAACATTATAGCACTGCCTCTGATACATTACTGCTGAACTGCATCAGACATGTGGAGTTGAGACTTTTAGCTACAGTGTTGTGATAACTGTATCGATAATAAGGATTGAGTTACTGGATTACTCAATGTATGCGTTAAAATTGAGTTCATCAGTATTTTGCTTTATAAATGTCTGTAAGTATTTCACATTGACTAACGGTTTGTCAGTCATGCCTAAAGTCTTGAGAAATATCCACAGTTTCACAATAGGAGACATATGGAACAGAAATGAAGGAACATGTAGAGTTACATGTTCATTCTCACACTGGTCGATCTGTAAACACCAAGTCTTCGACAGCTGATATTAGTTTCTCAACATAATTACTAACTTTATACATAGAATACACACTGTCGCTCAAAAGTGTGGATCAGTAAGATTTGTAATGTTTTAAAAATGTAGTCTCTTCTGCTCGTGTTTATCCGATCAAACATACAGAAAAAACTGTTATATTGTGAAATCTTATTGCAATTTCTAATATCGGTTTCCTATTTTAATATACTTTAAAATATAATTATTTCTGTGACGCAGCACTGTATTTTCAGCATCATTTCTCCAGTCTTCAGTGTCACATGATCTTCAGAAATCAGTCTAATATGCTGATTTATAATCAGTGTTGAAAGTGTGCTGCTTTATATTGTTTTTTGGAACTTTTTCTTTGATTCTTTAATGGATACGAAGTAAAAAAAAATAGCAGTATTTGTTCAAAATGGAAATCTTTTATAACAATATAAGTCTTTACTTTGACTTTTTGTTCATTTAACACATCCCTCCTAAATAAAAGTATTAATTTATTAAAGAAAAAAAGAAGCAAACAGAGAATCCTAAGAAGAATCATCATAAGTCCCCCAAAAATTAGAAATATAAATAAATAATGAAGCAGCACAACAGTTTCAACACTGATAATAAATCAGTATATTAGACTGATTTCTGAAGATCATGTGACACTGAAGACTGGAGAAATGATGCTGAAAATTCAGCTTGATATCACAGAAATAATTATATTTGAAAGTATAATAAAATAGGAAACCAATATTAGAAATTGCAATAAGATTTCACAATATTACAGTTTTTCTGTATGTTTGATCGAATAAATACAGTCTTGATGAGCAGAAGAGACTCCCTTAAAAACATTACAAATCTTACTGATCCACACTTTTGAGCGGCAGTGTATATAATTGTTCTTTGTGTGTAATAATAAACGTAATAATCAGTGTGTGTGTGTGTGTGTGCATATATATATATATATATATATATAATTTTATTTCAGTCAACATTTATTTCAATTCAACAAACATTTCAAACATACATTTTAAAATAAATTTGAGAAGATCTAATTTCCTTTGTTTTATTCGCAGGCTAGCGTTAAGCAGAAAGTGAGCCATTGAGGAACTCATTTAGGTTCTAACAGCAGGGAAAAGCAGCAAAGGTCACTGTTTTGAAGGAGACAGAGGTGCTTGTGCTTTAAGAGCTGGAATAATGAGAAGGGGCCGGGGAGACTTGTGACATTTTTCATGTTAATCTGACCTCAGAACAGTGGGGGAATTTGTCAGAATGCCAGGTAGGCTTGTTACGAGGTGTAAATGTCTTGCGACCGGTATGCTCCGACACAATAAATGTCTGGGCAAAGAATGTGTCCACACCAAAGCGTGCATCTGAAAACAGTCTTTCTTTCACAGCTCCTAGGAAAAAGTGAAATAAGTATCAGCTGATTGGATACAGTGATTGCAAGCACGTTGAAGCTAATGATATGCTCTATTTTGATATCTTCACACTTAAAAAATTGGGTTAGATATGTGCTGCAATCGCAAAGCTTTAAGATGCACCAATCACAAAAAGAGGCCAAACCCCCGTATCTAAAAGACACTGTAAATAGCTGTTCAGATATTCTACACACATTATATACCGTAACATTTGGCAAGACTCTTTTCCAGTAAACATCTGACGTAGTTTAGCATGCTAGCACACCACCAATTCATATCAATTCAAGCTCACTACGTCTGCTGGTGGATTTTATAGCAGGAAATGAAATCTGGAGCTTTAAAGGAGGTGGATACATGAAAGTTTAGGAGCATCTGGTTTTCTTGGATTGTCCTTCTGAATATTGTGAATACCGTGAACTTCTGATTTTAGTGCTGAGGCGAACTTAAAATGCTCCTTTCCTGTCTGTTCTCTTTCTGTGCCTGTTTTCATCTCCCGAGGACTATTGTCTTCAATTCCAGCTTTGATCTTTCTGAGCTTTTTCCTTCCAGTAAGGTCAATCTGACTTTTTAACTGCTTCCATGAGTTACTTTGAAATGCTTTCCAATATTATTATTTTTTCTTCTCAAATGGTGCAGGTGATGGAGCTGGTGCTCGGCCGAACCTCTCTCAGAATTGGCCTGCATAACTTTCTTGGCATCACAATCTAGCTTTGATGTAATGGTCTGAAGTTATTTAAATTCATAGCAATCAGCTCACGTAGGATATTTTTGAATAAAATCATTTCATTTCTCATAAAATGAAATTGCTGGAGTACGTCTGCAGCACAACAAATAAGCAGAGTGTCTGTCAAACGAATACACATCGCAAGCTGCTGCTGCTTCAAGTATTTTGACAAAAAAAAGACACACTTCACTTCTAAACCAATTTTTCAAGCCCAGAACATCCTTCTTTTTGGTAGAAAATTGGGCCAGATTGGATGCAAGAGCTTAGTTGGTGGATATGGGTAATAGTTTTCCTTTTCACAAGCCATTTATATTCCTCCCCCAGTTTACCGTCATCTTCTAACTTCAGAAAGTAGAAAACTGGCAAATATATTAGCTGGCTTAAACTCTGCGCTGGTGTCCAGTGTGCTGATTTGAGACATGTGTGGATGGAATGCAGAAGAAGACAAAGAGCTTTCCTCTCCAAGCACAGCAGGTCCAGAAAACCTCGAGCCATATGACAGGGCTTGGCCTCCGTTACCATTTGATTTGAGTCAACCGTCTCTGTTTTACCTCACACCCTTCCTGTTTTTCCCTTTCTCTGCCCCCTTCACACTCTAACTTCCAATTGCATCTACAAATCGAGTAGCTCTCTTGACACCTCCAAGTTTTTTTGACTGGACTGATGTCTCAGCATGTCATTTCATCCTCCTTCCTTGTAACACGGGGAAAGGGATAGCTGTTTGATCTTCAGAGGCCATTTCCACATTTTACAGCTCTTTCTCAACTTCAAATGACAGCTGCAGTAAAGACAAAGCCACATGCCAGATTGAGGTCATGGACGTGCCAACAAGGACACGTTTCTGTTGCATCTCCTCTTCTTCAGGAAGCTCTTGGAAATAAATTGAGGTGACACTGTAAGAATTTCAGATTATTCCTGAAACTGTAACTTAGATAAAAAATAAAGAAATACAATTAAAATAAAAACTCACCTGTAAAACAGTACAAACGCATCCAATTGTGTCTTTTAGTATGTTACTGATTACAAAAGACTGTCCAAATATGATATTGTTCCAAGTCTTTTTTCCTCCATAGAACACAAAAAGGTGAATGCAGTGAATATATACACTGACCATGAGCAGCAAATCTTCAAAACAGATGAAAAACACCATAAGAAGTACAGTCGATGCAATGGCATTATCTGATGAACATATAGTGAAACTGGAAGCCATTTAGTGTCTGTCAACTATCACTTTAATTGCACAGAAAGCAGCAATGCAAACATTCAATGAAAAAAGTCATATCGATTGTAACAACATGAGTAAATGATTTTTCATTTATGGGTGAACTCTAGTTACTGACGGGAGATTCCTCTTTCTTATTGTCAAGATAAGATACCATACGGTACTTCAGCCCCTAGACAATTGTAATGCCTACATGTCTTGGCACGCCACACCCTCAGAATCAGATAGTTATGCGTGTGTGAGTGTTTTTAATTGCGTTTTATGACAGTTCCTCCATCACAAAGGCAGCTGACTAGTTAAAGCTAAAATATCGGTCAGCGAATCGAGGTCTGATTAAACTAAAACTAATATTGCAGTTGAAACTGTTGAGACATCCGTTAGTATTGGAAATGAGCCTGAACTAGAGAAACATTACACAGCATGCATCTTTTATCCAAACTAAATCTATACCGCTATGATCTCAGGTTAAACTGAAAGGTGTGATTATACATTTTTCATACTATATTTGTAGTAGTGTAAAAGGTCTAGTATAGCATCTCAATCGATTCAGAGGGGTGGCAGGTAAGGTAATCATTTATATGAAATATATTAGTATTAATACAAATTATTAGTGATTGATTTTAAAGTAGTATTAAATGGTATTTCAAATGAATCATGCGGTCAACAGATAAACATTGTTTCAAATATAGATAAACATGCATTTGTTTCAAACTGAAAAAATATAGATATTAAACACAGTAGATATATTTGTAGTAATATGATAGCAGTTTTTGCTTTTAACAAACACTACTTTTTTACGCCATCAATAGCAACAGGCTGACTGCAGCGGAAATAAATTGTGATGTGTTATGTAAACGTAGTTGTTTTGGAAAATACTACTGGTTTTATAGGTGTGAGGGTATATAACTTATACACAGTGCTGACACACACACTAACCTAAATGAGCTGTTCATGGAGTACGTGTCCTGAGCTGTATTTTGCACTTGTGATGTGGGTGGTTTAATGAATAACTAAATCACATAGCTGGAGTGGAGAAACTATTATTTAGTTTATGCAATAGATCTATCCAGTGCAATCGTGAAATGTCATAATACAAATTGTGTGAAGTGACAGCAAATGGCACGGCCGTTTTCTTGCTGTTAGGTTCTTTTACTAAATTTATTACGAGCCTGAACGGAGCTGTACGTTGGTTTGTTTGACAGCCTGTGTAATTTAGCTTCCCTGGATCAGCGAGCCGGCATTGTAACTGTGACTCAAAGCCTATTTAAGGAGAAGATAAGGCCAGTGTAACAAGTCACTGTCAGCTTTGTAATCCTAAAAGAAATGGCAATACACAGTTCAAAACAATTTGAATAAATTCTTAGTGATATAACAAATGAAGTGAATTTTACATTTTATAATGGGCAAGGTTATGGTGAATACAAGCCAGTGTTTGTGCTAAGAGATACAATAGATCTCTTTCTGAGCGCTGCATGGTGATTAGAGTTCTGACACCTTCCTCCTACTTCTTTTTAGCGTTCCTATTTTTTTTGCCTCCCCCTCACTGCAGCTGACATCAAAGAACATCTGTTTGTTGTGCAATCCCGCCTCTGAACTCCATGTTAAGCCTTAGCACTCGGCAATGTCAAAAGTTCTTCATCTGAGACCGGTTTCTAAGTTGCATGGGTATACTGTGTGCTCTCTGTATATGCGTGCGAGTATGTTTACGTGTGACTCTCACATGAAAAACCAGCGGAGCGTCAAATCAGGGAACAGAATTCGGCTTTGCTTTTCCCAGGAAATTAGGCTGCTTTTCTCCTAGCTGTAGTGGGGCAGAAAAATCACAGGCCATTAGGCACAGAAACACATGAGCACTGTTCTTATGCTACAGTGTACAGCTCCATGTCAGAGAAATGCCCTCTCATAATAATAAAACCAGATTTATTGCATATCAAGGTGCAGGTGGAAGATTAAAAGCGTAACGTTAACTGATCTAGAACACAAGAAGGACAAAACAGATACAGATTTTGAACAGGATATGCTGGTCTAAACAGGAAGACAGTTTTACCTCTCTGTAAAGATAGAGATAGATCTAAAATCTAAAATCTTTCACTCAAAAAATTCAAACCTATAATTGAAGTAAAACAACTGAACGTGGGGAGAAGTGATTTTTCTGCCCCACTGCAGCTAGGAGAAAAGAAGCCTAGTTTCCTTATGAAAAGCAAAGCCGAATTCTGTTCCCTGATTGGGACGCACCCCTGGTTTTTCATGTGAGAGTCACACGTACACAAACTCGCACGCATAAACAGAAAACACAGTATGCCCATGCAACCTCAACTCTCCCCACTTCTTTCATAATTAAATAAATGTCTTTCTCCAATGAATGTTGGCCACAATTATTGAACCCTACAGAAAATGTGTGGGGTGAACCGAAGAGAAGAAGTACTAACATGGAGCTGTGAATCTGAAGGATCTGGAGATATTTTTTAATGAAGAAAATGGTCTCTTATCTCTTTTCAAGTGTTTTTCAAACTCTTCAGGCATTATAGGAGAAAACTCAGAGCTGGGAAAAGGACGTTGCAATAATTGGGTGCCAATAATTGTGGCCAACATGAACTAGAGAAAGCATTTATGTCACAATGAGATTTTCTCCCCACTTTCAATTATTTTACTTCAATGATAGGTTGGAATTTTGTATTTTTTTTAATTGAAGATAAAAAGGATAAACAATGCAGATTTATTTTCACAGCTGCCTTGCTTATATTTACCAAGGGTGCCAATATTAGTGGAGGGCACTGTAGATAGATGGATGGATGGATGGATGGATGGATGGATGGATGGATGGATGGATAGATGGATAGATAGATGTGATTTATTTTAGAAAAATCACTCTTTGCAGCCTTTGCTGCATCTTTCAAGTTAATATCATTAATTTAGAAAGGTAGTAGAATGTAACTGTAAGAACAGGAGCTCTAAAAATGACAGTGTGAAGACAAAGGTTTTTTCACTGAGGAAGTTTTGAACTTATTTACATATAATTTGAAGTCTAGGGCCATTTGCAGTGGAGGGTAGTTTCTAACACCAAAGTACAATAAAACCGTAACAGGCACATGTGAATCTTGATCTGCTTGGCCTTTCATACTACAATCTTCTGGCCAGACAAACACATGACTGGCTTTTGTTTGGTTGTTTGCTGTATAAATAAATGGGAGTGCACTGTCAGAGTGATGTCTAACTGAGTCATAACAACTTCTCAAAAAAGAAGAAGTTTTTTAACAAGAAAAAATGTTTTCTTGTTACTCTAAAAAATGCTGGGTTAAATACAACCCAGCGCTGGGTAAATATGGATGAACCCAGCAATTGGGTTGTTTAGACCCAGCGTTACTGGGTTATTGCCCAGAAGGTTGGGTTAAATATTTTATTCAAAAAGACTTGTGTCTTTTTGGAACTGATTAAATATTTAACCCAACTGTTGGTTGAAAACAACCCAGCATGTGTTCTGTCCAATATTTACCCAGCACTCGGTTGTATTTAACCCAGCATTTTTAAGAGTGTACCAAAGGTTTTGTATTTCTTTTTGGAACTGATTGATCATTGATCTGAGCTTATGTACCTCAGTTCCCCTTCATGGGAACTTCGAACTGCGTCCCCTAGGGGTCGCTATGGGGGAACGCCCTCAGCGTGACTTGTGTCTGAAGATACATATGTAAAAACACCATCCGTTGGCCGGCGACAGCCCATGACGTCACTACCGGCGCGACCATAATATAAGGACCGCCGGGAGAATACATCACCCTCTTCTTCGTCTTCACTGACTGTTTTGTTTGAAGCGTGCATTCTGGTAAGAGTACAGTTTCTCTCTATCATGGCGAGCACTAGCAAGGCGTTTAAGATTGTGTGTGGATCCACGATGACACACACAATCTTTGCGTCTTTTGTTTGGGCAAGGAGCACGCACGCGATGTCCTTGAGGGGAAAATCTGCGTGCACTGGGCTGCTCTCGTCCTGTCCCTCTTTTCAAGGAAAGAGGGACAGCCATCTGCTTCCCGCGATTCGGGACCCACCGCTGCCGAGGCACGGAGGCGAATGAAATTAGCAGTTGGATGTGGCCGATGAGTTAGAGAGGGACCGCCCCTTTTCGCGCGCGTCAGCCGAGAACGGGATTGAGCTGCTGGATTGTGACGATGCGATCTTTCTGACATCATCAGATTCAGCAGCTAGTGCTCTGCTGGGTTATCCCCAGGAAGAGCAGGAGATGTTTGAGGGCGAGGAAGTTGAGACTGAACCCTCTCAATCCTCCTGTATTGCATATGAACGAGTTTTTGGAGGTTATGGATCATAAAAATAAATCTTTCTGGCCATAAACCCCCAGCTCGAGCGAGCCTTCCTTTCTTCATAAAAACTCGATGTGGAGGTTGAGAAGGAGTGGAAAAAGCATTTTTTTCTCGTATTCATAGGTTTCAGCATACTAGTTTTGCTGACACTGAGGGGATGCGTGAAAATGGCTATGAGGGGATGCCCCCTGTGCAAGAGACGATAACCAGCTTATCTCTCTGTGGAGAGACATCCTCTCTCAAGGCTCCCTCCTGGCCATCTAAGTCCCTGAATCTCGCTTAAATGGCAGGGCATATGCAGCAGCAGGTCAGAACGTCGCTTTGTTGCACACTAAGGCGTACCAGAGCTGATCTGCTGAAAGACCTGGATAAGATTCTATAAAGTCCAGGTCTGAGCCCGAACAACCAGGGGTCCTAGCCCATCTCGGTCTGAGGGTCAGAGATGGGCTCAGAAGGCTAGTCTCGCGACTCATGCCCCTCCCCCTCCTGCGGCTAGGGTGAGAGAGAGGCAAGCCCTCTCATTCCTCTCTAATTCCCCTGTAACCACTGGAAATTTCCTGCTAAGCCAGGACAAAAAAAAGAAAAGAAAAAAGGTGAGTTCCCTCTCATTCTGAGGAATGAGTTCTCCGCTCTCCAGAGCTCGTTGTCTGTAGAGCTAGCAGTGCTCCCCTAACCTAGAGGGTCACCTATGAGCATGCCGCTCCCTTCTGAGCGCTGAAGGATGAGTCCTCCGCTCCCCAGAGCTCGCTGTTGGTAGAACTAGCATTGCTCCCCTCACCTAGAGGGTCACCTATGAGCATGCCGCTCCCTTCTGAGCGCGTTGTCGGTAGAGCTAGCATTGCTCCCCTCACCTGAGGGTAACCTATGAGCATGCCGCTCGCTTCTGAGCATCTGAGTTCCCTCTCATTCTGAGGAATGAGTTCTCCGCTCTCCAGAGCTCGCTGTCGGTAGAGCCAGCATTACTCCTCTCACCTTAAGAGGGTTACCTATGAGTATGCCGCTCCCTTTTGAGCGCTGAAGGATGAGTCCTCCGCTCCCCAGAGCTCGCCGCTGGTAGAGCTAGCATTGCTCCCCTCACCTAGAGGGTCACCTATGAGCATGCCGCTCCCTTCTGAGCGTTTGAGTTCCCTCTCATTCTGAGGAATGAGTTCTCCACTCTCCAGAGCTCGTTGTCGGTAGAGCTAGCATTGCTCCCCTCACTAGAGGGTTACCTATGAGCATGCCGCTCCCTTCGGAGCGTCTGAGTTCCCTCTCATTCTGAGGAATGAGTTCTCCGCTCCCCAGAGCTCTGTGATAGGTCACCGGTTGGTCAAGCTAGCATTGCTCCCCTCATTTAGAGGGTCACCTATGAGCAATGCCGCTCCCTTCTGAGCGCCTAAATTTCCTCTCCTTCTAGGAATGAGTTCTCCGCTCCACTAGAGCTCTGGAATAGGTTGCTCTCCTGGTTGGTTGAGCTAGCATGGCTCCCCTCACCATAGAGGGTCACCTATGAGCATGCCAGTCCTTTCTGGGCATCTGAGCTCCCTTACTAGGAAGACTGAGTTCTCCGCTCTTCAGAGCTCCTCATCGGTAGAGCTAGCACTGCTCCCCACACCATAGAGGGTCACCTATGAGCTTGCCGCTCCCTTTAGGGCGTCTGAGTTCCCTCTCATTCTGAAGGATGAGTTCTCCCCAGGGCTCACTGTCGGTAGAGCTAGCATCGCTCCCCTCATTATAGAGGGTCACCTATGAGTATGTGCTCCTTCTGAAGCGTCTGAACTCCCTCTCATCCTGAGATATGAGTTTCTCCACTCTCCGCTCCGCAGAGCTCTGTGATAGGTCACTCACCTTGCTGGTTGAGCTAGCATTTGCTCCCCTCACCAAAGAGGGTCATCTATGAGCATGATGCTCCCTTCGGAGCGTTGGGTTTCCTCTCACTAGGGATTGAGATAGTTCTTTGCTCTACAGCCATAGAACATTAAACTAATATATATATAAGTGCACATGCTAAAACTCTGGGCACTTTCTAAAATCCACTCAGTGGTGAGATCGCACATCAAGTATTTTGCGTTCTTTCTAAAAATCCATGTTATGGTAAGTGCACACGCTAGACTTTGGGCACTTTCTAAAATCCACCCAGTGGTAAGTTAGCACATCGAATGTTCTGCTTTCTTTCTAAAATCCCGTAAGGGTAGGGTTACGCGTTGCACCTTCGTGCCCTTATTTGAGCTGGTCAGGCCCCGGTTTGTACCTTGGGCCCCACTCCTGAGCGTTTGAGTTCCTTCTCATTCTGAAATATGAGTTCTCCGCTCTCCAGAGCTCGCTATTGGTAGAGCTAGCATTGCTCCCCTCACCTAGGGGGTCATCTATGAGCATGCCGCTCCCTTCAGAGCGTCTGAGTTTCTCCGCTCCCCAAAGCTCGGAAATAGATCGCTCGCCTTGCTGCTTGAGCTATAAAAAGAGAGATACAGCCCGAGCGTCTGGGCTCTCATTCTAAAGGATGAGTTCTCCGCTCTCCAGAGCTCGCTATTGGTAGAGCTAGCATTGCTCCCCTCACCTAGAGGGTCACCTATGAGCATGCCGCTCCGCCTGAGCATCTGGAAGTTCTCCACCTCCCAGAGTTCGGAAAGTGTAGATGGCTCGAAAACTTGTGGGTCGAGCTAGCATTGCTCCCCTCACTGTAGAGGGTCATCTACGAGCACGCCGCTCCCTTCTGAGCGTCTGAGGCCCCTCTCACTCCAAGGGAGGAGTAGTTATCCGCTCCCGAGCCATAGAACGTCATATCAATATATAAGTGCACACGCTAAACTCTGGGCACTTTCTAAAATCCACTTAGTGGTGAGATCGCACATCAAGTGTTTTGCGTTCTTTCTAAAATCCATGTTATGGTAAGTGCACACGCTAGACTTTGGGCACTTTCTAAAATCCACCCAGTGGTAAGTTAGCACATTGAATGTTCTGCTTTCTTTCTAAACATCCCGTAGGGTAGGGTTACGCGCGCAGCTTCGTGTCCTTATTTGAGTTGGTCTGGCCCCGGTTTGTGCCTTGGGCCCCACTCCTGAGTGTTTGAGTTCCCTCTCAAGAATGAGTTCTCCGCTCTCCAGAGCTCGCTATTGGTAGAGCTAGCATTGCTCCCCTCGCATAAAGGGTCACCTATGAGCATGCCGCTCCTGTTTGAGCATCTGAAGTTTCTCCACTTCCAGAGTTCGGTGTAGATCACTCGCCGTGTGGGTCGAGCTAGCATCGCTCCCCTCACCGTAGAGGGTCATCTATGAGCATGCGCTCCCTTCTGAGTATCTAGTCCCCCGAGCATAGAACGTAAATGAAACAATATATACAAGTGCACACGCTAAAGCAATGGGCACTTTCTAAAATCCACTCAGTGGTAAGATCGCACATCAAGTATTCTGCGTTCTTTCTAAAATCCATGTTATGGTAATTGCACACGCCAGACTTTGGGCACTTTCTAAAATCCACCCAGTGGTAAGTCCGCACATCCAATGTTCTGCATTCTTTCTAAAAATCCCATAGGGTAGGGTTACGCGCACAGTTTCGTGCCCTCACTTGAGTTGGTCAAGCCCCGGTTTGTGCCTTGGGCCCCACTCCCTGTAACCCAATTTTTTGGTTTAAAAAGGGTAATGCTACCAAGGGGTCTGTTAAGACAGCTTCCTCAGCAAGCTCGTGCAGAGCAAGCGGTAGCCCCTGGTGACCGGCCAGGACCTAGTGGCTACCACTAGGTACTTGGCCCTATCCCCTTAAAGGAATCTTTCTATAAAGACTCGTTCCCCACTCGGGGAACCATGGTTACATACATAACCTGAGACGTTTTTGAGTGAAATTTGCCAAAATTATCCATAAAAATAATGTTTTTTCTTACAAGTTGACAAAAAGATTGAATACAAGATTTGGTAATAATATAGCAGAATTTGAGATTTTTTAAATGCTGGTAATTTTTTGCCAAGAACATCAAATTAGGTAAAGGGTTTTCAGCATCACAAGGAATAAAATAATTTAATATATTTAAGCCCTGATTCAAATGTGTCGTGTAGAGTTACAAGTAGGCTTAAGCATTTCCAATTTGTTTTTGTTATAGGCCTACTTCATCTTTTGTTATATTTTTTTGTACTGTCATCATTTGTAAAAGTGACTCAAGCATCGTTCAGACTGTCAGACTAAATCCGATTTTGTGCTATCCGGATGGAATCTGATTTGAATAACTGACTGTCCACACAGCGTATCACAACTGTTTATATCTGATTTGTGTGTCCATAAGCGCTCTTGTTTTTACTGAATGAGCAAAAACATCTGACGTGTTTAATTTTTTTGTGGCGTGAGGACGTGAAAAACTACGCTAAATCAGACTGAAAACGGATTTCCAGAAATGCGACTTGAATGGGATTCCAAACCACATACGAATGTAGCTCGAAACGGATTTGCATAAATCAGATTTCATGTAGTTCGTTGCCGTTCAGACTATCTAAATATGATCGGATTTTAACTGACAGTCTGAACGAGGCTAAAGTGACAAAGTGATGTGACATACGACCAAGTATGGTGACCCATACTCTGAATTTGTGCTCTGCACTTAACCCGTATGTGTAAATTTTTGGATTAAAATGTTGTTCCAGCGTCAACAATATATGTTGACCCCTGAACACATCTAACTCAGCAAAATCAGGACGTGCTTCTCTCTCTCTCTCTCTCTCTCTCGCTAATTCAAATAAATGATTAATTAACTTATTTAAGATCTTAAGTCTGATTTAAATAGGCCGAATGCTAACCAGCCTTAACTGACAAAAATGACCATACGTTGCACAGTGGAAGAATTATCGTCTTATCCATACAAGTTCATAAACTCGGCAGAATGTAAGCGACCGCTGCACCTGATGTTCACAAACTTTCATAACTGGTAAGTGTTTTTATTTTGCCTTGTGAAATGGCCGAGCCTTGATGAATCTGTTTCTTTGTGTATTTGTTTACTGACCATTGCATGCAATCGTGAAATGCAGCCTTTTATTTTTTTTAGTTGGCTATTCGTTGTGGGGGGAAAAAGATTTCGGGTTCGGGTCGGGCTCTAAATTTAACCGTGCTGCTCGGGTCGGGTCGCGTCACTCGATCGCGGGTACGGGCCGGGTTCAGGCTTCACTTTAAAGCCCGTGCAGACCTCTAGAGCATAGGTCACTAACAGGCGGACCGCGGTCCGGACCCAAAAGCCGTCCCACACGAACCCGGACCTACAGCCAAAATATAAGGTTATGATCTAAAACCTGACGGGGCGCTTCTATTTCAACCGGCGCAGCTTTTGTCTTTACTGTAGTGGTAGTGGAAACGCACAGACCAATTGCATGCGAGTTAAGCCATCCCACGTGATACCGCTCAGCCAATCAAGTCTGGTAAACATTGCGACTCGACAGAGTGCAGACAGATGAGAGAGTTCGCGGCTAGTAACACATGAAAAGACGATAGAAAGATAGCGATACATGTAGAAAACAAAAGTAGAGATACAGACGACTGCGCCGGAGAAAGTTGAGAAACAGTCGAGTAAGACGGAGAAAGGGAGATAAAAATAAGGAACAAATGCGTGCTCCAAAAGCGGAGGAGTGGGATATAAGAGCGGTACAAACTGGTGATATTCTAAAACTGTTCAATTGTTAAGATGTGTTGAGATTAATTATTTGTCAAATTGGTTGCGATTGTTGAGTCAAGAGTTTCATGTAAAACAGAAAATGAGAAATTCCCTTTATGTTATTTGTCTGAAGTTAAGCACTTTATTTGAACATACACAATTTTCACATTTTATTTATTTTCTCTTATTTTGAAATACAGCCCTACTTTTATTTTGTTAATGAAAAAAACATGCATATCTACAGTCATACATACAGTATATGTTCAGTTCTATGTAACATGACAATAAATATTGTCAACAAGTTTTTGAATTGTTCTGAATTAATTTGATTAGGCAGGTATGTATTACATGCATATGCTGAAACAACAACTAGGCTACTTATAAATATATAAAAGCTATAAAATATATAAGCTATCACACTAAATAGTAAGACATTATGATTTTCCGGACCTTTGCTTCAAGAAATTGTCTCTAACTGGACCTCTGTACATTTTAGTTGAATACCCCTGCTCTAGAGGGTTCTAGAGATATTCTGAGGGAGGGGTTTGGCAAACACTGCCTATCTGCCCTAAACAGTATTGAAAATTACTAATATCATATAGCATTTAGGATGGATTGGGACGCAGGCTTTATTCTTTTGCTAACGGTGATATAATTATTACCGCATTGTTTTTTAATCATTTTTATCAACCAGTTTCATGCTTAACATTAGTTTTTGTTATGCTTTATGTGTGTCTGAGTCTGTACATGTAAGATATTCACTCTTGTAACGTTAGTGGATAAAAGGAAAACTCCCTTTAGTAGCGCTTCTTTGCTTCAAAACACATCAGCTTGGCGTTATGTGTTAGATTAAATTTAATTTCAAATACGATTTCCCCTGCACGATAATAGCGTTTGCGCGTATGGTCTTACAAAACAGTGATAAACAGATTAACTTAGCTAAGACTGTACCAAAGCTATGCTCTTCAGTTCTGCCATGTCTGCTCACTACTTTATGTATTCAGTCGTTTGATCCACTTAGGGGCATAAATGTCGCTTTAACAGTCATGTTTGCGAAATATGAACATGGACGTGATATACGATACCTCCATGAATAGCCTGTCTTTTTTGTGGTACTAGGTAACGCGTGACGTCAAGAGCCTTTATGACGGGCTCAACGTAAATCCTTACCCTTCTTTGCTTGAAGGTAAAGTGAACCAATGGGCTTGAAGGACGTCAGGAGTAGGACCCGCCTTTCGCTCAAGCCTGACCAATCATATTCCGTGGATTCAAAGTTCGTTTTGTTATGACCTTTGGAAGCGCATCACCGCCCACCGCGTGTCCGTGGCGGAGGAAAACTATAAATAGAGGCGGATGACAGCAGTAGGGGACGAAATTGTAAAACACCCAGATAGAGGGGGTGGAGAGGATCTTATTGGGAAGGTGAAACAGCAAATACCTTACAAATAACTGGGAGCAAGACAAGAAGAAGAAGAAAAACAAAAATAAAACATTTCAAGTCTACCAACTGGAATACCTTTATGTTAATGTGAAGAAAGTATTTATATCTGAAGTTTTCTATTTGCACTAACGTTAGTTAAGGCTACTGAAAATCGTCATTTTGTAAACTCAAGTAAGTATTTCATTTCTTTGAATGGCATTTCTATTTTTGCATTACTAACTATTAAGTATATCACTCGTTATTGCAAAGCGCCGTCTGTAATAGTTTACTGAAGCATAAAGAGACTTTAAATGAAGGCAGCTTGCTGCGTCAGTCGTGGGCTGTAGACTTTAGGAGCTCGGAGGGATTGCCAACTATGGCAAAATACCTTCTAATACACCAGAAGCCATACACTAGTTTCATAGAAGTGCAAATGATCACCATAGAATATAATATAGGCTAGATTTAATTTGTCAAAACATCCTGGTCGAATTGCACCGAATAGCCTACAGCATATACTGCTCTCTTGTCTTAAATGTATACCTTTATATGGTGCATTTCATGCATAGCCCACATTAGTCATATAGCAGATCTGTGTCTGTTTCTAAACTGTACATTGTGTCCTCGCGTTCGCTTCGTGAACTGGGTGGGAGCGACGATACGATCTCTGACGTCCTATACTCGCTTTAAATGTACAAACCAAACACAGTCTGCTTTTGTATTTGCTAACCAAGGCGTAAAGCGAACCATTTATCCGTTTGGTTTAACATTCAAGCGCATTTTAATTTCTGTTCGCTTCATCGACGACCATATACTGATATGTGCGTGTGCTGGCTGGTGTTCATTTCTCCTCGTGACACGTTCAGGTTTAATTATTAAAGTCTGGCATTATTGTGTCTGATTTCCTCACGAAACTCTCTTTTACAGACACACGAGGAGCTAAGGATAAAGTTTGATTATGGCGACAGACGGCAGTAGATTGGTTACAGTTGTGCAGGGTCTAGTCAGGGCAAGTTAGTTATTACGTAACTCGATCAGCTCCGCGAGTGCCAGACAGTGCATCCTTCCTATAATGGTAAACTGCAATTATAGGACTGTCTTAGTGCTAATGTATGCTCGACACTAGGTGTTGTCTTGAATTTAACTAGAGTGGAAACACCCTTCAGCCAGTGCACTGAAGCTTGAAGCTTAAACGATTGTTTGTGTGCTTGTAAAATCTAATCCGCTCACAAGCCAACCCTTATGAAAATTAACCATGGTATTATTATAGTAAAATTGTTGTAATAACCTTGTTTTTAGGCGTATTGACTAACATTTGTTTAACCACAGTTTTACTACAAATACCATGGTTAAACTATGGTTAGTGTTGCAAAACCATGGTTATTTTGTGGTTACCATGGTTTAACTAGCCTATAGTAACCATGGTTTTATTTGTAGTAAAATTATGGTTAATTTTCGTAAGGTTACGAATGCGCAAGCTGTTTTATCAAAACATTAAGAAACTCGACAGACGGTACCATGTTCCAGTTTATTATTTCCAGCTGAGAATAAGGAGTTATTCACGCTATTTGTTTTTGCTTCTCTCTAGGAACCGGATCAGCTGTTTGTGGACTGAGACGTTCCCTCTACAACCAGCATTTTGTTTTGAACCGTCCCCTCCACCCCAAGTTTGTGTTTATTTGCCTGGCTCCAGCCGAGCCTTGCCCTCTGGTGGCTTACAACACAATACGTGAATTCAAACAGCCAACGGTGGTGATACTCCAGGGCAGCGCAGCAGCTATGCAGCTTGAAATCCAAGTAGCACTCAACTTTATAATTTCGTACTTGTACAATAAGCTGCCCAGGCGACGCGTCAACATTTTCGGCGAGGAGTTGGAGCGACAGCTGAAACGGAAATACGAGGGACATTGGTACCCAGACAAGCCATACAAAGGATCTGGATTCAGGTGTATACATGTCGGGGAGAAAGTGGACCCTGTTGTAGAGCAAGCAGCCAAAGAAAGTGGGTTGGACATTGAGGATGTCCGCAACAACCTGCCTCAGGACCTCAGTGTCTGGATTGATCCTTTCGAGGTGTCTTATCAGATTGGGGAGAAGGGACCTGTCAAGGTGCTCTATGTGGACGACAGTAATGAGAATGGGCTGGAGTTGGACAAGGAGATCAAGAACAGCTTCAACCCAGAGGCCCAGGTCTTCATGCCCATTAGCGAACCCCTAGGCATGTCCCCCACCTCCAGTTCCCCGTCCCCACCGTTTGGCCAGTCGGCGGCTGTCAGCCCCACCTTCATGCGCCGTTCTACACATCCTTTAACCTTTACCACTGCCAGCTTCGCCGCCACTAAATTTGGCTCCACGAAAATTAAAAGCAATGGGCGGAACGCCAACAAGGTGACCCGAAACTCCCCCACCAACCTGGGCCTGAATGTAAACAACCTCCTGAAGCAGAAAGCCATGTCCACATCCATGCATTCTCTATACAGCGTCGGCTTGGGCGGTCAGCCGCAGAAGCCCTCTGCCCTGTCTCCCAATGCCAAGGAATTCGTGTTCCCCAATCTCCAGGGCAGCCCAAGTGCAATGTTCCCCGGGGAGACGCCCCTCAATCTCAGCCCTCTCCCGTACAATAATGCCTTTGATGTGTTTGCAGCCTATGGGGGCCTTAATGAGAAGTCCCTCATGGACAGTCTGAGTTTCAGCTTGAGCAACATGCAGTATTCTAACCAGCAATTCCAGCCAGTGATGGCCAACTAGAGAGCAAGAATACTACTAACGACCAGAGATATGTGATGGGACGGCGGAAAGCTGACGTTTGGAACATCCCAAAAAAATGCAAAAAAGAAAATTGCAAAGCAACATTTCAACTGTAAAGTCCCGGTGAATAAGTCAAACGATGAGCCCGAGGGTGAACCATGTTGTTCCCTTGAGTATTTTTGTCATTCTTTTTACGATTAAGCTTGTTGTACAATCAAGCTTAGTTATCTAAACTCATATTGTTTTTGTTTTTTAATTTGATTTATTTTGCCAACCAAGCACAACATTATTTTTACTGACTGTTTTAAAATATCTTTATGAAGAAGAAAACTACAAATCAAGGCCTCTAATAGTATTCAAGGTAGAGCTACACGTTTCCAAGGATTGGCCTGAATGCTGAATGAGGGATTTCTTGCTCTTTTTTCTAACTGTATAATTAATTTAGTAGAAAGTTTGTAAAATATCAGAGTATATATTGTTTCTACGACATATTGCATTTATATCTTTTTACTACTCCAGTGATCTGTGATGGCTGCAGCAGCTTTTGTTATATTTTTTTTATTGAAATTGTGAAATGAAATCCATCTTTAAAAACATCAACTATTCTAAAGATTGTGTACAGAAAATTCCATTGTGTTGGGATTTAAAAATATTTGCTTTTTTGGGGGAGGGGATAAAATAAGAGTTGTATTTTCTGTTAAGAGTTCAAAGATTTTTGCTATACTATGGAAAAAATGTAATCGTATATTAATTTTGTACCAACATTGTGCAATACTTGACAAAAACAAATAGTATAACAAAGTATTTGGAGTCAGTGTCTTACATGTAAAGAGGGACTGATAGTTTATTAAGTTTGTATTAAAATGCTTGAAATTATACTCTTGGTCTTAAGCTTTTTATTCAAACCTTCATTTTAGATCTCTACTCTTTCACTGCTGTCATTACAAACTGAATATTACTCATACATGCTACATGATTACTGTTCTCATTTCAGTCTGTTTAAGTATATGTTTCCCCCTTGTCTTCTCCAGATGCAAGATTACATTTCCATAATGTAAATAGCCATGACTCATAGTTTAGCGGTCAGGTCAGCATTTATTCTTATCGTTATGAATTGTAAGTTGCGCTCCTCATTTACCAGATGCTTTTATCCAAAGCATTTAAGATGCATTTTATCAGTGTATGTATTTCTTGGGAATTGAACTGTGACCTTGTTGCGAGCGCCATGCTCTTTCAGAAGAATAGAGGACCTTTGTTTAATAGGATTATTAGAGGTTGATATTTAAATAATTCCAGGTTGTTTTTATACTAGTTGCCACCTAAACCACAAGCATTCACTAAACCTTCATAAAGATGAAGACTAACCAGGTTTGTTATGCAAAAACAAGTTCGTATATTTGTATCTTTTGAAGATGAGCATTTGAATCTGTTTTGGATTCTCCCATGATGCTATAGCAGAACTATGTGAAGGCAGAGCGATGTTTTGCAGTATCGTTGTTGCTGTGCCTTTGTGTTATCCACAGTCGTATAAATAGGTGCTGCTGCATTCAAAACGAATGGTTGTTCAGTTAATGTCAGCTAGCTGGTCTAAGCATTAAACAGCTCTTTTGATTCCAGTAAGCAACATGGATCTAAATTTAGAGCTCTAATTAAGTAAGTTGATTGAGCAAAGTGAATTGAGGAGGGAATTCGCAGATGAATTAACCCACAACCTCACTTTCTCTGCAGGTTTTGTCACCCTCCCTTTCCTGCATAATGTCGGTGTCTAATAGAGCGAACTTTCTTAGTCTTACAGCTAAATTAACTAATACAATGTGAGGCTCTCTGTGAAAGAAATGGAAATAAGGACAAAACATAGCAGCACTTTTATTAATTTGTTGACATGCTGTTTTCACAAGATAAGAATTAAAGGTTCTTTGTTGGTATCTGTGTTTCTATAAATAACTTTAACATAAATGGAACCTTTCCATTCCACAAAAGGTTCTTTATAGTGGGGAAAGGTGCTTAAGATTATTAAAGGAATAGTTTAGCCAAAAATGAAAGTTTGGTGAATATTTACTCCCCCTCAGGCCATCCAGGATGTAGTGGAGTTTGGATTAGCATCATTTGCTCATCAGTGGATGCTCTGCAGTGAATGGGTGCCGTCAGAATGAGAGTCCAAACAGCTGATAAAACATAACAATAATCCACAAGTAATCCACACCACTCCAGTCCATCAAATTTGTGAAGTGAAAATCTGCATGTTTCTAAGAAACAAATCTATCATTAAGAAATGTTAAACTTCAACTGAGTCCTCTATCCATAACATTGTTTTCTCCATGGACAAAGTCTGATTCAGGAGAGAAATATGCACAGATCACGCACTGTTTACAAGCAAAACACTTATTTTAAACAAATATGCTGGTGGATTTTGATGTCAGTGGGCAAAAGGGTTATGGACATATTCACTGGATACATTTATTTTTTGGATTATGGACAGGTATTTTAGCCAGAAGTGATGGTTTAAAGTTAAAAAACCTTAATGATGAATTTGTTTCTTACAAACATGCAGCTTTTCACTTCATACGATGCTAATTGATGGACTGGAGTCATGTGGATTACTTGTGGATTGTTGTGATGTTTTTATCAGCTGTTTAGACTCTCGTTCTGATGGCACGCTTTCACAGCAGGGGATCCATTGGTGAGCAATTGATGCAATTCTGAATATCTCAAAATCTGTTCTACATTTATTTACATTTATTCATTTAGCAGACGCTTTTATCCAAAGCGACTTGCTATTGAGAAAACAATAAGCGATACATTATAAAGAGGCAAACGGAAGTGCTTGTACACATGTCATTGTTCAGAGCAAATACTAGCCAGACAGGGAGAGGTTAAGGGAAAGAGAGCAAAGGTAAGGGAGTTTTGTTTTTGTTTTTTTAAGATGAATTAAAGAAGGCTGCTTGCCAGGCTTAATTGTCTAAGTGGAGGTCAGGAAAATAAAGCCCTCGGAGATCGTCTTCATGTGCCTCTGTGACTGCACGGTCGTATGTAGGTGTTACGCTTGGCAGCTCTGAACTTTTTCAGCTCAGTGAGCCAGAGAGATGAGTTGCACCACGTTGAGACAGATGGGTCTTCAGGGTGGCTGCAGAAGACACGATTACACTCACTGTTTATCACCGAATGCTAGGGGAAGAGGATAGCCACAGATTGGGAATACCTCAGCCTGTCCTTGGAGGAGGCGGAGGGCTGACAGGCTGTGGGGGATGATGGGAAATGAGAGTGCTTAGTCACTGAAGGGAATCACATATATGGAAAGTTTAAAACAAAAGTTTAAGAGGGGCATTTATAAACATTATATTTAGAACATTTAGAACAACTTTTTTTTTCTTATAATGCTCGCCAGGGCTGCATTTATTTATTCAAATATACAGTACAATATTAAAATATAATGAAATATTATTACAATAGAAAATAACTTATTTTTATTTGAATATATATTTGAATATATTAACATTTTAATTTTCAGCATCATTACTTTAGTCTTCAGTCACATGATCCTTCAGAATTTTTTCTAATACACTGATTTGATGCTCAATATTTATTATTATTATGAATGTTGAAACCAGTTGTGCTGTTTCATATGTTTTTGAAAACTTTGTTTCAGAATTATTTGATGAAAGAATAGCATTTATTCGAAGAAATGTTTTTAGTCACTTTTGGACAATGTAATGGGTGCTTGCTGAAGTAATAAATTAATAAAAAATAAGGTTATGTATATATCACAATATTTAATACAAGTATGAATAATAATATTCACTATCTAAACTGACGTTATGTCAGATAGACTAACAGCATAAGTCTATAACACATATTCCTCATTTTTGGTCGAGAAATGTACACTTAGACAGGAAGAAACTGTGTGACCAACATGTAAAGCGACCAACCACAGTTTGTTTAGTTTTGACGTGCCATAGCTATTTCTTAAAAAAATTGAATCTAAAGCTATTTTTAGATTTTCAGGGTCACTGAAAGAAAATAATCACACTCAAACCCAAAGTTTCCCATTTTGTGACAACAGAAATGATCCATGCATCATAAACACAGAGCCTGATGTGTGATGTTAGTGTGTGAAGCCTTCCACAAGCTTTCTCCTTTAATAATTGACCTAGTTTGAAATACCTTTGCTGAATCAAACTGGCCAAGTTTAAACAACTCTGTAAGTGTCAGTGATTCAGAGGCTTCTGATAGTGGCTGGTGTTGTGTGAAGACTTCCACGTATGTGGTGCAGATGGGAGACGTTCCCAGTGCCACGGGAATGAATCTCAGCACTGCTATAACTAGCTTGCTGACTTGGTTTTCATTTTTCCAAAGAAGGAAGGGCTTTGACTTCAGGCCTCTCACAGGTTTATACTTGCAAAGATTTCACACTGTTTGCTTCTGTGTTTAATTAATGAACCTCGTTAGAGTGACCAGATGTCCATTTTGTGTGTTCTGACCTTCTTCTTCCTACCTTTTCTTTCCTTGCATTCTAGAGGTTTCAAAGTCTCAAAAATGTCTCATCACCCTACACTTCATCAACCAGGGTTCTTTTAAAGCCATTTGTATTGCTACGAGATACACCAAAATGAGGAAGAATTATACAATTATCTGTAAAAAGTTTCAATTTACATTTTAACTTAAAACTTAGCTCACATGTGCAATTATTTTAATACTAATATTACTGTATAATTAAAAATAATGGAATGCAATGGGTTATATTAGGTCATTATAATTTTTATAATAAATCTAATAAATAATTGTATAAATAATAATACATGTTTTCCCAATCATATTAATCTGTGGAACTTTGGTAATGCATTAAACTTGAACAAACACTATATATGCATTGCATATCTTTAACCCTTTGGTGCATGAATTATTACATTAATATAATCATTACCAAACCTTTCTGTTTCAGAATAATGTATTTTGAAAGATTTACACATCTATTCTGCTAAAAGTTGATAGTAGATATTTCAGAGGTAGATTATAGCTATAACACCGCTTTCGTCAGCCAATTTTGAATTTATGTTGTCATAAAAAATAATACAATGACATATAAAGAGGACAGTCACGTAGAGTTATGAGTAAGAGTCAAAGATCAACCTGCCATAGTTGTTTGGATGTAACATCACACAGTGAATGGTTAAAATAGCTCTTATATAGATCTGCTGTAATGGGTGTGATGCATCAAAGGGTTTATATTAGGTAAGTCGGTATATAATCATAATATTCTATGTTGATCTACAAAACAAAACATATTTTATTCATGCACAACTGACAGGAGATCTTGATAACATTGTTTTTGACTGCTAAATATAGCATGCTAGTACAATAAAGTTGATCTATTGACCCAGATGACTTCATCTCATGACATCTTCTGCCAGCTTAAACATTAAACTTGAAGATAAAGCTATACAAGAACTATATAATCAGTAGTCATATCTAGAATGAATTATTGTTTGTTTCATTTAATCTTTATCCAGATCCTTGAATTGCACTGATATTTGCATTGACTCTGTCATTTTGGTAATGTGTAACCTGCATTGTTATACAATGCCTGAGATGATACGTTAAACAAATGGTAAATGTCATAACACTTGTAATATTTTATTTAGCTGTGCCGATGGGAGCCCGTGGCCATGCTGGAGCTCGCTGAATGAACGTAGGAGGTTCTGCTCGGCCTGTTGTGGGAGGTGTTGCGTAACTGCGTGGATGCCGCTGTCTTCAAAAACACGTTAGTTCAGTGGAAAACATGGCACACTTGACAGGTTCCCCCGAACTCACTGTGTGCTTGTTTGTTCTTCAGAAATATCTGTTGTTGCAATTACGTCCATTTCCTTAGGTGTCGATGGAGTCGAGCAGTTAAAACAGACGTTGCTTTCTGTTGTTTTTCTCTGCTCAAGGACTATGATTCTGTTTCATGCGAGGCATGAATACAAACAGAAAGTCTGAGTTTGTCCTTCAAAGAAACTCAGAGCCTTGAAGAATCAGAAGTGGGTGGATGAGATGACCTGTGCTCAACTGCAATCTGCCGATCCAAGAGCTGCATCTCTTCTTGGTTTGAGCTGGTCTAGGGGCAGTTATGTGTCCTTATTTAGGCAGATCTGAGCTTATTATTATGGGCCATGGTCTAGATTGAGTTAAAGTCGATGCATTTGGTCATCTTTTGGGGCTGATCTGGGATCAGATCTGGGGTCATTATTGGGTTGATTTAGGGTTAACAATGCACTATTATTTAGGCTGATCTGGGGTCATTATTTTGTTTCATGGTCTAGGCTGATGTTCACTCAGTTATAATCCTTGTTTGGGCTTATTTGGTCACATTTGGCTTATTTATTTTTATTTTTGGTCTAATCAGTTATGAGTAAATATTAGGGCTGATCTAGGGTTAGTTTGCACCATGCAGTATCAGGGCTGATCTGAGGTCATTATCATAGGTTGAGGTCTAAATAAAAACTGGCATTGGGTGGTTATAATTAACATTTGATGAAGATAATTGGTCACTTTTGGCTTTTTGTGGGTTCTGATTGTCATTTAAAGCCAGTTATTGGGTAATTACAGCTGATGATCTAAGGTTAGTTTGCACCAGTATTAGGGCTGATCTGAGGTCATTATTATGAGTTGTGGTCTAGGCTGATACTGGGTTAGTTGTAATCCTTGTTTGGGCTTATTTGGTCACATTTGGCTTATTTATTTTTATTTTTGGTCTAATCAGTTATGAGTAAATATTAGGGCTGATCTAGGGTTAGTTTGCACCATGCAGTATCAGGGCTGATCTGAGGTCATTATTTTGAGTTGTGGTCTAGGCTGATACTGGGTTAGTTGTAATCATTGTTTGGGTTTATTTGGTCACATTTGGCTTATTTCTTCTGTGTGATCTGGAATCAGTTATATATATATATATTATATATATGGTATTAGATAGTGTCTGAATCTGTTAGTGGGCTTATTATAAGTCATTATGGGTCATGGTCTAGACTGATACTTTCTCAGTTATAATCAACGTTTGGCCTATTTTGGTCAATTTTGGCTTATTTTTTAAGCTGATCTGAGATCAGTTTCTTTAGGCTGATCTAGGGTTTAATGAATTAAAAGTGCAGTTCTGTGATGTGCTGCCAATGAAGCAGAAATTTGTAAGCCAATGAGAAATGTATTTTTAAATGAACTTTCTTGCTTATAGTTCTTAAGGGAAACTTTGATCTCACAAATACTGACTCGAAAAAGTGAAAGGTACTGCTGTCAGCTCTCTAGAGTTTGTGAGTTCACAACCCCCAAATGATGCGGTTTTCCTCTCTCAAGTTCTGCTTATGAAGACCTAGTGATAAAAAGAGTGCAAGTCAGAGAGTGAGAAAAGAGAGAGAGAGATGAGGTTTGGTGTCACTTTGCCTAATTACCATGTGTGACAGAATGTGTATGACAGGATGTGTAAGTGTCAATGTATGTTCTTTGTTTCTATGTGTGTGGTCGTGAAAAATGTGCAAATTTGTCTAGTTGTAAATGCCTATGAAAGAAACTGCTTATGCTTGCAACTAGGTAAGTGTGAGATACATGTCAAATGCAGATATAATTGTTTGACTGCATTTAGCTATGGCTACATTTGTCGTGGTTCGTGAGGATACTATAAGCCTATCAATTTTTATTAGAAGCTGGTGTGATTTACTGGCTGCGGTCCACAGCTCGGTTTCTGTCGACGTCAGCACTCAGGACTACCAGTTTTAGCAGGGGAGGGTGTACACACAGCCTGCTCTCAGCGAGATGAACAGAGGAACAGCCAAACCACAACACTGAACCTACATTCACAACTAGAGCACTCTGTAGGCCTCCAGGGAGCTGCTGTAGGTTTAATTATACAGGCTGGTAAAACCTGTTCACTGCACAGGTGGGAGAAACGTTATTTTGAGCCGTTAGGTTGTGCAATGTAAAATTCGAGAATAATTACTGAGAAAAATCTGGCTAGTGCTGAAGTAGGGGTTTGTGGGCCAAAGACAATAATAAACCGAGACAAAAAAGTTTTTCCAAGATGCATTTTGTTTAAATAAAAACTGTGCTCAAAAAATGGCTAAAACCACATGATGAAGATAAATGGGTGTTTTTGTGAATTCAAGCGGGTCCTAAGTTGTCATTTAAAGCCATTTGTTGGTCCAACAGCTGATGATTAATGGTCTGGACTAGTGGCAGGTGGACCTGGTTTTGACCATCTTGGTGAAGTTGGAACAATTGGTAGACCCCACCGTAGACCAGTAATATAGCGCCAAGAGAAGAACGGCATTGTTCAGAGTTATTACTCGGTAACTCCCGAGTAATAACTTCCAAGCATCTCAGTGTCAATGATAAAGATTTGTATATCTAATTGAATTTGTCTAGCATAGATCAGAATTGTATTCAGTTATATTTCCTATATAAAGTGTCCTTAGAATCTACTTTTAAAGGGAACAAAAAGTTAATAAAAGTTAGGTTAATAATAATAATTATAATTGTTGATGTGTTTATTCCAGTGTTTCAGGCTACAGATTTTATTTATTTATTTATATATTTATTTTGTGGATTTACAATTATTATCATTATTATAATTATAAATATTATTATTATTGAAGTGTCTCTTTTAGTGTTTCAGATATTATATATTTATTTAGCTAGTTGGCAGGTTAATTGAATAACAAACAAACAAATAAATAATTGTAGTCTGAAACATTAACAGAGACACATCACTAATAATAATAGTGATAATAATAATGTTACTGTGTTATGGAGAAACATCTCTCTTTGCTTGTCTTCTTATATAGGTCAAAGATAGAGATTGTTTTCTTCTTTCTTATGGGCAGCTGATACTCCAATCATAAATCGTTCAGAAGGAAAGCTTCAGGGAGAGCTCAAATTGACATGTGATTCATGAGTTTGCATGAGAGAGAAAGGGAAGTTTATAAATCTCTGTTGATGTGATTGGCTGGATTATATGAACAAGCTCCTCTTGAATATGTGTTGGGAACGGTACAGTTGATTCATTCCCAGCACTCGATACTCTACCACTGAGTGCTGTTTTGCCCAGAGCCACAAACGACCCTTTTCTTAATAAGGTCAGACATAACCTCTATTGCCCACGTCCAACTCAGGCCTTGACCCAACTAGACAGTCCATTCCCTAAGATAGAAACACAAATCATACCTCTGTCAGCCGTCAAATACAGCCTGTGAGTATAAATAGCTATGGATTGAACTCTCATCTCTTATCTCTGCTACAGCCAAAGACACGTCAGTGAACCGCAAATCACAGCCGTGTCCTCCTACAAACCCTGCTCTCCCGGCCATGTGTGTGTGTGTGTGTGTGTGTGTGTGTGTGTGTGTGTGTGTGTGTGTGTGTGGATACAGCCTCATATATTCTCAGTCTATTCCTGTGCTGGACAGTTGGCTTTATTCAGTGGCTTTGAGAGATTTGAAGGGAAGTACAGTATTTGTCTGAAGCAATGCATGCAAGTTTTGCTCCTGCGATGAGACTGGAATTGATGGAACAGTTAATTCAATCAATATTATTGTTGCTTTGGCACGGTTACCATCTGGTACTTGAAAATGTAGTTCTGACTGCTTAAAAAACAAACAAATGTCAGATTGTTTTTCAATCTACTCCATTTTGTTTAGAATACACTCCGGTTTTTGTTGATTCCAGCATATTGTAGTTACATTTACTATTTGGCATCTGGTAATTAAAAGAAAAAACACTCAAGTTCGTTACATTAAAGGAACAGTTCAGCTCATTATGCATTCAACAAAATAGGCTGTCGAAGTTCAAAGTGACAAGAAAGCACCAGAGAAGTAGTGCATATGACTTGTGCTCTATATTCAAAGTCTTGGACTCATATCATAGTTTTGTATGAGGTACAGACTGAATTCAAGTTTTTATTCAGTGAAATCTTGCTCTCACTGTCCTCATTCACATCTATTCAATTATGACACAACTGTATGATACACTCTTATAAATAAAGGTGCTTCACGATGCCATAAACAAACCTTTTGATCGTAATGGTTCCATTGAGAACCTTTAACATCTGAAGAACCTTTCTGTTCACAAAAGGTTATTTGTGGTGAAAGAAGGTTCTCCAGATATTAAAAATATGTATGAAAGAGATGTTCTTTAAAGAACCTTTGACTGAATGATTCTTTGTGTTTAATCAATTTAGTGATTAAAGTTATTTTAGTTAGTAGTTAGTAACATTTTTATTAAATAGTAGTTTTTCATGTAATATTTATATTTTATTTGTGATTTATTACTGAAAATATTTGTATTACTTGTAGTTATATTGAACTTTGAACTATTTGGCTTTATTTCTCGTTTCCTTTCTCGTTATTTTCTTTCTGTGTTACAAGTAGTTTTATACATTATTATATAGTTTTCATAAATGCAAATTAATACTGGGTGGAAAGACAGTGAAATATGACTTTCGGTCTGTTTCTCACAAAGCTGTGTGTGTTTTTATTATTCTCGTTGTGGTGTTTCATGGACCCAAACTCATTCATTTTTATTTGATGAAAGAATTAATTTTCTTCTAGGATTTGATTTAGTTTTACGCAGAAGAAAGAATGGGACATGAGAGTGAGTAAATGATTCATATTAGTTGCAGTGAACTGTCCCTTTAAATTTCATCCTTCCATCCACATTAAAAAATATTCTGAGAAGAACAGTTTGTTGAAATTTAAGCTTTGTTTACAGCTGACTGTTTTTTTAGTTAAAAAAAAGAAAAAAAGGCTCTCCTGCCAGTGATGATACATGGAGCATTGTGTCCTTGTCCTAAGGCTGCTGTAATTAGTGTACCACAAGTCCCCTTGGATAAACACATCCGCTAAACGACAATGCTAAATGCATGTGCTCATTGGGCACCCAAAACAGTTTGGGAACATTAGAGCTGTGAGGGTGTTTTAGCGTTAGCCATACAGAGCAGGTCACAGGTCAGCAATGTCAAAGATCAGCCAGGGGCATGTTTTAGTCAAAGACAACATATCAACCATCGGTTCAGTCATTCCTTCAGGCTTCTGATTAAAGGTCTTGGTTCAGAGCTCCTCACATTACCGCTAGTTTGCTAAAGCATAAATAGAACACCCTCGAATGTAGCTCTCATCACCGCACATGTTTGTTGCGTAGTTGAAAAGTAGCTATGCGCGCATTTGTTTCCTTTCTCTCCTCTCCCTCACACACAACAGAACAGAGAAGGACTTTAGTATAATGTGATGGTGCCCTTGCTGATTTTCTCTCCTCTCCCTCACACACAACAGAACAGAGAAGGACTTTAGTATAATGTGATGGTGCCCTTGCTGATACAGGCCTCCCTTTATGTCGTGTGTAATCTGAGCTTTCAGTGCCAGGACTGAGCCTCTCTCCCCCTGAATGGAGCACTGTGGGCCAGGCCGTGTTTCCTGTGCTTTCAGAGAGAGAGAGAGAGAGAGAGAGAGAGAGAGAGAGAGAGAGAGAGAGAGAGAGAGAGAGAGAGAGAGAGAGAGAGAGAGAGAGAGAGAGAGAGAGAGAGAGAGAGAGAGAGAGAGAGAGAGAGAGAGAGAGAGAGAGAGAGAGAGAGAGAGAGAGAGAGAGAGAGAGAGAGAGAGAGAGAGAGAGAGAGAGAGAGAGAGAGAGAGAGAGAGAGAGAGAGAGAGAGAGAGAGAGAGAGAGAGAGAGAGAGAGAGAGAGAGAGAGAGAGAGAGAGAGAGAGAGAGAGACGGTGAAGGTGAATGATGGCACAGAGATTGAGAAGTCTCAAGGGCTTTGGGTGTCGTGAGTAAGTCACGTTTAGCGCACTGTAATAGTGTCACAGTACGATCTCGGTTCTCTTGTGCTCAGCTGAACGGATCCTTAGGCTAAAGTTTACACAGTATGATCCCAGTTCACAGGTTCCCTATGCAGTGCTCCCTACACACTGAGCAGGGATTATCTACAGAACACACCGAAATGTTACATGTATATATCTGGGTTGTACATTTCTCATCCTTTCAACTTAAACTAAAATACTAAAAGTACAGAAATAACTAAAACTAAATCAACTATAATTTTAGTAAAATGTTTGTAAATAGCAGTGATAAATAAAACTATATACTATAGACATAAAAGCATAAACACAAAAATGTGTAATTAATCATTTTTAAATATTTAAAAATGACAAAACACACAACAAACTGACTAAAACTGGAACTAAAATTAAAGTGAAAATAGAAAAAAAATATATCTATAAAGCAACACACATATTATTATAAACAAATAAATACCAAAATATATATTCTTAAGCATTGACATTTTTTTTAAATGTACAAAACAACAAAATTACTTAATGTAAAATTAAAGTAAAAACAGAAAATAAGATTAATTTACAATAGTGTGTGTGTGTGTGTGTGTGTGTGTGTGTGTGTGTGTGTGTGTGTGTGTGTGTGTGTGTGTGTATGAATACACATTCAATACATGCAGAATATATATATATATATATATATGATACAAACACTCACGCACACACTTGTGCACATATGTGTTTGTGTGTATTTATATATTAGGAGTATATATTTTTACACACGCACGCACGCACACACACACACAAACACACATTTTTACTTTTTTTTTTTACATTAGGTATTAATGAAACAAGATTTTACACCCGCCTGATTTTTCAAGCAAAACATGTCCTAAATAAAATGTGAAATGAGGACATATTCTAAAGTTTAATTGGCCTCTTTTCTGGTTAATAAACAGGTTTTAATCTGTGGCAAGATCCTGTCCTGACCGTGTAATAGAAAACAGAACCAGAGAGAATAACGATCTGTAAGGAATACCCGTCTATTTTTCTCACTCTCTGGTTTTATTTGTATTTTTCACACTCTCTGGTTTTATTTAATGTTCCTCACTTCCTGGTTTTATATTTATCATTTCACACTCTCTGGTTTTAGTTTTATGGTTTCATTGGGAGAGCGATCAAAGCCTGTTTGTGCTGATCAAATTATTACCTACATCCAGTTTGCATCGATTATGATAAATATTATAAATGGAAATAATATGATTCTGTTATTTAACACTTTTTTCACAAAGACATCGACTATTAATCGAGATTCAAAATCTGAAAATAATTAACTATAATAAAAGTATAAATGAATAATGCTTCTCCTTTAGTTTTACAGCATGAGATTGTTTTATAGATATTGTAGGTATTACTTATAATCATTACCGTCCTGATTAGTAAAACGCTTCCTCTTTCTTAGTTCTTGCCATAAACTGACTGAAAAGATCTCTACATTTATCGACCAGAACATTATAGAGACTTGCAGATGGTCTTTTTTTGACCTGTTTCAGTATGCAAAAAGTTTTGTGAATGCAAATTACGTTTTTCAAGTTCATTTAATTCATTTAAACATGACGAAAACGTCATTTCAGGACACACGAGGCACACAATGCTAAATGGGCCATAACGGGTTGTTCTGTACACTTTTACACAAAACCCACTAAAATGAGGTCTGTTCTGGAAATGTGTTGACAAAGGCACCCCTTCCTCTGTGGCAGCCCACGTACATACGGGCCATTGGCATTGTTGCGATGAGTGTGTGTGTGTGTGTGTGTGTGTGTGTGAGGGGTGAGGCCAGAAACAGAGGTCCTGCCGGCAAACTGCCCAGCACTCAAAGCAAACAAGCAGGCATTGTCAAGGCAATGTGTGGTTATCTCTGCATCGCGTTTCAATGGGTCTGAAAGACACAGTCACCACATTATTGGCAAAATCAAAAACATGGTCATGGCCTCGCAATGTTCAAAAGTCTAAATTCAAGTCAAAAGTAATCAGTAGGGTCATTTGAATGAACTCCTTTTAGTTTCCTAATACACGTTCTTGTTTTAAAAATGAGCAAAAATATCTTTATTATCTAATAACCTAGTTTTGGATGTAATAACTCTCCAAAAACAGGTGATTAAAAATGACTGTTCTTCTTAGATTATGCACATTTTTTTAAATATAAACTTACAGTATATATTTATATATATATAAATATGGTATATATATTATACATTTATAGTTGGCACTTTTGACCATGGGTCTGTCTATTTTTAACGCAAAGCTATCGTATGGCTTTGGAATATATCGGCCAAGTTATATGGGCTAGTTTTATAGTGCTTTTGGGTTTGTTTTTGAAACAAAAGAGAAAAGAGCAACCTGAAAAATCTCTTCTTTCATGTTCCACAGAAGAAGAAAGTCATGCAAATCTGAAACGACATGAGAGAATATCATAAAACTATTTCTGTAGTAAAAGTGTAATTGGTATTCAATAGTAGCCTGCTTGATTAAAGCAAAAAAAGACATTTAAGTAGGCCTATGTTAATGAAGTATACTGTAAGGCTGATGATACTCGAGGCATGTTACCCACTCTCAATGGGAAAGTGCCCAAGCAACATTGTTCAAAAAGTTGCCCCGCATATAATCAGCCTTATAATGGATGGCCACCATGCCCTTCAGTAAACTGATGTTGAGTGTCTTGCTCAAGGACACAACAAAAGGGAAGCAGCTTTGCGGTTGCCATATTACAGCAATGAACAAATGTGATATATTCTGGAGCAATGAACGGCAAAGCAAATCGACAAGCCGCGTGGCTCCAGCACCATGTTTTACGTGGGCTTCCTGGTATTAATACTGCAGCAGGGTCACCTAACAGCTGCTCTCTGCCATATCTCTCAACTGTGGTAAAACACACCACTAATGAGCTTTCGCTCAGGATAGCACCTGCTAAGTGCTAACCCGACCCGAGTTTACACTGACTGGAGAAATCAGAAGTAATGAAACCAAATGCTCGCCGGTTGTCAAGGTGACACAACTTGGAGGAGCAAAGCTTCAGCTGGGCTGGATTTGTCCTGTTTTCTTGTGTGCTGCTGGTTATGGAAACTTGCTGTAATTGGAGTCTGATAGTCTTAATGGCTCTGGCGGAGTCTAAGAGGAACTCTTCAAATAAACGCGATGCTATTTTTGAGCCACGTTTCGAGGGCTGCGTGTGTGCTGATCAAATACTGTGAACCGTACTTTGGTGAATTGATAGCGTAAAGATGTACAGTGTGAATTACAAAGTCACGGCGGGAAACAGGAGAGATCATTTAAGCACGGATAAAAATATGTTTGTAGTTTAACAGTTTCAGAGATAACGGCAGAGATGAACATTTTATATGTTAGGTTTTCGTTTGAATTTTAGTTAACGCTAACGTTTATTTTATTTCAAGTAACAATATTTTTAATTGCTTTAGTTTCAGTTTTAGTTAACTATAATAACCCTGCAAAGTTAGGGCTATTGATTGACTAACAAAGACATCTCAAGAACCTTCGAAAATTACTTTCATGAACTAATGATTCAAAATACTTTTCAGAATCAGTTAACGTTATTTAATGGACCTGAGCTAACATGAACTAAAAACGAACAGTTGAATTTGATCAAATAATGTTAGAAAAGATTAATAAATACTGTAACAAATATTGGTCATTTTTAGTTGATGTTAGTTAGTAGGTCTATATTACGTATAATAAATTGGAACCAGTAAGTTATAACAGCTATTGAGAAGTGATTCATTTACTGCTTTTTTATTTGAAACGTTTGTGCTAATTGTGGTTGTGGTTTGCCGTTGGCTGTAATTAAAAAGTACACAAAGACTGTTTGCCACCTGTTAAGCACTAGCAAACTGAACTTTCTGATAATTAGAAAGGCGTGGACAGCTGTTTCCACACAACTGGATTAGCTTTGTATTAAGATCGAGGCTAGTTTGCTGGCACGGAAGCATCAGCTGAAGCGTTCAGCCTCCTCGTATAAAGACCTACGACTTCTTCCTGCGTGACTTCAGCTGAGCAACGACACCGGCACCGCATGTACCTATTTTTAACTCTTACTTCATTTATTTTCTCTTTACTCTTCTATCCTCCTTTTTCCCGCCTCTATCATGTGTTTCCAATACATTCCAGTTGTCTCACAGCAACGCTCTTACATTACACAGACGGCAACGCAATCTTGCTCACCTGCATCCTATCTGCACCTCTTCTTCTTTACCCCTGTCGTTATCTATGGGTCTTTGGAACTGTCAGTCTGCTGTCAACAAAGCAGATCTTATTGCCGCTATTGCTTCCCAAACTGCACTCAGTATCTTGGGCCTGACTGAGACCTGGATTCATCCAGAAGACTCAGCAACCCCTGCTGCGCTCTCTAACAACTTCTCCTTCTCTCACACCCCCGTCAGGTTAGGAAGGGTGGAGGTACTGGTCTTCTCATTTCTAACAATTGGAAATGCTCAACCTACACTCCCCTAATCACTCATTGGAATGCCATGTTATTACTGTAACGGCTCCAGTAAAACTCCATGTTGTAGTCATTTATCGCCTTGTTGGGCAAGTGGGCACCTTCCTAGAAGAGCTGGATGGCCTGTTGTCCTCATTCCCTGAGGATGGCAGCCCACTTGTAGTCTTTGGTGACTTCAATATTAATTTGGAAAAGCCTTATGCTGCACATTTCCATTCACTCCTAGCATCATTTGACTTAAAACGCTTTACCACCACAAGCACTCACAAATCTGGCAGCCAGCTAGACTTAATCTACACACACACACAATTGTGTTGCAGACAACGTTTTGGTAAAACCCCTACACACCTCTGACCACTACTGGCCACCAACACCTCTACCAGTTACCTTTAGGCGAAACCTTCATTGCCTTTCACCCTTACATTTTTCCTCTGTAGTGTCCTCCTCTCTTCCCTCACATACCCATTTCTCAGCTCTGGATGTGAACGCTGCAACTGACACTTTGTTATCCACTTCTTCTCTAGACATTATATGTCCTCTCTCCTCCAGGCCAGCACATGCTGCCCCTTCTTACTCCTGGCTATCTGATGTTCTTCGTGAACATCGGTCCGAATTTAGGGCAGCAGAGAGAAAATGGCGCAAATCTAAATATCTGTCAGACCTGAGTATCTATCAGTCTTTGCTTTCATCTTTCTCTGCTGAAGTCCACACTGCCAAGGCTTCATACCTCCACAACAAGGTCATTCAACTCTCTCCTCTTAAGTTCTTCTACAATTACCCCATCAAGTTCAGTCAGAAATCTTGGTGTAATTTTCAATGACCAGCTGACTTTCAAAGACCACATTGCAAAAACTGCTTGATCTTGCAGGTTTGCACTACACAACATCAGAAAGATCAGGCCCTTCCTTATACAGCAATGCAGCTTAACTTCTTGTCCAGACCCTTGTCATTTCTAGGCTGGACTACTGCAATGCTCTTCTGGCTGGACTTCCATCAAACACAATCAAACCTTTACAAATGATTCAGAATGCAGCGGCACGACTGGTCTTCACTGAACCCAAAATAGCCAATGTTACACCTCTCTTTATCTCCTTGCACTGGCTACCAGTTGCAGCTCGCATCAGGTTCAAGACACTGATGCTTGCATATAAAACAACCACAGGCTCAGCACCCTCCTACTTCCACTCACTTATGACAATCTACATCCCCTCAAGAAGTCTGAGATCTGCGAGCAAGCGTCGCCTCGTGGTGCTATCACAGAGATGCACAAAATCACTTTAAAGAAAGTTTTAATTCACTGTTCCTGGCTGGTGGAATGAACTTCCCACCCCTATCCGCAACGCCTGAAAACCTATCTCTTCCGTCATCACTTGACTTCGCCTTAAAAAAAACTTCACTCTCTTTCCTTACCTATGCTCTCTTTCCAAAACCTCACTGTCTGGCTAGAACTTGCTCTGAACAATGCCTAGAAATTTGTATTACAAGCACTTCCTGTGTGTGTTTGCCTCTTTATAATGTATCGCTTATTGTATTCCTCAATTGTAAGTCGCTTTGGATAAAAGTGTCTGCTAAATGAATAAATGTAAATGTATAAAAAAAAAAAAATAAAATTACAAATAAACAAGGTTATTAATATTTAAAATAAATAAGTAAACACTTTCCATATATTTTGGTGCTGAGGTCAAAGGTTGTACATTTCATCGAACATAATTATATTTTACGGCAAATTCATCTGTCAAAAGCTTAAAAAACAAATCATGAACAAATACAAGAAAATGAAAAAAAATAGAATTACCCAGAATACCTTGAAGTATGTGCCAACCATAATGTATTTTGTCTGTGAATTATCAGTTACAGTTTTAAGACAATTAGAATTACAATCAATTACAATTTTAAGACACATTCACAATCATTTTATATAGGCCTATTGTTGCAGTAATACATTTCAGTGATTGATTTTCACAGCAGTTTTGTTTCTTTTGTTTTTTTAAATAGACAATTTTGGTTCTGTGTTTACTAAAAGCAATTGATATTAATTACAATTTCTGTTTTTATTATGTTTGTTATTTGACTGTTTTATTTATTTATTCATTTTTAATCTCAAGAATTTCCATGTGTGGGGCCTGAAATCTGTGCATATGGCACTTTTTCACTGTGTGGCATCTCTAATTCCTGTCCCAGGAACAGCTTGTCCTTTTTGGACCCTCATTAATTTCCCCTCAGGCGGCTCTGAGTCTGAAATGAAAAACAGAGAGAATGTACGTGGTAATGCACAGGGCTGCTGAGGTGCTCTTCATGACAGATGGCTGGTAGGTTGCATGCCAACGTGTAGTGTGATTCTCCGGGATACTTATCCTTTCAGATTCATCGGAACAGGATATTGCCCTGGGATCCTCTCAAGAGCTCAAACCTCCAGTTCCACTTTAATCTGTTTGTCTTTTAACTATGAGATTAATGCATGGAGCGATTGGCCTGGGAGAAGGTGGCATGTGACGTGGTGTGATGTCAACATGCACATGCACCTGCTCTGTCACACACACACACGCACACACGCACGCACGCACAAAGCACGCACGCACGCACACAAACACACACACACACACAGAAGCAGACTGTGGATTATAATACAATACAGTGGAATGGGAAGTGCACATCTTTCCTCAGGGTTGTTTTTCCTCTGCCAGCAAAGCAAAAAAAAATTTAGCATAGCATTTGTTATATGAACGTCACATTAAAGTCACTTTTTTTCTACCTTCAACTGCCTGTTATATATATATATATTTAATCGTTTTCACCAGAATTGTAATCTCAGACTATGATAATCCATCATAAAAAATGTTTTTAGTTATCAAGTATCTCACAGAAGTGAGTACACCCCTCACAGTTTTGTAAATATTTTATTATATATTTTCATGTGACAACACTGAATAAATGACACCTTGCTACAATGTAAGGTAGTGAGTGTACAGCTTGTATAACAGTGTAAATTTGCTGTCCCTTCAAATAACTCTTTGAGGATCTGAAAAAAAGAAATATTGCTCTACATAAAGATGGCCTAGGCTAGAAGAAGATTGCCAAGACCCTGAAACTGAGCTGCAGCACGGTGGCCAAGACCATACAGCGGTTTAACAGGACAGGTTCCACGCAGAACAGGCCTCACTTTTGTGGCCAGCGGTTTCAACAATAATGGCTGTGTGTTGAGTTATTTTGAGGGAACAGCAAATTTACACTGTTATATAAGTTACCACATTTTCTACTTTACATTGTAGCAGTGTCATTTCTTCAGTGTAATGAACAGTCTGTAAGTATGTACTGTCTATATGTAAATTGTTTCTGCACTGTCTGGAGCACGCTCTCAAGAATTTCACTCACCAAGGCACATGTGCTGTAGTGATGTGACAATAAAAGTGATTTGATTTTAATTGCTTTTAGAATAAAAAAAATTAGGGTGAAAAATATAATTATTGCATATTTTAATGATAAAAGTGCTTTATATGACTAATTTGGTGTTTCAGTGTGGATTGTGCTTTATTTCATTTGCTTGATATAATGCATATTGTAAGATCTGTGTACTGGTGGACTAAGGAGGTTTGGTTTGTGTATTTTTGAGATAGGTTTGAAGCAGAGAAAGATGATTGTATTTAATAATTTGCCCAGTTGTTGTACTGGGCTAAAATGAAATAAAGTGAGAATCCTCTAAAGTCATTTCTGTTGGAAGTGAGCGGAAGTCAAACCATTTATGGTTTGTCATTGAGCCACCATAGTGACTCATAGAAAAGTAGGTTATGTTGGCTTAACAATGAAAGATCTGGGTTGATAACCCAAACATTGCCAGTGTAAACCATGTTGCTATGGTGTTGGTGACCCAAAACGGGTGACTGATGAACTATACAATTTTGATATTTCAACTCCTTTGGTTGCTTCGAGAGGACTCTACCTGTTACAAAGTTACCATAAATAACTGTAGATAGAATGAAGAAAGCATCTGCTAAATCAAAAGTAATGTAATAATGAATAATATTAGCATGAAGGTGTCTGGGCAATAGTTTCTTGAACAAAAAAACAATAGAGTGCTGCAGGACGATGTATATGTGCAGGCCTAAATCTGGAAATGAGTCCTGAAATCAACTTTTGGTTAAATGTCTGAAATAAAATTTTACATTTTACAACATAAAATACATCAGTAATACCCAGTTGTCATTTTAAAAGCTTAAAAAAGGCTAACAAGTTGCTGAATGGGACTACTGAGGTTTTTGGGACATTAAATAGCATCACGCCGAACAGGAAACTCATCTACTTAATAGTTTGCTTTCACAGCCTTATCTTGTTTACAATCGCACTCTTGCTAACTATGTTAACATGTCTTTTAAATAAAAACTGAAAGAGTTTTTGGAAGCTTAGTGATGGTGAGGTTGAGTGACTGCGTTATAGTTAGTTTATAACCTACATTTAAGCTTTTGACTTTTTGTATTTAGGCTTCAAAATTCATCCACGTTTTTAAGAACGCATGAGTCATGACATGTTGGTCACAAAGTTTACTTTTTGCAATAATCGAAAACCCAGTGGAAAAATCGTCCCAGTTGGCCTAAAACAATACTGTATGCCATCACTGCAGCTCACTACAGTCCCACAAGTTTATCCATTTTGTCTGTGATAAGGGACCAATGGTGTAAAGAACTCTTGGCGAGGTCTTGACAACTACACAATTTGCAAAGCTAATAACCTAAACAAATCAATGCAAAACATTTAAAATATGTGTTGGGCAGTTTACATATTATATCATAAACATCCAGCTCTGTGTGTGTCCTCACCTCCGTGGTGGAAGGAGAAACCCAGCACGCTATCTACCGTCGTCTGTCCTGTGGTACCAAACATGGCCAGGGCAGCATCAGATTTACTCAAGGTCTAATAATAGTCCCAGCTGCCTCGGCCCGCACAGCTCAGAATGTGCGGGTGCTGCCAGGGAACACTCTGTACACACGTTCCATGCATTTCTCTGTGCTGACAACACAGCAAGGACTCCTCTTCACCCGTCCTGGCATTGGCACCCAGCGCCGCACATACCTGCATACATAAGCACTTGTGGATATTTAAAACACGATGACACCAGTAAGCCACTTTGCTGGGACTCCAAGTCACCATGAAATCAAAATTGAACATTTTTTGTTTGTATGGAATTTTTGCAATGTTTATTATAAATGATTTATCCATGCACATCATTATTTTTTATTAATTCATGTGTCCTTGTACTTTCCCCTTTATTCAATATGACCCCCCCCCCCCTTGTAATGACATCTCTTCTCTTCTCTGGCGCAGTAACCTCTCTCCTCCAGAAATGATCCAATCAATTCCCAGTGGACAAAATAACGTCCCGCCCTACATTTATTTTCTGATTCAGTAAGCCCTTTCACTCAGATACATGTCAAAATATGGAATATGGTAACACTTTAGTATAGGGACCAATTCTCACTAATAACTAGTTATTTTTAGCATGCCTATTATTAATATATTGGTTGTTTATTAGTATGTAAGCACATATTTTGCATGACCATATCACTAATCCTACCCAACTCCTAAATTTAACAACTACCTTACTAACTATTAATAAGCAGCAAATTAGGAGTTTATTGAGGCATAAGTCATAGTTAATGGTTTGTTAATAGCGAGAACTGGACCTCAAAATGAAGTGTGACAATCCATGGCAATGCAATCATGTGTTTTTCTCACTCTCTTTCTAAAAAAACTGTCTTTCTCTCCTTCTTGCTCTCTTGCTCATACATACACACTCTTATCTTATCTTCTGCCACATATAAACAATGAAACGGCATGAATATTTAGCTGTTGCTTCTTTCCCCCAGTGGGCAGACATGGTTTGAATGAGATGAGTCTGTATTATCTCAAGATGTCTGTGTGCCGTGGTAAATACATGCCTCAGCTTCCTGAACAGGGTAAATAAAAATCAGCTGCATGTCACAGCACTATAGTTTGTCTTTAAAACATTGTTCGAATTACGGCTTTGTTGACTGAACACAATCAGAGAAGCCGATTAATTCAGCATTTGAGGGAATTTAACTGCATGCAAATATCTTTGTTTCAATTTATCTTCACATTATATATCTGAACTGTTGCTTTTACTTGATTCATTCAGTCTCAGCTGGATAAGGACCTTTGCTTATTTCCTGAACAAAATAAGGAGGATGCAAAAATCTCTATAAAGCGCTCACAGCAAATTCATTGATGTGACATTCCCTCCATCTCTCATCTTTTGCTGGGGTTTTATATATACTGTAGTGCTCAGGCTAGAAGATAATTTTCCGTACATGCAATACACTGTAAAATATTATTTCCTTAAAGCATTTCTATCTTATTTTCCAGTAGAGCTATCTGAATATCCTTAAACAACACACAGAAGCAAATTGCATAAGATATTAAGTGTTTAATTTTTCTTATTTTAAGCATAAGTTCATGAGGTTTGCATTAATAAGGATATGCAAAAAAACTTCTCAAGTAAATTAATCTTGTTTTAAGGATGCAGTTTTGACAGCAATACTGCCCCCCCCACCCCATCTCATCTCGTTTTAAAACTTTCTCATCTACATTTAAATTCTGTTGCAGTGAGCCTTTTTCATTTTTGGCAGTCTATAAAGCTTTTCCCACCTTTCCTTGTTTAATTGGATGCTATAAATTCACAAAATGTATGACTTTCTGTTCCCAGCTCGAATACAAACGGACAGAGGACAGGCGCAGTAATTCACATGGGGGTGTAGAGCTAACACCACTCGAGAATGGCCTTTTGTTCAGCGTCTGGTGGATCAGAACACCCTCAGAATGATCCTTCCTCAAACTCCACGAAGAAGTCCTGCTTTGCTTTAGCTACCCATGAGAAAGTTTTTGGTGCAAAATGATGTAGAATTCTCTTATAAATTGAGTTCCTAATGAAAATTCCGAAGAAGCACTTTCAAATAATCCCATCAATTCCAAGTATGTAAACACCCTGGCTATCTTCATTAAGACCAAACCACATCAAATGCGAAATTAATAAAAAAATAAAATAAAAATCCTTGGCTATCTGAACAGCATTTTCTAGAAAAATGTATTAATGAAATTAAACTATGCAGTGTTTCACAAAAGTGAGGTCAAAAGCAAAAAACGCATTTGTTACAAAAGCAAGTTACTTACCGCATTTTATTCTAGAAATAGCAGGATTTCTTAACGTTTGCGGAAACAGGTTAGGGTCATGGGCTCTAAGATTAAAGCATGCGCCTGTAATGTTTACTCCAAGGATCATAACAATAACTTTAAAGTTTAAAGATCATTCTTTGTCTGAGGCAGAAGAACACATTTGTTTTCAGCTGATGAACGATAAAAACATTGACAGCCAATCAGCATTCATCCTGCTCTCAAGCGCTCAAGCAATGAAAGCAGCAGACGGCATAACTGCATCTCGCTCTTACGATTTCAGAACGTTATCCTGTGTTAAGGCCTGTTCACACCAAGAACAAAAACTATGAAGATAACTATATTAGCATCCACACCAGCGGACAATATTGTGCGTTTGTTTCTAAGTGCGCACTCGCCTGCCGCTTTAAATTCTCTAGCTCGTTAAAACAGGATTCTGATTGGCTGTCAATGTTTTTGTTGTTCATCAGGTGAAATCAATCGTTCTGAAAGTGATTCCAATGATATTGTTTCTCTCTGTGCCTTTATCGTTATAGTTGTGGTGTGGACTGCTGCTCTTTAATATTGAGAACGATTTTTAGAACCATATCTTTATCGTATTTGGTGTAAACAGGCCTTCAGTGCAGATGCTAACATTGTTGTTGGTGTGAACTAGTCTTAAGACTGATATCTGTAAACATAACTACATTATCGTCCACAACAACGGACTACAACGTTATGCTTATTATTATCAGTTATGCAGTATGGTGCTATAAATGCTCGGTCTCTGGTGGATTCTGATTGGCTGTAAAGTATAACAAATTTATTCTGGGAACTTTATAGTTATAGTTATCATCCTTTTGGGATTAACAGCCCTTAAGAGATGAAGATAAAACCACACAAAAACCTCATAAAACCTCCAGCTCCACTGCAATAAATTTACATGCAAAATGCCTATTAGTCACCCGCTGCTAGCAATATTAATCATAAATACGCACGTGTGGGTGACTGTGGTGTGAAGGTCTCTCTCTTACAGTAAGGTACATTGCACTTAAACACCCAGAGAGACAACTGAAAATAGCCAATATGATGTCATTTCCTTCAGAGAATGTTCTCACAGCTTTTTCAGCTCCATACCAAAGGGAGACATGGTTTTGTTCCCTGGCGATTTACCCTGGAAGGAAAACACACCTATAAGTGCACAATAAATAACGTCTCTGCGTGAGGCCTGACAGTCAGTTCATTTTGCACAGCCAACCATGACTTTTAAGGGAATGGACTCCGTGTCATGTTGTGATAAATGCAAATAATATTGCATGTGTGTGCGGAGAGACGCGTTATTTATGATAGCTGTGACTGCAGGGGTCGGTGGAAAGTCAGAGTTATGTGGTAAACGGTAAAGATGGGTTTCACATTGGCGCAACAATGCCAGGCTGAGCGGCGGACACACATTCTGCCATCCGAATCAATGAGGCAGCTGATTTATGCAGTTGATTATGCACTAGATTACTCCCTCACATTAGTTATTACAGAGTACTCGTCTATTTCTTCCACTTGCTACTGGCTAAAAGTAATTATAGAGCAGGGATGCGATGACGGCCTGAGAAGATCATCCATTTACAAAGGGCGTTAGCTGGCCATCTGTGCTATTTGTTTAGCATTACAATGAGAGGAAGAGAGATATCAGTATCTTATGGAAAACAAGTTTAATTTTCATTCAGTTTCATTTTCTCTTAAGCCCAACATATGTTCTTACTTTTGAATGTGAAATATGATCTTGAAATGTTCTCGGGTAGGCTGATATTCACAGTCTTGTTTGAAATCGATACCACATTAGACATGTTTAAGGTATGTAGCAATGATTCTGCAAGAGGTTCAATATCATTTCAGGAATCAGATTAGGTGTATCATGTTGTAGATTTAACACTATCCACTTCAGCCAACTTTCTAAAAGAAGCCACTGACCCATTAAGCTTGCTCATAAATTATTCCTTATTGATGAATTAACTGAAGCAGAGGATTCTTCTGGAAAAAAGACTGCAGCGTCGTGATTTCTCATTATTCTGCTCACTCACCCAACACAGGATTGGTTTGAAAACTCGTAAGACATTGATTATGGCAGTGTGAATCATTCATTCTTTCATTTGTTCATTCATCAACTTAATCATTCGTTTTTAAGACTGCACGTAGTGTCAGCTCGATATGATAATATGCATTGCATAACTAATGTGACAGTCTATGACAGTGTAACATACAATCATAAGCTCAAAGACAGTAAATGAGAATACCTACTGGATATAATGCTACAGACAACACGGCCATTTCTATAAATGACAGTAGCAGTGGTGCAATAGCGCCTCCTAGCGGAGTGACCCTGAAATCCTGATCTGATCTACACTGAAAAAAATGATTCATTGAATTTACCAAAACAAATTTAAGGTAAGTGGTTGCAATCAATTTATTTGAGCTAAATTTAAATAAACAAATTTTGTTGACTAGCTTTCAACATATATGTTTTGATTAAATGCAGCTAAAATAAATTGTTTGCGACCACTTACATTTAAAAAAAAAAATAAAATTAAAATTTAGTCTATCAGCTATTGAAAGCTTGATTTATTATTTGATCTGGTAAGATTCAAGCCGTTTTAAGACAAAGTCTAAACATTTTAAATGCAATGTTTTCAATAATGAAAAAAAATGAAATAATGAAACTAAGTAATAATAAAAACATTGAAAAAGAAATGAAAGTAACAATGTTTTCAAAAATTTAAAATTGCTGAAAATATACTCTTCCTCGAGATGAGTTTGTTTCTTCATCCGAACAGATTTGGAGAAATTTAGCATTACATCACTTGTTCACCAGTGGATCCTCTGCAGTGAATGGGTGCCGTCAGAATTAGAGTCCAAACAGCTGATACAAATGATAGTAAACATATCTATAATTCAATTCAAGATTATTTGTATAGAGCTTTTTACAATACAATCATTGCAAAGCAACTTCACAGGGAATTCAGAAGTTTTTCAATTCAAGTTTATTTGTATAGTGCTTTTCAACGACACAAATTTTCTTTTTCACTGGAGGAATCAACGTTATGGACTGGTATTTTGTTTAGAAGTGACTATTAAAAGTTAAAACAGCTTAATGATCGATTTGTTTCTTACAAACACACAGATTTTCACTTTACTTTGGACTCTCGTTTTGATGGCGCCCATTCACTGCAGAGAAAAATGAACTTATCTATGTATTGGATGGGGTACATTTTCACCAAATGTTCATTTTTGGGTGTACTATTCCTTTAAAATGTTTACATAATGCATACTGTATCACATAATATTTTCTCAAAAATTGTAGTATAAAGTATATACTGACCAATCAGCATAACTATCTTTGAGCAGAGTTATCAAATTAATGAATAAATAAATAAATACCAGCAGTAAATGAATTAAGCTTTTCAGACGATAGACAGTAAGTTAATGTACTGTAAGTTTCAGATAAATTCAGCTGAAAGAAACTTGATTTCTGATGCCGTACATCATTTGTCTATTTCTGGGGGCTCCCACCCATACGGGGCGTCACTAGACTGCTGATCGCTGTGGGAATCTCATCCCCTATGGACCATATGCACGCCCATTTTGCATACAGAATGAGACATTTCATTTGCATTATTTACTTTGAGAAGAAACGAATGCCCCTGTCAGAGCACGTAAATCAATGGACAGCAATGAAAAATGCCTGAGAGCGACTTCTGAGGCGACAGGAATAAGAAGGAAGGATAAATCTGAACAGGGGTCAAGATGTTTCACCCATAGGCAGTGTTGCAAATCTCATCCTAATGCCAAAGAAGTCTAGTTGCTTTCAAATGAAATTGTACCAGTCCACTAGTCCACTATGATAACCTGCCACAGAAACTAATGGGGACAGTTTGTAATGCTGTTTTTAACTTGGAAACATACACTACCATTCAAAATCAAGATTGAAAAAAAGTTATTTAATCTAAGACTACATTTCATTACAGTACGATTAAAAACAGTAATGTTGTGAAATACTAGTACAATTTAAAATAACTGTCTTCTTTTGTAATATTTAATGTAATTTATTCCCGTAATGCTGTATTTTCAGCATCATTACCTCAGTCTTCAGTGCCACATGATCTTCAGAAATCTGAAATATACTGATTTGCTTCTCAAGAAACATTTCTTATTATTATCAATGATGAAAACTGTTGTGTTGTTTGATCATTTATTTGGACATATTTTGTGGATTTTATCAAAAGAAAAGCTTTTATTGGAAGCAGAAAACTTCTGTAACATTACAAATGTCTTGACTGTCACTTTAAACTGATCAGTTTAATGCATTCATGCTGAATAAAACAACTTACAAAAAAGTCTGGCTGACCCCAAACCTTTGAACTACAGCGTATTTTCTAAAAATACAATCATTTCTAATGCTGACCAGTAGATGTCAGTGTATCTGCCAAACAATCAAAACTTCCCAACTATTATTTCCACCAAAGCACCACCATAGTTATTAGTTATTTTCAGTACAATAAAACGTACTGCTATGTTCTATCAATGTGTTGTTTTATAATGCATTGAGTTCGATTGTGCTGAAAGCATTATGTTATGCCTGACCAATGTAGGTGTTCGTTTACTGGGGTCTGCAAGAGAATATAGGAAGTAAAGAGATACGATAAGTTGATGCTACTCGCTGTGTCAGTGTGATCTTTATCAAACACAACACGTACTATTACGAACTATTTGATAAAAGATAAAACATAATAATATACATGAAACAAAAGAACATATTTGCCAATCTTCTTACCCGTTTAAAGGAGATCATATTAGCATTTAGCCCATGGTTGTATAATAGCAACAACACCTAGTGGCTAAGGTATTGTGTTTGAAACATAGGTTGCTGTGGTACATTTTTGTAAGTGATTTCATTAATAAGTTGTAATGAGTCGTTTAATACTGACAGAACACGTGTTTTTTATACAAAGCAACTAATAGAGCATTCAAGATATACACGTATTCTCTGGGAATCGAATCCATGATTTTGTTTCTGCTCTTCTTGTTGTGCCAAAGAAACACATTTTGGGGTTGATTAGCGTTGCAGAAGATATGCAAGGAATTAATAAAACAACACAAGAGCATATATTTCATCCTCTCTGTTGACCTTAGTTTGGTTTTGTGATGTAAAGTGATCCTAAACTTAGATTGAGATGCTAATCAACAGAGTTGTGACTACAACAGATGACTGTAGGGGAACATGTCCTCCCCCCCATATATTCAGTTTAGCAGGTGACTGATATGGCCACTTCTTAAACTTAAATTTTGTTCCCCCAAATCTTGAACATGTACTTTGCATCAAGTCACACTAGCATATTCATAACTAGCGGTTAGCAAACTCGAAAACAGTGGGCTCTTTTTTTCCTGCTGAACTTGAGCTGAGTGCTTCACTTGACACTTGTCAACAGTTTTAATGAAACTTCCCCACTCCGCATTCCCAGCATCCACCCCCAGCCAATCCCATCTCTGATTCTCTCCCTCGCTCTTTTCATTCTTTTCATTAGCCTCTTACGGGGTCATGGATGAGGCCCTGTTAGCCAGCCTGAGGTAGCAGCCATCGGAGGCCCACCATAGGGAAAAAGCATGTGTTATCCCTCTCCCTCCCATCCAGCTCCAGTCAAAAGTTCAAAGCCATGCCTTTAAAACAGAGAGTGGTGTGTGTGCTGGCTCCCCTCCCATGCAGGGTCACAGCTTGGCTGGAGTTGGAGCTGGGGAGATGAGAGGGCCGGGTGGCTGGGGGGAGGTGGAGGTTCTCACATGAAAGGTCTGCAGCCAAGGAGAGAGTCCCAGACCCAGACACAACACAAGGGATCAGACTGGCCCCCCATCCCCCTTAGCCGCAACACTTCCCACCAAAGAACAGCTGGAATGTGACCCGTTCCAGAACCGAGGCCAGGACTGACTGACAATAGAATCCATCGGGATGGGATGGGGGGGGGTCACTGCTCTATGATAAAGTATGCCCCCCCCCCAATTATCAAAGCTCATTGAAAAGTGCTTGCAACTTGCGGAATGTTTCGTAACAAGAACAGCCCAGGATTTGATTGGAAAAGTCTTTAATCTCCTCTCTGGTGTAGTTCCATAAACTTTTAATACATTTTCAACTGCTCATAAAATAATAGTTATAATCTCATTATACGTTTGCCATTGTATGGTTTGACAGAAAACACGTAACATACTTTGTAAAGCACGTACATAGGACTACCTTTGTTTCAATTTATGGTAGTAATGTAAAAGCATAAATAGACGGAAACAAAGTACAATGATTACAGAACACAAAAAAACAACAACTATGAATTTAAAATAAGGTGCAAGAGTATTTAACATGTCATGTTTTTTAGGTTTAAGAATGACATGGCTTCATAATTAAAACTGAAGTGTGTAATTTCTGCGCCACCAAAATAAATTGACAGAATGCTCCCCCATTGTTTGGACAAAGAGCTATTGGTTAAACCAATGTTAAAGGGATATTTCACCCAAAAATGAAAATGATGTCATTAATTACTCACCCTCATGTCATTCCAAACCCGTAAGACCTTTGTTCATCTTCTAAACACAAATGAATGTATTTTTGATGAAATCCAGAGCTTTCTGATCCTCCATAGACATGTTCAAGACCAAGAAACGTAGTAAGGATATCGGTTAAAATAGTCCATTGTTATGAAGCTACAAGAATACTTTTGGTGTGTAAAGAAAACAAAAATAAGAGAAGAAATTGTTAAATAAAGTTGTTAAGTTTTGTTTTCTTTGTGCATAAATATTGTTGTAGCGTCATGAAATTACGGTTGAAGCACTGGTGTCACGTGGTAGTTGAGTTGCTGTCTATGCAGGGTCAGAAAGCTCTCAGATTTCATTAAACATATCTGAAACTTACTGAATGAGGGTGAGTAATTAATGACAGAATTTTCATTTTTGGGTGAACTATCCCTTTAATGTGCCAGGCTGCTCAAACTAGCAATGTGCACTTCTGTTTACACTTTTCCAGGGAATCAATACATAAACAGGTTAGAACTTAGAATTTAGAGAACTGCCTCTTTATGAACTTCTTTTCTAAAAATATAATCATGAAGCTGTCATGTGACTGCAGCAGATGTCAGTGTATCCCAAACAATCTGATCATCTGTCCCTCGGCTCTTGTCATGTTCCACAGACAGGTCCAGTCCATGTTGAGCAGTTATTTGTTCAGTACTTTTAAAAAACATCTGTGGCTTTTTAGTCAAACTAAAATAACTGGACTCACACTACAACAGGTAGATGTAAATAAGGTAATACTTTCATATGAAATCATCTAGTATATATGTACGTCATTCACACAGTGTAATCCACATATTTTATCTGTCCATGGATAAGCAGCTCCATGCTGCAGCGGAAGCACGACATATGATTGTAGATTCTACAAGTCAAGTTTGTGAGTCTGCTTCCTGAAGAAAAGCAGGTGAGAGGCAGGCACGTTGGTTTAGGACAGGGGGGTCCAATCTTGCTCTTGGAGGTCCACCTTTAGCAGAGTTTCACTCTAGCTAACTTTGCAGGAAAGTGGCCCTTCAGGAGCAGGATTTGACGCCCCCAGTTTAGGATGTCCAGAGATTCAGATAACATAAGCGCCCTAGTACTTTGTGTTGCTGAACTCCTTCAGAACATCGCAAGTCTTTTTGTTGATAACCTCACGGAGTTTGCGAACACGGCGCACGCTGGAAGTGGCCACGAAGCTGTCGGGCTGCAGCACAGCCATGCCGTTGTGAACGTCCCCCATGATGATCATCTGTCCCTCGGCTCTTGTCATGTTCGGACAGGGACAGGTCCAGTCCATGTTGAGCAGTGTCACCTCCAGAGGTTCTTGCCCGAAGAACCGTAGCCCCATCTTCTCGTCCTTCAAGATCTCCTCCACAGTGATGAGCGCGTGGCCGGAGTCGTGGTCCTCGGTCAACTCCGAAATGCGTCCTAAAACCACAAAGTCGCTCTGGCAGAAGCTCGGGACCATCTTCTGCCGGGGTTTGCATGGCTTGCAGTTGTGAGTCTTGGGTAAGGGGCACATCTCCTCACAGGCTTCCTTGCTCTCGAAGTTGTTCTCATTGCCTCCGCAACCTCCGAAAACAAACGACTGGCATTTCTTGAGTGTGTGGCTGTAAGCCCAGCGGGGTTTGTAAGCCTTGCAGGGACCTTGTACGCTAGGCAGGGAGCAAGGAGCAGCAAGCTCTGCTCCACAGGAGAGCATGCACAACTCGTAGGTATCGAAATGGTTTTGGTTTTTATTGCACTGGCTGTAGGTGAAGGTAAAGCAATTGTTGCGCTTGGCTTCGTAGTACCACTTCATGCTCTCCTCTCCACAGTCGCCCATATCAGGTGTTTTTAGACACTCCTCGGCAGGTAAGCGTGTTGAATTCGTGACCGGCTCCAGTTTACTCTGCTCCCTGGGGACCACAGAGAGCGGGAAATGGGCTTGCACAGATCCACCCTGGTTTGTGGCAGTGCAGGTGTAGATGCCGGCATCCTGCAGCTGGGCGTTGTATATGACCAGCTGGGCGATGTTAGTAACTACTATGTTTCCTTGCACATGGTTGGGTTGCATGATGGTGTTCTCTTTACCTTCGATCTGCTTTTCCCATGTAATCGCCGGCTTCGGTTTTCCTGTGACCTCGCAGAGGAAGCTGGCCGTTTCGCCCACGAACACAAAGTGGTGAGCTGGGTTGCTGACCATGATGGGACGTTGAATGTCCATGGGTGTGGTCTCAAGATGGGCGGTGGTGGGCCGAGCGGTGGTCTCCGCTGGAAGAGGACTGGTGTTGGACAAGCTAAAGTGGTACCTGCAGGTGACTTCGATGAGGGTGACGCCCCTGGTACAGGCCTCGGCATCCATGTAGCACTTGTTGTAGTAAGTCATGCCATCCGAGGCGCATGTGAAATAGGGTTCCCGTCCACAACGGTCCCGGCACTTGCACACCGGCTGTCCGTCCCAGATTTCACACTCTGAACCCTGCTGTGTGCACATGAATTTGTCACAGGTGACCCCTTTGGGCATCCCCACTGGACCTTTCCTGCCCTTAATGTCCACGTAGCGGGCAGCCACACAGCTCTTGTGTCCACAAACATTTGGACAGCATTTCTCGAACGGCTCACAGTCCTGAAGGAACAAAAAAAGGATCATTAGGAGTGCGTCCAAAGTTTATGGAAGTTAAAATGTAGGACTGTTAGAAGTCCATTATTTTTCAGTGTTAGCATAGGGTAAAGTCTAAAGTTTTTAAATGAATTCAAACAATGAGAACAAAATACATTCATAAAAAATATGCAGACATTTTAGACATGTTCTGGTCTTATAGCAAATCAAAGTCAATTTGTTGCATTTAATGACATCTGGATTAATCAATTCAAAAAAGATTTTTAGTGTTCATAAAAACATGCTATTTTATAATATTAACATTATATTATTTTAATATGTGAACATGAAATACTTTTTATCTTACAGTGGATTTTTTTGTTGTTGCTGCAAATGATATGCTGCAAATACACCCTTACAAAATGATTATGTTAACCAGGGTCACAGCCAAACACCTATTAGTTTCTACAGTAAAATCACTAAATTATTTAAAATTAATATCTTCATACTGTTTTGTTATGTTATTTTTCTGTCATCTTTCCTTTTGTTTGATGACAGTGGGGGCTAATATCAAATAACATGTGTTCTATCTATCTATCTATCTATCTATCTATCTATCTATCTATCTATCTATCTATCTATCTATCTGTAATCATTTGATCAAATTTACCATGCTAACCATAGTTTCTACTAAAATAACCGTTATTGGAATTATTATTAATAATATTAAACTACTATTTTTATAATTTCATAATTTCTAGTCTCATAGTCTCTTTGTTACTTTTCACCCCAGTTTTACTATAGTATAGGCTGACAAGAATTGTAGCAACTATGGTACTTTGGCGTAAAACTATGGTTACCCTGGTACATTTGTTCAAATATACAATGCTAACCATAGTTTCTTCCAAAATGCTGTCGTTACAAATCATATTGTTGCAAATCGAAATGACAAATTAATATATTAAAATTACCAATGCTTTAGACAGTGGCAAATGCCACGAAAACATTGTATCATAGTAGTACGAAAACTAGAAACTGCAAAGCTATATTTTAGAACTAAATTTAAAAAAATAGTTACCAGGTACTTTTTTCAACGTATAGCCATAATAATGATACAAACAGAGAGATGTTGTAATGGAGCAGCTTAACTTCACCTGGTCGGACTCGCACTCTCGGGTGCAGGTGCTCATGGCATCCACCCACAGGTTGGGGTTCATCTCGTTGGGACACATTCCCGCGTGAGAATAAACCACTTTGGACAGGGTCATTGGCATCGCTCTGGCGCGCAAGTCCAAACGCAAGACGCAGAACTGTCCAAACAAAAACCAGATCCATCTGGGAAACAGCATCCACCACATATCCACGCGATAAAAGTCCTTTCGAAGAAGAAAAAGTCCCAGGGGTCAAACACCTACGCAGTTACTTCCCTGTGCGTAAACAGGGCACAAGTAAGTGGGGACCCCGGATAAAGCGGAGGACGTGTGATCCGCTCAAGAGGTTTGTGGAGTGGAGGAGAGGTCGATGCGCGCGCGACGCTCATCAGCGCCTGGGGACTAGAGGTGGCGTGTTCAACCCTATTACTAAACATTTCATGTACTTGTAAACAAAGCCTAACCACTCTTTTTTCGCTAATGTTGTGTCGCACAGTTAAGGGTGCACTAACTTCTCGAATGCCTTTGAAATTTGAAGACGCATGAGGCACCTGCGTGACGCACTAGAGCACCTTTTAACTCTTCACTACCCAACAAGAAGTCGTCGTCGGCTGTGTTTGAATGGATAGCTGGTGTCTACTGCATAGTGCACACTGCGCAGTGCACACTGAGAAGTGACCACTCGGTTTCTTTTGAAGTAGCATGTGAAACACTAGCAGTATGCATACATAAACCTGTCAAATGGCATGTTACCACACTCGCCGCTTTGCATGTTCAAATGATATAAAATTGAGTACACTTGAATGCATTATAAAATTGGAAACTTTCTTTAAAACCTGACAGTCGGAGTTGAATGCTTAGTTAAAGAATTGTGAACTAACTATTTGGAACTGGTTACAGTCAGTGTTGTTGAGTGTAATGCATTACTAAGTAATTAACTACTGTAATTTAATTACAGTTACTTCTGATGTAATTGCATTAAAATGTATAGAACAATAAAACAGTGGTGGATTTAACATCTAATGTTAAAATGTACGTTTTTAATATTACCCTCTCTCTTTAAATACTATGGTCAGTTCAATAGTAATTTATGCAGTTTTTATTTTTTATTAAAGAATTAAAAAGCAGTTTCATGTCTATCCTTGTATTGCTCAACTGGTCAAGGCTGATATGGGATTTGATTGGTAATAATTTAGTAATGCAATACTTTTTGGACCGAGTAATTAGTATAGTAATCAAATTACACCATTGAAGATGTAATTAGCAGCTAGTAATTAATTAATAGGTTAATTAATAATACAGGTAAAATGTGCCAGATACGAAAACATATCATACTTATTTACTTAAAACATTTTAAGTAAATAAATATATATATATATATATAAAATATTCAAATATTTTAAAAGCTGTAAATAAAGTTGTAAATAAAGATTATACAATAAACTATTTTAGTCTTTGTACTTTATAATGTAACATTTAATTCAATGTTACTTATCTGTTTTCTTTCTTTGTAATTGTGACAATAGTTAAAATTGTTACATTGTAGCTTAACAAATTATATTTCCATCATTATGGCACTGAAAGAATAATAAAATGTTGAATGCATTTGGAAACTTTAATACAGTTCAAAAGAACAGCATTTGTTTGAAATACAGCCTTGCTAATTAATAAAAGTATTTTTTTTTTTAAAGTCTGACTGACCCCTAATATGTACACTTAATGGTAGTGTAACTATATCATAATTTGAACATACATAATATCCGGCTGCCACGTTAACATGATTTTTAAAAGTCTTCAAATTATGTTCAGTCTTATAATACCAATAAACACAGTGCTGCCAGGAACATATTCACTCAAAAGTTAGTCTGTGTCCCATCTGACTTTAGCAGACATGGGAACGTTACCTCCAGCTGTGCGGGTACAGAGTAAAGGTCATGTGGTTCAAACATACAACCAATGCTGTCAGCAATAAACACCAGACTGCATATGAAACGGCTTACAGTGTTTTTAGTCTCCCTATATAGTGTCATCAAGAGCAGATAAATAAGAGTCACAACTCTCTAAAAAAAGACAAATATATATACTATGACAATTTCTAAGAGAATGATTATTATTGAGCTCTAACTGAAATCCTTTTAATGAAACAAAAACTATAACTATATAAACCACTAACTATATAAAGAACATGAGGCTTGTTTTAGTTTGTTTAACCGAACTGACCTGTAATCACTTCAGTTCCATCTTTTATAGACATTTCTGAGAAAGCAGGCACAATTTTGACAACTTATGAATTTATATGCAAAAAACTGAATCAAATCCATCTTTTATATGTGACCCTGGACTGGACCACAAAACCAGTCATAAGGGTCCATATCCTAATGATTTTTGGCATAAAGAAAAATCAATAATTTTGATCCAGACAATGTATTGTTGGATATTTCTACAAATATACCTGTTATGACTGGTTTTACGGTCGAGTGTCACACATGACTGTGAATTCACAAGTCCATCCAGAGCAGTTTGATATTTTGAGAATGACACATTCTATAGTACAATATGACAGAAATGTGCAGCTGTCTCCGTTTTAATTCATGAAAACATGTACCACCTGCACTAAATCAATGCACCGCCGCAGAGGAGTGATTTAACAGCACTTCCACTGAAAGCTGATTCTTTGTGTGAACTTTCTGAAAGGTATTTACGCTGTCTGTATGCCAGGGCGCCCCATCCGCAGGAAGGGTCATAAAAAACGATCAACATGTTATTACCTCCCATAAGCTCATTAACTCATCTGACTTGCACACATAAGAGTTAACAACAGTCAGCTGAGCTTTGTTTTAAAAGTTCTTTCTAGAAACGAGCTGCCTCCACACACACGCAGCAGGGTGACCGTGATTCAATGTCACTGTCGATTCTCAACACAGCAGGCCGTTCTTATGCAAGAGGAGCTGTGCTCCTGAGGTGCAGAGTGCTACATCTGGAGGACACATGCGATCTGTTTTCATTTAAAAAAATTGCCTCAGACTTACTGTGTTTAGGGAAAAACATCCACTATGTACAAAAAAGGCCGCAATTGAAGTAAAATATTTATATATGTTCCATTAAACGCCTGACTGCCTCTCTCTCTCTCTCTCTCTCTCTCTCTCTCTCTATATATACATATTATAGTTATTATTCTGTTTTCACATAATGTAACATTTCAATAACAAATCTACACTGTAAACCCAGATTTTGATTCAACTCAAAGAGATTGAGTACATATTACTTAAATGTGTCTCATTTGTTGACATTACTTGTTCATTCTGATTAAGCTGAACTTTTTCTTGTCCTTTCTTATTGTAATTGAGTTTTTAAGTCCAATCAGTAGTGTCTACTCAAACAAACTGAGTTTGTATTACTTAAACATGTGTCATTTCTTTACATTAATTATGAATTCTGAGTAAACTGTACTTTTTAATGGCCTATCTTATTGTAATTATGTGTTTGAGCTAAAACAACTTATATCATCAAGTTCCCTTATCGAGCTGTCACGAGACATCACGGAGATTTCTCCGTTATGGGAACTTCTTCCTTCAACCTTTCCTGAAGTCCTATTGGCTCACGCCAGTCAAATGACTGGCCAATTGTCGCAGCATGCAAATACGGGCGAGCTCGAGACAGTATAAATGCGATGCTCGCGACAATTATATCAGAATCTTTACTTCACCTTGAACTCGTGATGGCTTCAATCTGCAAGATCTGCGGGACCCATTGAACCGCTGGATCAGCATCCCCACTGCGTCGCCTGCCTGGGCCTGGCCCACGCCGAGCGGCGCTGGACGAGTCCGACTGTGGACATTGCGCGGACCTGCCGGTCCGCGTGCTCCGGGCCCGCCGCGATGTGGTTCGCGGCCTGTTCGGGGTAGGGCTCACTGCCGCCAGCGTGCCGCTGGTGAGCCCCCCCTCTCCTGGCGGCGGGAGCGTCGTCTTGCCGTGCCGCCGAACCCAACGGTCGCCGCATTCGCCGATCTCTTTCTCCGAGGACTGTTTCCGCCCCCCTTCCAACATCGAGGGATTCGTAGCTTTTGGCCACGAGGAGGGCGACGAGGCCATGTCCATCTCGGCCTCGGAGAAGGACGGTTGGGCTGGATCGGAGCCCGAGCAGCTAGGCAGCTCAGAGCCTTCAGGCCTCCAGGAGGAGCTCATGAGGGTTCTGTCGAAAGCTGTTCAGGAGTTGGAGCTCACCTGGAATCCTCCGGAGGAGCCTGTCAGGAGTAAGCTCGACTCGTGGTACTTCAGGTCCACACGCAAAGCTTGACGCAAGGACATCGGTGCCTTTCTTCCCGATGTTCATGAACAGCTCGTGAAGACGTGGTCTGCGCCCAATCGGCGCTGGCCCACTCGAACACGCAGGCCATGTTCTCCCACGTGATGGAGCGGAGGCCCACGGTTACGTGCGCGCTCTCCCCGTCGAGGAGACCGTTGCTGCACACCTGTGCCCTGCAGCAGCGAAGTCCCTAGGCCCGGACATCAGCCTGCCGTCGGCCGCAGAACCACCGCCCATCTCGCTAATAAGGCGTATGCCTCTGATGGCGAGGCGGCATCAGCGTTGCACGCCATGGCAGTGTTGCAGGTGTTCCAGGCCAAACTCCTGCAAACGGCGGAGGGCGGAGTCCTCACTCCTGAGGCGACGAAGGATCTGCGCGCTGCAACGGACTTCGCGTTGATGGCGACGAAGCGAGCGGCCCAGTCTGTGGGTAAGGCCATGGGCTTTATGGTCGTCCTTCAGAGGCACCTCTGGCTGAACTTAGCTGATCTAAAGGATGCCGATCGGAAGGTGCTCCTAAACGCTCCTATATCTCCCTCCGGCCTCTTCGGTGATGCCGTGGAGACCATAACCGAGCGATTTGCTGAGACTCAAAAGCGCGCGAAAGCGATGAGTCACGTGATGCCTAGACGCGCCCCCCAGCAACAGACTGCCAGATCCAGATCTTCGTCAGCGCATGGCTCTGCCCAGCGGAGAGATTTTCCCAGGCCTGCCCAGGCTGGGGCTACTGCTACTGCTCCTCGACAGGAGCCAGACGTCCGGAGGAAGGTGTGGGGCTCCGGCAGGAAGCGCCAAGGTCAGCGGAGAAGCCCGCGACGCGATTCTCGCCCGCCCCGGCTGCTAAGCCGTCCTTCCTGACGATCGGAGGAGGGAGGAGGCGAGCAGCCCGGCGCCCAAAGCGCCCAAAGTTCAGCTGCCCAAATGTGTGTGTGTTGAGTGTCCATTCAATAAAATGCATACTTTCTCACAAAAGAGCTTTCTCCTCCTCACTCAATAAATGCGGTTCCCTTGCCCCGCCTCAGTGCAGTGCAGGTCCGCATCCAACACAGGTTATAGCCGTCAAGACCTAACGACCGAGCAGCTAAAGCCGCGGCGTCAGTTCATAAGCGTGGAAGGTTATTCGGGAATCTCGCGTTGGCTACTCAACGTGATAGAGCGGGGTATACTCTTCAATTCAGACGCAGACCACCCCGTTTCAATGGCGTGGTGCAGTCTCTAACATCGCCTCGAAATGCCCAGGCTCTGAGGCAAGAGATTGGCTGTCTGCTCGAGAAAGGAGCAGTAGAGCGAGTCCCTCCACACGAGCTGGAGAGCGGGTTTTACAGCCGCTACTTCGTGGTACCCAAGAGGGATGGGGGGCTTCGCCCAATTTTGGATCTCAGACCCATCAACAGCGCGCTTTGCGACGTCAGTTCAGGATGGTAACGCTGAAGCAGATCCTGGCGCAGATTCGCCCGGGACTGGTTTGCATCCGTGGATTTGAAGGACGCTGCACTTTCACAGACGGTTTCTGAGGTTTGCTTTCGAGAACACAGCGTGCAATACTCTGTTCTCCCGCTCGGGCTGGCTTTGGCCCGCGCACATTTTCAAAGTGTGTGGATGCAGCACTTTCCCCTCAGAGCGGGCGGGATGCGCATCCTGAATTATCTGGACGATTGGCTGATTTTAGCTCAGTCCCGGGACACGCTACTCAGCCATATAGACTCGCTGCTTATTCACCTGGAGTCCCTAGGGCTATGTGTGAACAGGCGAAAGAGCATTCTCGCCCCGAGTCAGTCCATTCTGTATTTGGGAGTTTGCATAGACTCCTAGAAATGAGAGCCCGCCTCGCGAGCGCGTGGCGGCCATTTTGTCTTACCTACGCCATTTCAGAGAAGGCAGCTCTGTTCATTTGAAAGAATTTCAGAGACTACTGGGACTCATGGCGTCAGCGTCGGCAGTGTGTCATCTGGGCTTATTACACATGCGACCACTGCAGCTGTGGCTGAAAACTCGAGTCCCCTGGACGGCATGGACATCGGGACGTTTGAGTATCGCGGTCACCCGCGCTGCATCAAGCTCTGGCCCGTGGCGCAACCCGAATTTCTTCAGCCGGGAGTCCCCTGGGGTTGGTAACCTCACGCGTGGTGGTCACAACGACGCATCGACGCCGGCTGGGGAGGCGGTGTGCGAGGGATGCCAGCTGGGCAGTGGTCAGAGCCACAGATCCGATGGCATATAAACCGATTGGAACTGGAAGCAGTCTTTTAGCTCTGAAGGAATTTCAAGCACAACTGGAACGGCAGCATGTACTGATTCGCACCGACAACACGCCTGTGGTCGTGCATAAAATCGCCAGGGCGGCGTCCGTTCAAGGCGTTTGTGCAAGCAGGCAGCGATGTTATTGCTATGGGCGGATTCTCGCCTTCTATCCATCAGAGCAACGCACATCCTCGGTCTTTTGAATCGCGGGCAGACATGCTTTCAAGGAGGAGAATTCCTCAAGGGAATGGAGGTTACACCCGAGTCAGTTCGGATGATTTGGAACCTCACGGGAAGCAGAGGTGGATTTATTCGCCACTGAGCGAGAATGCACACTGCCCGTCGTTCTTCTCTCTGTCCCACTCCCGTTGGAAGGGGACGCGCTCACAGCGCTGCTGGCCGACAGCCAGGCTTTATGCGTTCCTCCGATCAAGATATTGCCTCTGGTGTTATGCAAGATCAGGAGGAGCGGCGTCCGTCATACTCATAGCTCGAACTGGCCGAACCAGCCTTGGTTTCCGGACTTGACAGAGCTGCTGATAGCCCCCCCCTGGCCGATTCCGGTCAGGAAGGACATGTTATCTCAGGTGGACGGCTCGGTGTGGCACCCGAACCCAGAACTATGGAACCTTCATGTGTGGTTGCTTCAGGGTTGTCAGGGGAGCTAGACGCATTGCAGGCTCGTGTGGTCGGCACACTCACGGAAGCGCGAGCACCCTCTACAAGACGATTATATGCCTTAAAATGGGGAGTGTTTGTGAAATGGTGCCATCAGGCTCACATCGACCCGGTTGGTTGCACCGTGTTGGATGTTCTGAGTTTCCTGCAGTACAGGCTGGATAGTGGATCGTTACCCTCGACGCTAAAAGTCTATGTGGCGGCCATTGCTTCGTTCCGTTCACCGCAGGGTGGCCAGTCGATCGGCAGAGACCCCATGGTGGTGAGTTTTCTTAAGGGAGCGAGAAGGCTACACCCTCCGAGGCCACCTTCGGTTCCGCCTTGGGACCTAGAGGTGGTGTTAAGAGCTCTCTCTCAGCCACCTTTTGAGCCGTTATCATCAGTGGGTTTGAAGGAGTTGTCTCTCAAAACTGCACTCCTTCTTGCACTCGCGTCAGCCAAGCGCATAGGAGATTTGCACGCCTTTTCTGTGGATAGTGACTGTATTCGCTTTGGACCCGGTGACTGTAGCGTCACTCTCCGGCCAAGAATGGGGTATGTACCTAAATCACTTTCTACACCCTTCAAGATACAGACTGTTTCTCTGTCTGCCTTGTCTTCCGAGTCAGCAGCCTCGCGTGAAGCAGATGCTCAGACTTCGGTGTGCCCTGTCAGGGCTTTGAGGATTTACATCGACCGTTCGGCCGGCTTTCGTCAATCTAACCAGCTATTTGTATGCTATGGTGGTTGTGCGAGAGGCCGTGCTGTGTCTAAACAGAGGCTCTCCCACTGGATCGTGGACGCTTATTACGGCTGCGATACGAACCAAGGTTTGGAATGTCCTTTACACATTAGGGGCATTCAACGAGGGCCATGGCTTCCTCGTGGGCTTGGTCGAGAGGTATGTCTATTCAAGATATATGTGTTGCAGCTGGTCTTCTGAGAATACTTTCGCCAGGTTTTACAGGCTGGACGTTCAGTCTTTTGCCTCCCAGGTACTGTCGGTAAGTGGCTGATGCATGTTTACTACATTGTTTGCTCTCATACCCTTACTAATACGGTTGTTCTGCCCTGTGCTCAGTGCAGATTCCTGTATTGTGTTGTTTTATCTAGCGATACTTTTATCATGCTAGGTTGGGGTCATGCTATACAGTCTGTGCAGTTCCTTATGCTCGTTGTGCAAGTTGCCCTGTTTCAGCGCAGCCAACGTTATTTCTATCCAGATATGCAAATTTGTGTACCTTTGGGTTAGACGCTCATTGGCTTACAGCCACCTATCAGCGGTGAGCTCGCCTACAGCGTCACTATTGTGGGAAGTGTCTACGTGCGTATTCTATCTGCTGTGTTTTGGGGTAGGGCTTCGTAGCCTCTCTCACGGCGGGATTTAATATCGTTCCCATAACGGAGAAATCTCCGTGATGTCTCGTGACAGCTCGATAAGGGAACGCTCCGGTTACTGTCGTAACCTCGGTTCCCTGAGAGCGAACGAGACATCACGGTAGACGCCGTGTTCGCTACTCCTCAGCTTACGGTGTTCAGTATCCGATTCTGATATAATTGTCGCGAGCATCGCATTTATACTGTCTCGAGCTCGCCGTATTTGCATGCTTTGCGACAATTGGCCAGTCATTTGACTGGCGTGAGCCAATAGGACTTCAGGAAAGGTTGAAGGGAAGAAGTTCCCATAACGGAGAAATCTCCGTGATGTCTCGTTCCCGCTCTCAGGGAACCGAGGTTACGACAGTAACCGGAGCGTTTTGCCTGTCCAATGGTAAGTTCAGAGGGTCAAAAACAAAATACGAAATCGCAAATTATTCTCCTGATGGAGTCACTTGTAAGTTCGTGATTTCTGGACGAACTTATTCGCCATCTAATCAAATCACACCAAAAAATGTACAACTCGAGTAAAATGTACTCAGAACAGCAAGATAATTGATGCGCATGCGTCTTTGGCTCCGAGTCCGAAGTGGCGCGAACAGAGGAAAGGAAGGGAGACTTCACGACGGCTAATGCGAATTTTACCACGGTAAGTAATTAATATGCTTATTAATTAATTGAAGTATGTTTGTCGTGTAAAGTGTAGAGTTATTAAGCTATCTGCAGTCCCAGTGGTTTGTACCAACCGTTTCTATTTTATCGAGTTACGGATGCTAACAGTGTTCATGTTAACAATGTTAACAGATTTTTGGATAACGTTAAAACTTAATCTTAGTTTTGTTTTGTTAAACACATGGATAACATAGTTAAATCATTACTAAATGAAGCTATTAATATAGTTGACAGAGTTTGCGATTTGCACCACCATCCGTTATTAGCAAACGGCATATCTGTCGAAAACAATTGTCTTAAGTTGTATAACTTATATGACCTTAATCTTGTCAGACGATTATTGTAAAAATGAGTTTTAACATCCGTGCAAACTTAGCTCGAGGCATTGCCCTGTCGTGTTCGAGCATTCTGTCCCAGAAAAGTTCGAGCTGCTGAAATGTAATAATCACCCTGTTTTTCGCGTATTAATCACACAGGATTAACGTTAGTTTTTAAAATACACGTGTACAAAGGCAAATATTACCTTGAACTTTATTTATATTGTTTACCTATACTATTGTGTATGATAGCTATATATATAGAAATCGATAAGGTGACAGTACTGCACACTTTTGCAATTACACAAGTCTAAATGCTTGTTTAAATAAATCTTAATTACTTAACAATCAACCTTATTTAAGTTGTAAAGCCTGTATTTTATTTCATGATGTTCTTTTACTGACCAACATCCACTTTACACGTGGTTGATATCTGCAAGCAGTTGGATATTCTAATTTGTTTCCATATGAGTGTTAATCTTGAGTAAAAAAAGTTAGTGTACTTTAAAATATTATGCTAAATGATTCAAAATGCATGCCATGAATGACACCTGCAAATCATTAATTTTTATTTTACATAACTGCATAACCACAGTCAATAAATTGTAAAGGTAAATTTAGTTGTAAGCGTATTGCATGTCAGTAAGATTGTTAAAAAAATAATTCTGACATGAACATTTCTTACATTCTTTTACAGATATTGCACTCACTATTCAAGCTAATGCAAGGTAAGTTGGCAATACTTTATTACAGCACACCTCAATACAAATTTGTTGAAGTGCAATACAAAAATTTACCAGTGCACTCAACTCTAATCATCACTTGATTGTGTTACATTTTATTTTCTGTTTTAGATCAAGAATGAATTCAGAAGAATCACCACAATTTCCTTGGAGCGTACATTCTTGGAAAAGCTGGACTTCTATACTCCAAAACTCCTGGCTTTGTTTGAGATGAAGGGTGGAGTTGCTGGCATAAGAATTAGACATTTGCTGGATTCACTCAGCCAGTTAAAATGTAAATTTTGTTTACAATTGTGAATTACTTATCTGATGATATGCTGCTTCCTGACTCTGTAAATATGTTGTTATATGTATACACATTTAATGTTCACTGCATTTTACTTCTGTTTTTAACAGCAAGAAGATAGGCTTGAAGATAGGCGAGACGTTGTGATTCGCTGCCTCCTGTCTTTCCTGGGAGAATCAGCTGAGGAGTTTATTGAAGACCACCAGGTAGTACAGTTCAATTAAATTCAAATTTATTTGTATAGTGCTTTTTACAGTGTACAATGTTACAAGGCAGCTTTACAAAAAACACAATGTTGAATGATCAATAAATTGAAACAAATCAAAGAAAAAGTAATAATCTATTATTAGTCTAGTGCTGACTTTGTTTGAAGTCCTTGCATGGCCTGGCGTCATCATTGCACAAGTCTTGGGTCAGCTAACGTCTTACTGGGAGGTGGGGTCCAGACATGGATATACAATAATTAGTGTAGCAACTAGCAGTTATCTAGCTACATACACAGCTACATCCATTTCTAATTTTCCTTGATTTTGGATGTAGACAGTAGTGGTTTGACTGATATACTGTATTTGTGTTATGTGGTAGATGTTCTTTTTATTTCTGAGCCATTAAACCGTCTACAAGGAAATCTTCCACAATCTTTGTTTTTGCAGAATTTTCTGCATATTTGAACCCTGTCAAGCACTGACGATGATGCTGAGATCCATGTTTTCGTACTGAGGAAAATTGAAAGGCTTATACACCATTGTTACAAAAAAAAGAAAACCCAGTGATGGTCAAGAAGGCAGCACCATACTTTTGGACAGGATTACCAGTGTAAATTGTTATTTTGTTTATATTTCTTATCTTTCATTTATATATTGTCTTTATAAACCATTCAAATGTTTCCCAAAAGACATAATAATTTACACCAATTATCATTTCCAGAGGTTTACACCCTCCTGACTCTAAATGTCGGTGTTATCTTTATTAGCATCACTACATGTTTCTATCTACTGCAATAATTGTGTATGAGTCTCATTATTGTGTTCAATGTAAAAGTATAACTTAACATCATACAGTTACTGCTGAAGAAACTGCATATTGGGTTTAAATATGCAGAATATGCTAAATATACTGAAGACTAGTGGACAGTTTGTCTCAGAACAGGAACCCATTGAGGAAATTTGAAAAAGTGATACTGTACAGTATTTTAACCACTTTGCACTGATTTGTGTATTTCACAGGATGTCAGCAGAGACATGATTAAGGATATCGTCTCCAGTCATGCCATTAAAATCATCGTACTGAGCAGATCTGTAGAAGAGGAAGATGCCAGTATATCTGATGTCATCATTGTCATCCAGGGAACTGAGGTGCTGCTGGGATGTAAAAATCTCACAAATGCATGTCTTTCACTCATGGGCTGCATTTACTCCCTAAACTTAAGCTATCCCCCAAAGCTGAGAAACACATTTGAAGTGTTTCAGAATATCTTTCTTGGGCTAGATGCTTTAACATTTTCTCCAAAGGTTAACTCTTTGCATAGAAAGCTTCTAATGTAATCTGCTAGTTGGGCACTACTTGCACTTATTTACACTACTTATGCTGTTTTACTGTTTTTGTTTTTTGCAAGAAAGGTTGTTCAGAAAACAACTTCAACTTCAACTACAATACTGTTTAACAACCATTCTTATGCATTTTAAGTAATGCTATTCTGCTGGAGACCATAGATGCAGAGTTTTATTATTATTTTATTTGATGTTTTTGTTCCCTTAGTTTAATCTTATTGAAATTAAAGTTAGCTAATGAAAGGCAGCTACTAGTTTGACATTATTTGCACTTTTACACTTTTGTATTTGATATCTGCAACTGAGATTGTTGTAAAATGTTTGTTTTATATAAAAGTTTTATATGTTTAAATGTTTATGCATTTTAATGCACTGTGTGGTTGTTCTAAAAAAGTTTACTGGAGTAAAATGCACTATAGTGCACCATTTACCAAAACCATCAAACAGATGCAGTTGTACATTTTTTTTTTATTTCATGCTCTCATCTGTTAGGAAATCTCATAGAAATAAAAGTATTCAAGTAAAATGTATGTCAGTGTTATTATATTGAACACCATTTAAATACATAAACAACATCAAATCATGTTAAAATAATATTCAAAGTAAAGGTTACTCAAAATTTTAAAATCCAAATTCTTTTCAGTGAACACACTAGAAGCCTATTAGGCCATGTCTTTGTTTCTTTTGTTGCTAAAAAAAAGACATGTTCACTAAAAATAAAATTGGATCAGTGTAATGTTGCAGTTGTATGTATGTATTTTACATGGCGCTATTGATTGAAAGATATTTTGAGTTTCAGGAACAAAAAGTTAAGTTGGGTCAGTTAGAATATACAATTTAGTTAAATTGGTTATGGAGTAATGCTTACTTAACAAGCTGAGTTAAATAAATGGGTGGGGAATGATTGTTTAAACTAAGTATCTTCAGTTACTGTAACTCGGTTATAAGTACATTCAACTTAAATGTTCTATTCCATTCCATTATGGGCTTAAGTACATTGAACGTAGTTCACCTCACTTATTCAACTAATGCTTCATTACTTAAAAATTTTAAGGCAACGGGTTACCTTGTTTTTTTTAAGTATATTCTACTTATCCGGGTTTACAGTGAATAAAGATTGCAATATTATAATTTTTAAACTGTGTTACAATAAAACACTTTACAGTAGAGTTCTGTTTGTGAACAATAAAATAAATTAAAAATAAACAATAGTATAATTATAAAAGTAGCAAATGAATATATACTAGAATTGATTATTTTATATATACAGTATCTGATCTTACAGAAGTGAGTACACCCCTCACATTTTTGTAAATATTTTATTATATCTTTTCATGTGACAACACTGAAGAAATGGCACCTTGCTACAATGTAAAGTAGTGAGTGTACAGCTTGTATAACAGTGTAAATTTACTGTTCCTCAAAATAACTCAACACACAGCCATTAATGTCTAAACCGCTGGCCACAAAAGTGAGTACACCCCTAAGTGAAAATGTCCAAATTGGGTCCAATTAGCCATTTTATCTCCCCAGTGTCATGTGACTCGTTAGTGTAAAAAGGTATCAGGTGTGAATGGGGAGCAGGTGTGCTAAATTTGGTGTTATAGCTCTCACTCTCTCATACTGGTCACTGGAAGTTCAACATGGCACCTCATAAGAACTCTCTGAGGATCTGAAAAAAAGAAGTGTTGCTCTACATAAAGATGACGTAGGCTTTAAGAAGATTGCCAAGACCCTGAAACTGAGCTGCGGCACGGTGGCCAAGACCATACAGCAGTTTAACAGGACAGGTTCCACTCAGAACAGGCCTCGCCATGGTCAACCAAAGAAGTTGAGTGCATGTGCTCAGTGTCATATCCAGAGGTTGTGTTTGGGAAATAGACGTTTTAGAGCGAAGGGGTGGGGGGTCAGCCTTGTCAGTGCTCGGACCATATGGCGCACACTGCATCAAATTGGTCTGCATGGCTGTCGTCCCAGAAGGAAGCCTCTCTAAAGATGATGCACAAGAAAGCCCGCAAACAGTTTGCTGAAGACAAGCAGACTAAGGACATGGATTACTGGAACCATGTCCTGTGGTCTGATGAGACCAAGATAAACTTATTTGGTTCTGATGGTGTCAAGCGTGTGTGTCTTGTCTACAGTCAAGCATGGTGGTGGGAGTGTCATGGTCTGGGGCTGCATGAGTGCTGCCGGCACTGGGGAGCTACAATTCAAGAGGGAACCATGAATGCCAACATGTACTGTTATATACTAAAGCAGAGCATGATCCCCTCCATTCGGAGACTGGGCTGCAGTATTCCAACATGATAACGACCCCAAATACTGCTGGAAAATAATGGTGTCCACACAAAATATTGACACTTTGGACCCAATTTAGACATTTTCACTTAGGGGTGTACTCACTGTTGTGGCCAGCGGTTTAGACATTAATGGCTGTGTGTTGAGTTATTTTGAGGGAACAGCAAATTTACACTGTTATACAAGCTGTACACTCACTACTTTACATTGTAGCAGAGTTTAATTTCTTCAGTGTTGTCACATGAAACTCAACAAACTCACATTGTCACATGAAATCTCAACAAATTATAATACTTCATAAGACCAATAAAAATAAAATTTTTAGTGAATTGTTGGCCTTCTGGGAAGTATGTTAATTTACTGTATATGTACTCAATACTTGGTAGGGGCTCCTTTTGCTTTAATTACTGCCTAAATTCGGCGTGGCGTGGAGTTGATCAGTTTGTGGCACTGCTGAGGTGGTATGGAAGCCCAGGTTTGTTTGACTGTGGGCTTCAGCTCATCTGCATTTTTTGGTCTCTTTTTTCTCATTTTCCTCTTGACAATACAACATATATTCTCTATTGGGTTCAGGTCTGGTGAGTTTGCTGGCCAGTCAAGCACACCAACACAATGGTCATTTAACCAACTTTTGGTGCTTTTGGCAGTGTGGGCAGGGGCCAAATCCTGCTGGAAAATGAAATCAGCATCTTTAAAAAGATGGTCAGCTGAAGGAAGCATGAAGTGCTCCAAAATTTCTTGGTAAACGGGTGCAGTGATGTTGGTTTTCAAAAAACACAATGGACCAAGACCAGCTGATGACATTGCACCCCAAATCATCACAGACTGTGGAAACGTAACACTGGACTTCAAGCAACTTGGGCTATGAGCTTCTCCACCCTTCCTCCAGACTCTAGGACTTTGGTTTCCAAATGAAATACAAAACTTGCTCTCATCTGAAAAGAGGACTTTGGACCACTGGGCAACAGTCCAGTTCTTCTTCTTAGCCCAGGTAAGACGCCTCTGGCGACAACTGTAGCCAAATTCCTCGACACGTCTGTGTGTGGTGCTCTTAATGCTTTGACCCCAGCCTCAGTCCATTCCTTGTAAAGTTCACCCAAATTCTTGAATCGATTTTTCTTGACAATCCTTATAAGGCTGCGGTTCTCTCAGTTGGTTGTGCATCTTTTTCTTCCACATTTTTTCCTTCTTCTCAACTTTCTGTTAACATGCTTGGATACAGCACTCTGTGAACAGCTTCTTTGGCAATGAATGTTTGTGGCTTATCCTCCTTGTGAAGGGTGTCAATGATTGTCTTCTGGACAACTGTCAGATCAGCAGTCTTCCCAATAATTGTGTAGCCTAGTGAACCAAACCGAGAGACCATTTTGAAGGCTCAGCAAACCTTTGCAGGTGTTTTGAGTTGATTAGCTGATTGGCATGTCACCATATTCTAATTTGTTGAGAGTGAATTGGTGTGTTTTTGTTAAATGTGAGCCAAAATCATTACAATTAAAAGAACCAAAGACTTAGCTACTTCAGTCTGTGTGCATTGAATTTATTTAATACACGAGTTTCACAATGAGTTGAATTACTGAAATAAATTAACTTTTCCACGACATTCTAATTTATTGAGATGCACCTGTATATATATTTACAAATAATGAATAAACATATATACACACATATGTATATATATATACACACACACACACACAAACACACATGCTTTTTTCCTCAGCAGTTCATTATTTTGTCTTATAACGCCGATTAGTTGAGGTTAATATGAGACAGCTGTTCCCTGACCAGCAGAGTTTACCACATGCAGCTGGATGTCTGGTTTTGAGACAGACCCACTGGGAAGGCAGGTGTTTACTGACAACTGAGCGAGATCTCATGCTAGTTTCACCATAAGGGGCAAGATATGTGATGTGGTATGAAAACACAAAAAGATAACCAAGCTGAGAACACTGTATCTTCAGGAACTTTCCACCTTTCATATTTTGATACAACCACAGTTGTTTATATGCTTTTCTTCGGATACTAGTTACAATGGATAGTTTACATTGGAACATTCACACATTTTTTTAGTTCCTGGACAAAAACAAGGATTCTAGTGTAATTTCCTGTTATTTCCCATTGTCTCGAGGGGCCTGCATGCTCGTGTGATCTATAGCGTTTCCCTTAAAATGTGCAACTGAGCGAAAGAGGTCAAAGGGCAGTTGGTGAACCGAGTTAGTCCTTGATTTCTCATATAGGTTGATGCAAAACAAATTCACAAGTTGAAATAAAACTTCCATCAGGGTTTCGGTATATGACACCAATCTTGAAAATAATATTTTATTATTTTTTAGAAACATAATTTTCAATTTTTTTCCCAGTACAACTGACTTTGAGAGGACTAGTCACACTCTTCAACTCAAACCGAGAACATCGTCTGCATTTATGAAAGCTCTTGGCTACTTCTTCTTTGTACTCCCATGAGTATGACCAAAACCCCTATAGCCAATTTTATATTTGCAATTTGAATGAGACACTTAATTAAAATGCAAATCTAACAAGCAGTTTTATTTATTTATTCTCCATTCTTCTACATTATATTGCCTTCTGAATTTTAAACTAGTGGAAACATATTTCTTCTCAAACTCTGATCCAAAGCTAAATTTGGCATCCTATATGCAGGTGACTCCATTTAGTCCAGCAACATCTGATATACTGTGTGGAGTCTACAGAAGAGTTTAATGGAGTGGAAACACTTCCTTCCTCCTAGGTAGAGCATTAGCGCTGTCTGGAGGCTCATTTCTACAAGATGAAGCCTGTCCTCTATTGGCAAACTTTAGCAATGGCATGCTGCACTGGATTTTTTCTTTATTAAACCTAAAGACATGTTCAAGGCATGTGCATTTGAAGCCACTCACCTTTTGTCCATTGTTTGTTCAAAAACACACTGTTCTTGTTGTATAAGAGTACTGGGAATGGACAAAATATTCAAATGCTGCAAGTCAAGCTGTATTTGACCTCTAGAACATGAAAAGTTTCTCTAACTTTTGAATTAACTAATTTTAAAGGGTTGAAAAACACATAAAAAAAGTTTCTTTATACTCCATAAAACATTATTATGAAAGTTTTAAATGTTTTAAATGAGAAAAGAAACATAAAAATGTAATCAATATTGTTTAAATGTAATACATATTATATAGTAATGTATTTTAATCGTTTTTAAAATTAGTTTTTTATACACAAATATATCTATCTATATATATATATATACATATATACACTGACCAAAATTATAAACGCAACACTTATTTTTACCCCCATTTTTCATGAGCTGAACTCAAAGATCTAAGACTTCTTCTATGTACACAAAAGGCCTATTTCTCTCAAATATTGTTCACAAATCTGTCTAAGTGTTTTAAAAACTTTATATTTTTATTTAAATCACAGCAGGTTAATATATGCTGTAAACTGTCATTCATGTTAACCACACAAACACACACACATACAAAATTAAAAAGCAAAGAGAATCCAGTAAATGGTTTCCCAGCTGTCTTTTAGTTAATTGAGAACATATGAAAGAACAGAAATCGTTTTAACTGAAGTGTATAATACTTCTTTTAATCCTCAGATTCTAGTATTCTATAATACTAAAAACTGCACATAAAAAACAAACCAACAAAAAACAACTTAATGTTAATAATTTATCAGTGTCTTTCCAAGGGGCTAATGTTACATCTCAACAATAGTAGCATATTGTTAACAAATGTTTAATGATTGTATGCCTGGTTAAACAGTCAAACCATCAGAAAAGCTAAAAACAATTCGTAAGACAAATCTTTAGAAACTTCTTCTCACAGTAACACAAACTCGGAGTCAAAAAGCTCTTTTACAACAAAATAGTGTTTATGTGCTAAACCCAACCTCAAGCATTCCCCACCAAAAATGCGACCAGAAATGTTCATAATTAACAATGCAGCGAAGTGTTTAGTAAAATGGCACTACCATTACCTCTATATCTTCTCCTAACACAGATCCTGCTTCTCAAATATATGAGAACTAAGCCCTCAAGGGAAGTCAATATGATGCTGACTGGAAGCTCTCAGTGGTTAAATATCCTATTAGTCATCTCCAGTTCAGCTCCTTCTAGGGCAAAACCAAGAAATATTTTGCTACATCGTTAAATTAAAGAGAATCAAGGATATTTAGCGTTCATACACAAGGCCGATCTACTCCAAACGGTCCATGCTAGTTTACAGAACGAGTTATTTGGTTTACAGTGACTGATAGAACAGCATGAAAAATACAGCACTTAATTCTCAAGGGTTAAATATGAAGGACGCTTCCCTCATAATGGCAAGGTTTTGGTAAAGTGCACAGAGAGTTGTCTGGCAAACAAAACATTTTTGGATTTCGAAGCACTGATATGAAATTAGCATAGCTTCCTCCAATCAATGCAGGCATACAAACCACTACACAACTGATTGGTCAGCATGTTGGACAGACCTCTTGCGATAGGACAGTGTACATTTGTTGGATGTGAACGCCCCACGGCCTGACAGTAGGCAATAGTCCAGTCGTGAGCTGAATGGATTTAAATATTCAAATTGAAAACCCCATCCACCCCAGAACAAGTCAAACCCGTAGAACAAGCTATCTATGGTTACAATAGAGGAGGAGGCACTACAGATACATCTGTTAATGAAGGAGAGGAGGAATAAGGCTAACGTCTTATATGAACCGTTTACCAACCCAACACGGGAGCATATTTTGGGATCTGAAATGTGTTTGGGATTTCAGGAAGCAGGTCCCAGAAACACCTCTCAGAGTCTGTAATGTGAAGCTAGTAGGTGAGCCTGGAGGCCTTCATGTTGTAGCAGGGCCTGTCGCTCAGACCTCCCTGACCTCCGGAGAACAGAGACAAGCTTTCGGTCTTCTCCAGCACCACCTCCAACTCCTGGAAATCCTGTAGCCGTGCCACGTCTTTATCCTGTTCATAGAACACGCATACATTTAGACAGTGCCAGATGTCAATAACTTTTCTCTTAACTGGGTACATTTCTGCCCAGCTCCACTGTAAAATTTATCTCAGATGAAAGTGTGTATCAGTTAGTGTTTTTGCTGCATCAAAACCTGTCAGAAAACCTGAAGTGTGATAAATCATTGCATGACTCTCAACTATATTTCTCGCCATTGTGGATAAATAGTGAATACATTCACTTTGTTTTAATAGTAAACATTAACAATTTGAAGTTTTTTAGCATTAAAGGGATAGTTACGCTACACCTACGTCATCTGCTGGAACGACACTCTCGTGAAGCTAGAGATTACGAGTTTTAAATATGGATATTTTTATTACACAAATGCATTGCTTTGCTTCAGAAGGCCTTGATTAACACCTTGGAGCCATGTGCACCATTTGTTTTTGATGGATGAATGCATGTTTTTGGGCTTCAAAATCTTGACCACCACCATTCACTGCCATTATAAAGCTTGGAAGAGCAAAGACATTTAAAATAACTCCGTCTGAACGAAGAAAAGTCATATACACCTAGGATGGCTTGAGGGTGAGGAAATCATGGGGTAATTTACATTTTTGGTGAACTATCCCTTTAATATTAGGTATTTCACTAATTCAATGCAAGCCTCTTGTTTTTATGTAAACAGCATTTATTTATGAGATATAATATAATTAAATATAATGCATCAAAGCTTGATTAGGTAAAATAAACCATGCATTTAATGACATTCGCTTGATTGGTGTTTGTGAATGATATTTCTAAACTGACAATAATCATGATTAATAACCGTGATTATGATTTGTGCGCTAAATAATCAAGATTAGCAGTTTAATCACTATTCTGAAGTACCCTCAATTCCTCTGTTGTTTTTGAGACTGCAAATGACAGGTAAGATATAGCAGCAGAGACATTCCCATGATGCAGTAGGGCTGTTCAGCTCAGTGCGCTCAAGAATAATTCTTGCCGGAGGCTTTTGTACCCATCATTTTCGATTTGAAAACACTAAAAACGCCACTCCACTAGTGTCTACAGATATATAAAAAAATGGCCAAAAGTACTTTCAGATTTCAGCCATTAGAATTAAAGTTTGTATTCTACTCAATGTTAAAAAGCACAGCTCAGATTTACCAGCACAACACACCTCGTCTGTACATGCAGACATGCGTAAACAGGAGAGGATCCTGCTCAACCAAACAGAATGTCACTTTTACGTAGCATCAAGATGACTAAGAGGCCCAAACTAAACCATGAGGAACAGATCCAAATCCCCATTCCTCCACCAACAGCTAGAAAAATGCACTTGTGCAGGAGGTGTTGTCTTTGCATTCATTCAAGTGCAAGATGAAACAACAATACTGCCACCAGGATGACAATGCAAAACTCTGTTGTCATGCCCAACAACATTCCAGCACATCTTCAAATGAGACCCTGGACCACAAAACCAAACTTAAGTGCCAATTTTTAGAAATTGAGATTTACACATAATCTGAAAGCTGACTAATTCATCTGTCCATTGATGTATGGTTTGTATGGACAGGACAATATTTGGCAGAGATACAACTATCTGGAATCTGAGGGTGCAAAAAAACTCTAATATTGAGAAAATCACCTTCAAATTTGTCCAATTGTAGTTCATAGCAATGCATATTACTAATCAAAAATTTAGTTTTGATATATTTACGGTAGGAAATTAAAAAAATATCTCCATGGAACATGATCTTTAATTAATATCATAATTATTTTGGCATAAAAGATAAATCGATCATTTTGACCCATACTATGTATTTTGCCAATTGCTGCAAATATACCCCAGCGACCTAAGACTGCTTTTGTGATCCAGGGTCACATATGTTTAATTGCTTTCAAATGGACGCAACAGAATACAAATACTAGAGGAACACAAATTAATATTTAAACATGTTTTCAATCAAATAAATTCAAGGGATAGTTCACATCGAAAATGTAAAATTCTGAAGGAAACAAACAGGTTTGAAACATCTTCAGGGCGAGTAAATGATGGCGATTTACTTTTTTAGGTGATCTGTCCCTTTAAGTTTCCACCTTCCGCTTTAAGATATTATTCCTGACATGTAAATTAAGGTTTAGAGCGGCAAGATTTGGGGAAAAAATAATAGTAATTTTTTCAAATTAAACACCAAAAACTCTCAATGAAAACAAAACTATTGTGATTAAAAATATTTTATTAAATGTTAATAATATTGATTAAAATAATGAAATAATTAAAATCAGACTATTTTACCCATTTTTTATGTAACTGACATCAACATGCTAATGCTAAACTGGATGAATGCTCAATTGTAAGCGGAGCTGCTATTTGTGTACTGCTAATGTAGAGCGTCCAAATCGCTCTCTGTTAGGATACTACCTTAGAAGGCAGCTGCCTATGTAGGCTGTGAGGCAGCTCACTGGGTGACGGGACTTAGCTGTTAATGTTCTCGGCCTCACCTTTCTGAGCATAGTGTTGGGCAGCTTACGGATCTTCTCCACGTGCTCCGCGTCGATGTCCAGCTCGCGGCAGCACACGCGGAGGAGTGCGCGGTACGTCAGCTCCTGCCGGTCCAGCTCCACCTCGATGAAGTCGTTCTCTCTGACGTTGGTGTTCTGGATGCGCACCTTCAGGACGAGTTCTGGGAAGAGACGGCAAGTCTGAGACTGAGAGAGTGCTTGTACATTTAAAGAAAGAGTGCGCAACACTTGTTAGAAGAGATCCACTTTGTTGTTGAAAAGATCGAATTTATGAAATATAAATTTTTTAAGGTCAATAACTGAGCAGCTGTGATTTAGAGTAAAATACACTACTGTTTGATGTCACTTTGATTATATATAAAGTTTTTGTTTACATAATAAATGTGTGCATTCAGTGTATATTTAAATATAAACACTGCTTCTTTCTTTCTTTCTATATATATATATATATATATATATATATATATATATATATATATATATATATATATATAATATATACAAGTATGTGTGTGAGTATGAAAGATAAATCATTAGCATTAATCTGTTACTATAATTATATAATAAAAAAATAATTTATACATTTATAATTTTATTAAAAATTTGAAATTTTTTGCTACAGTTTTATAAGTTAATATAAAAATGTAAGTATAATTATAGTAATCTAATATAACAGATTAATGTTACTTTCGTTTTCTTACACTATTTTCATTATTTACAGTGTATCCCACACTATCTGCTTTCTTGCTACCTAGCAACCTCATAAAATCGTCTTTCAGCGTTGCTATCTGCAGTGCTTTTCATGTGGAGGTCAGAGGTGCATCGGATCATATGAAAGGAAGGGCCTTTAGATACTCTTCAGTTCACTGACCAACAAGTTTCCTAACGAATCCTCACTGTACCTTGTACGTTAACGGGAAAAGTGCTGGTGAAGAAGAAGGGCTGGAAGGCCGGCATGGATCCACCGAGCTGGGAGCAGTTGATCTGCTGCGGGATGGACTGCTGCCGGGTGACGCTGGTGCTGGGGACCTGTGGCTGGCCGCTGCTTCCGCTGGGAGAAGGAAGCGTGGGACACACTGGGCCGTTCTGTGCTATAGGATGAGGGTGTGTAAACTCGCAGTGGTTGGTGTGATGAGTCTCTGAGGAGAGCTCCATGGGCAGGCCGCCGTTCTGCTCCACCACGGGGATGTAGGGTAACTCCTGCTGGCTCTGGCTGTCTGAGTAAAGGCTCTTAGGCTGCTGATGCTGAGGCGGAAGCTGCTGCTCTTGTGTCGGCGATAAAGTCGCTGGTTCTGACTCCAGGGGCTCTGGATGATTGTTGGTGCCGTTCCGCTGTGCTATGCTCAGGTTGTCGTTATCCATCTTGCTGTACAGGAAAGGCGGGTTGGAGAGATAGTTTGGAATGATTGGCAGCTCTGGTTCCTTCATCTCAGGCATGTCTTCCTCTTCCACTGGAGACGGAGTGACAAGCATGAATGTGACAGTATAAGGACATAAAAGTGCTTAATGAGCATATATGCAAGGTTTTGTGTTTTCTTTTTGCATTTTAGTGTACAACAATTATTATATGTGACCACAAAACCAGTTATATAGGTCAATTTTTGAAAATGAGATTTACTAAATATCTTCATGAAACATGAAAAGAAACAAATGTGATAATTTTGACCCATACAATGTATTTTGGGCTATTGCTACTTATGACTGATTTTGTGCTCCAGGGTCACACATGTTTTTTATAATAAATTGATAATTCAACTATAAATTATACCATTATGGCCAATGATGGATCGATGGCCAGTATTAAATTCCACATTATTTTGTCTAAATATCTGAAAAATAAACACTACAAACTAACTAAATAGCATTTTTTCATACAATATGAAAATGGATATTCGTTTTAAGATTGCTAAACATTACATTTAACAACATTATTACATTTGTAGTGTTGGTAAAGATTAACTAAGCTAAAGCTTTAACAAGTTTATCAAGACGTCAAAACAGTGGAAGGTTTAATATGTATTTTAGTGTTTTGAATAATAAATACAATGCAAATATGAAATATGATGCAAAATATGAAAATTGATCATGTTATGGCTGATACATTCTGTAATATTTTTCCCAAAAAATGTAAATAAAACATTACAAAAATAACTTTTAATGCTATAAAATTGTCATCGCAATATCAAAAATATTAATAATATAATCAAATGTAAACCAAAGTTTGAGGGATCTTCTGTAAAATGGGTTACCTTTATTATTATTATTATGTTTACTTTAAATGTATTATCTTTATCTCTCAAAAAAGTGCATTGTAAATTGACAGTGTGGTTGACCATGTTAATAAATCTCTAACATTAGTCAACAACCAACATGATACTGTGCAAATATAGACTTGGGACATTTGATTTAATATGCAAATGTACATCAATTAATTAACAAGAGTCTATGAATGCATATGAGTATATGTATCGGTCTGTACATTTAATACATAATTAGTATTAATGGATACTATCCGCATTTATGTTCCAGTGCAGAGGTACTTAACTTTGGCCCTTGAGCTCCAAGCCTAATTAAACCCACCTGAACAAGATAATCAAGATCTTCATCAGGATTACTAGAAAGTTACAGGCAGGTGAGTTTAACCAAGATTGGAGCGAAGCTCTGCAAAGAAAGTGGACTTCGAGGGCCCAACGCTGAGAAACCGTTCTAGTCTACATATACCAGCCAAAATAACATTTAGGCTATAGCCTGTAAACATCTAGGCTTTATACGAGGGCTTAGAAAGTATCTGAGACACCATGTCCTGTGATACAGAAGGCAGGCTTTCTGAAAACATACCTCCAAGCAGTCTTCTGATTTCAGGCTTGGAAGTGAGTTGAACGGCTAACTCTTCTTTTGCTGTTAGAACGTCCTTGTCGGCTCCGGCGTTCAACAGATAGGCCACTATGTGTTTATGGTTTCTTTTACAGGCCCAATGCAAACACGTCCTGGATGAACAAGGGACAATTCAGAACTTAAACATGGCATGCAACGTGCATCAGTCAAATGAGTTTGCATGCATTCAGGCATTACTAAAACAAAGCAGTCAAGGCTTGGCATGCATGCCAGAACAAATCTAACACCTCAACAAATATGAGTGCCTAAAGACAGGCTGTCTAATTAAGCATGTCAGGAATGCTGCCAGGCTAGATGAAAGGTGAAAGCACTCATAAACTACTCGGCTTTCCTCAATCCTGCTCTGAACATTACAAACGGCTTTCTGCATTACATCACGACCCTGGGCTGATGCATTTTAAACCCTATTAAGGCCACATTTAAACCCGAGTTAAGTAACACTATAAGCAACATACACACTATAAAACAATCAGTTGCAAGAAGATAGGGAGTTGATTAGTAATTAAAAACGGCCTAACACATAAAATACCACCCCAATACTCACTATATTTGTTCATTCGATGTTGCCTCTGCATATTAAAATGAAACCATTTTAATATTGCAGAAAAAGAGAGGCTCTGCATCCCAATGTGCATACTATTCACCCTATCTGCCCTAAATAGTATTGAAAATCACTAATGTCACATAGAAGTTAGGATGGATAGTATAGTGTAGTGAGGTATAGATTCACGCCAAAATTAAAACTTCACCACTCTCAGTCCATTCAAGATGTACATGAGTTTGTTTGTTCATCAGAATAGATTTGGAGAAATGTAGCTCAAGAAATCACTTGCTCACCAATGGACCCTCTGCAGTGAATGGGTGCCGTCAGAAGGAGAGTCCAAACAGCTGATACTGACTCTAGTGAAGTGAAAAGCCACATCTTCATAATAAACAAATCCATCATTAAGATGTTTTTCATTTCAAACCATTGCTTCCAGCTAAAATACAAGTCGTCTCTCCATAATATTGCTTTCATCAGAGAAAAAGTAATATTGTCTGAATCAGGAGAGAAATAAGTTGGTGCTTTGATCATGTGAGAGGACAACAGAGAGTAAATATTAACACGGACATTTGCATTTTCATGTAAATTACTGTGATGTTTATCAGCTGTTTGGACTCTCATTCTGACGGCACCCATTCACTGCAGAGCATCCATTAGTGAGCAAATGTGCATTTTTGTGTAAACTAATCCTTTACGAAGGGGGACACTGCGCCCCCTGGTCACATATCTGGCCATGTCTTCCCTGTCAAGTATAAATTATGCCCAGCAGCTGTCATTTTAAGAATAAAGGCGAATTTCTGTTTAAGAAAAGACTCATATGAGTGTATAGACTTTGAAAACAACACCTAAAGCAGGCTGTGGGCTCAGTGTTAATACGCACCATCCGTTAATCTCATTCTGAGAGTTGATGTTGACTCCGCTCTCCACTAAAGTCTTCACCTCCTCGATGTCTCCGATGGCACTGGCCTCTCTCAGACGCTCCTGCAGCTCTTTATCCAGCGATGTCGTTGACATTATTCAAGTCTTTATGGAAATAAAAGCTTCATACGAACTGACACACTGTGCTTTTAAGACAGGAGACACGAATAGACACTCAACTTGGCTTAAACTCTTGTCTGTTCTGGAGGATTTTCGACAGCGGAGTTGAAAGGAGTCTATTTACAGCCTTTAGATTGAAATCGGATCGAAACGGCACAGTATAATAAATCGGGTTGTGTTCAAATAATCTTTCGCCGACTAAGTTACCGCAATCCACTCGTATCCGCTGCACCTCCCATGACGGGGGATATTTTCCGTGTAACACCTTCAGATCATGATCTTTGGTTCCTACTTACGATAGCCACTAAAACATACTTAACACTAAGATAAGAGTCCGATAAGAGGTAAAAGAATACACAATCTGAAGTCAATAAACAATCCCTGGGCAAGATAATGCACTTATGTTCTTTATTGATCAAGGAATGTCAACTGCATAATGGAAGAGAAGCAATTACAGTGCAGCTAATATCAATGTTTCATTACATTTCAAACAAAAACTTTTGCCTTGAAATGTGAGAATTTCCATATTTAGCTATTGACATACATATATTTATTAAGAATAATTTATATTCATTGTAAGTATGATTGAACCAATATTATCCATCAATGTGATACACATACATGTATGCATTTGGCTTAAAAGCAAAACCAAAGCAACTCAAAATACACATTTGATCAGATGTCTTGCTTTTGGCACATGGCGGTTGATCAACAAGCTTAAAGTGGATTTTACAAGACATTCTCAGCAGAAACTATGGCTAGCATGGTAAATCTTGAAATAACACCGCAGAACTATAATTCATATAAGGATGATTAAAGAAATGCATAGATATCAATCAATATTATGTGCACATCATTTAAAACATATGCCTAAATTATTATTAATTTCCTTTGGTGTGAAACAACACATCCTATCTTTTCCAGAAAGAGAGCGATGATCAATTTCAGCAAAGCCTTTGTTTTATTCAGGATCTTTAAACTGTTAAAACATTGCAGAGTCCACTCAAAAGTAAATACAGTGTTATTTTACTAAACCACACTGTCCTTGCGAAACAGTAAGCACTTGTTGTTGGCGGGCATATCGACCTAGAAAATCAAAAACAGAAACAGATGCATTTACAAGCCTGTGATGACTCGAGGTGGTGAATCATCACATAATCAAGCCGATCGAAAGCAAGGACGAGGTGTATAAGGCATGAGGTCAGATTCATTTGATTAATGGATCATGGCCAAGTAATGGATTTCAGCCTCTAAGAAAAACCTTCACAGAAATAACTCTAATGAGGAGGCTTGACATGGACCACAGCATCTTAAAGTATATGTTCATCCAGCATGCACTGCACGACACCAGATTTTGAATTAACCTATACATTTTGGTAAAACACTTACAATTTCTTTCAAATGCAGTCCATTTTCCTGGCCTAGCGTTTTCAGTACTGACACATCTCTTAGACCCCACTCTGGATTTCTGTAAAACAAAATAGTTAAAAACAACATGACACAGGGTCAAATTGTAAGAGAACTTGTATTACGATCTTTGATGTTATCCTTTAGGAATCACAAAGCAAAAAATGGCTTCCTTTCTCAGTATTTTTCCAGTACAAATATCTAAACGTTCCTAAAACATGACATATATATTTTAATCTAAATTACTTTTAGGTCTATAAGATATTAAGTGAGTTCATGCTTAAAACAAGATAATATCTATCAGTGGGGTAAAAAACTAAACAAAGGCAAACAAGGTTTTTCTTACCTCCCTTTTGGTTTGTGTGTTTGTTATTTAAGCATACACTTAATTTGATTTAACTTACTGTTGATAGTATTTATTTTTATTAAACAAGATTGTACATCTTAAGTAACTTTTAGATGTTTGTAATGGAAAACAAGAGAAATACTAAGAGCTGTTTTTTTTTTTGGTGAGCAAATCCACAAAAATAAGATTTTGAGAATTGCAGTGACCATCTAAACACACTATAAGTGTCGTATGGCCTGAGTTTTGTATTTTTTACAAGCATGTCTTTTAGCACCAGTGAAATGCATTATATCAAGAATCTTCTTAGGCAATACAGATGCTGATCTTTGCCAGCGATTTGCTTTATCACTAACCTGTATCTCAAGCTGTGGTCAAAGTCAATGTTACTCTGAGGAGTAATTGATCCATTGAAAGCATAAGGCTGCAAAATATTATCAGACACAAGCAATTAGAAGCCAATAAATGTAACCGAATGCATAAAATTTAAATCAGCTTAACATGCTACAAATACCCCATAAGTCAGAAGCAATCCTTGTGGCTTCAGTATTTTCCCAACACCACTAAACAAACCCTAAAACAAGCGGGAAAAAGGTTAGGTGATTTATTATGCAGGCATTCAACAAACAGAGAGCAAGAGACACAAAAGTAAGCACACCCTTGTGCAGGCCAGAGGTGAGATGTGCATCATGTTGATGTTCACGATGAGGTCACATGACTCGGGTTGAATTCCAGCCCAGGTCTCCCAACTCTGAGACACATCAAGATAGATGGGGGGCTTTACATTCTGCAGCTTATGATGCTCTCTGTATGCCTCAATACTGCAATACAAAAATTCAATCACAAAGTGGTTCTTAAAATAAGTCATTAGACATTGAGCATTCAATAGCAGGAATTCATTAATGGTATGCAGCCTAATCTTGAAAGGTTTAAAGGGTAGTTCACCCAAAAGTTAAAATCGTCATCATTTACTCAGTTGTTCCAAACATCTCTCTGGTATTATACACACACGAAGATATTTTGAAGGATTTTAGTAAATAAATAGTTGGCGGTAGCCATTGACTTCCATACTATTTAGTTCCATCCTTTGGAAGTCAATGGCTGCCGTCAACTGTTTGGTTACCAACATTTTTCTAAATATCACTTTTGTGTTCAACAGCTGGAAAAAATGTGAGGTTTAGAACAACTTGAAAGCGAGTAAATAATGGATATAATTTTCATTTTTGGGTGAACTATCCTACAGCTCTCTCAGAAGTGTTTATAATTGGATTATACTTAAGTTATTTTTAATGAATGACTTAATTTCTGTGAATTGGCTGGGGACGAAAACCCAAACTTTAATGCAGCTTTATCAGTAATAGGTGAGAGAAATGCATTTTTTATTTTCTCAGCAATGACATTCAGGGCATTATATTTCTGACTAACACAATGATGTAGGGCAACTTGATGTATCCATCGAGAATTGATTGCATTGTTTCATTTCTGTCAATATTTGCTATGATTCCGTTAAAGCTTATTATATGAACTGGTTTAATTTCAGTACCTAAATGATTGTGTGGATATTATTTAAGTCAGCTCCAACTGAAATCCTTTCAGAAGGGGAGCAATTACTTGAATTTTGTGAAAGTTTAGATTACAAAGTTTTTTTCTTTCTTTTTGGAATAACATGCTTTTATAAATAACGCTAAGATCAAGAACTTGTACTTTGAAAGACTTCTACATTACAAAATAACTAGTTTCTAGAGCACAAAAGGTTTCTAAAAGTGACAGATGTGTCTGCACCTGCACTCTGAGCATACTTTAGTAAGTGAAAATATCAATTAAAGTAGATTGAGGGATTATTTAAGAAAGTATTTCACCTGTGAACTATTTCAACGACCTGCTTCTTCATTATTTAGTAAATGAGATTTGATTTTATAACTTGAATAGTCTCAACCAATGCATTTCTGCAGCAGCGTGAATGTAACTGATGCAAGAGATAGAGACTTCATGTCAAGAATTGAAGATTAATCAAGGTGTTGCATATATTTACCTCGATATCGACTGCGCTTCAATTTCAGACGGTTGCCATGTAATGTTGGGAAATGCTTTGGCGAAGTGAATAGCATGCTGTCCTGTGCCAGAAGATATTTCCAGAGCGACCAGAGCTCTGTCGGATGTCACTCTGCTGTGTAATACAGCGAGGATCGGGTCTTTATTTCTGTCGGCTGCTGCAGCGTTCAGCATTTTACACATCCGACGACAAGTTCCTGGAAACAAGAGCAACACGTGAAGAGCTAGAACAGCAACCGGAAGAACCAACCAGAAACCAACCAGACCTTTAAAAGCTGCAAAGTACGGCGATCCGAGACACTTCCGAAATTGTGTAAATGCCCAAAACAAATGCATGCATTTGTCCAGTGACGGCAGATGGCAGGCGGCTCACGCCAGGTCACATGAGATGCAGATGCTGGCGTAGAATCTCAAGGTTGCAAAAAATACGTTTGTAGCCAATAGGATTGTTATTGTTATAGGTTTGCTATTCACTTCGTTGAGCAGTTGTTGTTATTAATGCACAACCTCCACTTCAGTGCAATGCGATTTAGAGTACAGTCAGTGTATTAGATTCCACATCCCACAATGCATCGCGCTTCGACTTCCCCTTTGCCTTTAAAAAGTGGCGCTTGAAGTCTGTAATACGCCGTTTGGAATCACTGCGAGATTAGGCAGCTGGATCTACAGAGAGTGTAGACACCAATACTTGTCTTATTAGTTGCTATGGGGCTTCAACGTCTCTCTGGTCCTGTTTGCACAAGCCATTAAAACAGCCTTCACATGCTAAGAGAAAACATGTAATGCATTTTGAAAGAAACGTGTTTGTTTGTCAGTTTTTGAACCGAACTGAACAGTAGAAATAGCCCAGGAGAATAGAAACAGCTGAAGATGACTCGGGTGAAGTTGCTCTATTTTAGTTTAGTGGTATTAAGCAGTGCAAGAAGTGTTGCAGATGTGCAGAATACTAATAATACTTCAGCTGTCACCATTACAACAAGAAAGCCAAACCATAATGCATTAGAATGTTATGTAGAATTATGTGTTGCAATACTATGCAACAAAAACAACAGTTCAAGCTCCAAAACAGCACCAAAAAGATTATATGATGGTTATGTGAAGTTTGTTTAATTTGGTGACTTACTAAAGCTTTATTTATGGGTAAAAGGCTAGATGTCCCATTTTGGTGTCTGCATCAAATTAAATGGACAACAGAGATTTTATATAAATATAAAGCACATTAAATGAAAGTAAAGTGTATGTTTTAATGTTTTACAAAACTCTTGTGAAAATAAAATGTCAAAATATGGGTGAAATAATGTTGCATCATCATTCGGTGACAGATATGTTAAAGGAAAAAACATAGGCTTCTTATTCTGACCTGTAAAAATATAAAATAAAAGGTTATTACTCTAAATTGTATTATATGTGACCCTGTACCACAAAACCAGTCTTAAGTAGCTTAAGTAGCAGGTGTATATTTGTAGCAATAGCCAACAATACATTGTATGGGTCAAAATGATCAATTTATCTTTTATGTCAAAAATCATTCGGATATTAAGTAAAGATCATGTTTCATGGAGATATTTTGTAAATTTCCTACCATGAATATATACAAACCTAATTTTTGATTAGTAATATGCATTGCTAAGAACTTCATTTGGACAAATGTAAAGGTGATTTTCTCAATATTTAGAGTTTTTTGCGCCCTCAGATTACAGATTTTCAAATAGTTGTATCTCAGCCAAATATTGTCCTAACAAACTATACATTAATGGAAAGCTTATTTATTCAGCTGATGTATACATTTACATTTATGCATTTAGCAGACACTTTTATCCAAAGCGACTTACAGTGCATTCAGGTTATACATTTTTTTTGTCAGTATGCTGCTGTAAATGATAATGATTCTTGCTGTAAATAATGCCTGACAGGATTTTTTAAATATAGACTATTGTTACACTGAATTCATTTTGTTTAATTGTGAAAGTATGATAGTCATTATTTTTTTGCTCAGAATTTTTTTTAAACAGCACACATCTCTGGGTACAGAAAAAAATTAATAAATAAATATAAATCAGTGGCTGTTGGTGAAAGCACGCCACCGTGCGGGTATCTACGGTACTTTAGTTTGGGTAATTTACTTTGATCAATAATTAAGGCATCCATTTTCATTGCATTTTTTTTACATTTATTTATTTAATATTACAGATGACCATCTAAATAAAAAAAAAGGTTAATATAAAAAGCCTGGATATGACAAAAAATAGAAAATATGACAAAAAGTGGAACATATAACTTATGAACTTATTAACAGAAATATGTACAGTAGATAAAAATTGTTTGCTTATTATTATTATTGTTATTAATACATTTTTCCAGAACATTAGCGTTTCTCATATTTGTGACGCAGTGTGTTGCAGTAAAATAGCACCGTGCAGAAAACATGGCTGAAGCGTAACTTCACTGAGGATTCTTGAAGAACAGTATGTCGAGACGAGCATTACTAACACAGCAGCACGCTTTACAGTGTCTGGGGACGGCGCTCGGTTCTGTACTGTTGAGATCTATCGCTACTACTCACAGATTGCCTCCTCACGCGGATGAAGCGTCACTCTATATCCACGTGAGTGTTTAAACACGTCTGTCTAGCAAATACACAGAATGATAAATGTATTCTCTTTTACCTGTCTGTATGTCTCCTTTTCAAAAGTGGCCCTATTGCCTAAAAAGATGCTCCTACTGCAACTTCAACAAGTATATTCCTCGGACTCAAAACCACGCGGTCATGACAGAATGTCTGCAGAGAGAGACACAAACCTTACTGCAGCTCAGTCAGGTCTCCAGGTCAGTGTGCAGAGATACTGGCAAACAGTATGCTTTAAAGAATATACAATTCTGCTTTTGGTTACATTTTATTTTGATAGTCCACTTTCTACTAACTATAAGTTAGTTTGTAACTACATGTCTACTAACTCGCAGAGTAACGTTACACTGTTAGGTTTAGTAGAATAAGTTGACATATACTTGCACATTTTCTTATAGTCTGTATGTTGTATGTTGTGGACCCATCAAAATAAAGTGTTAGAAGATATAAAGCATACAGTCTACTAATACTCTAATGACTGCTAGTTGATATGGAGTTGCTTTGGAACAACATGTGGATAGACAAAATGTTTATTTTTTGGGTGAACTATATCCCTTTAATTCTGTCCTGTCCTGTAGGATCAGTTCAGTGTTTTTTGGAGGAGGAACGCCCAGCCTGGCTCAGCCCTCCACAATCTCTGCCGTCTTGGAGACCGTCTCCAAACACGCTCATCTCTCTGACGAAGCAGAGGTCACTCTGGAAGTGAACCCTACACCTGCTGGAAAAGCTAGTCTGAAAGACTTCACTCTAGCAGGAGTTAACCGGTTTTCTGTTGGAATCCAGGTATGTTGCATGCACATGATGTTTCGTAGTTTTGACCAAGTCTCCATAAATCTAATGCTGTTCTCCACAGTCGCTGAATGATGATCACCTGAGGGTACTAGGAAGGGATCACGATTCCCAGCATGCTCTCTGGACCGTGTCAGAGGCCAGGACGCTCTGCCCGGGACGCGTGTCAGTGGATGTCATGTTTGCGCTTCCAGGACAAAGTGTAAAGGCTTGGGAGAGTGAGCTGGAGAAACTGCTGCCGGTGTGTGATGATCACGTTTCTCTGTATCAGCTGACTTTGGAAAGGGGTACGCAGCTTTTTAAACAGGTTGACAGCGGTGAACTAAGCGTGCCTGGTGAAGATGTCACAGCTGCTATGTACAGTTCAGCACGAGGAGTCCTGGAAAAAGCTGGGTTTCGTCAATACGAAGTGTCCAACTTTGCCAAAAATGTAAGTTATAATTGCTAAATTCTTATAAAGTGAAGTTCCTGTAGCACTACACCAAGGACATGTGTTGGATTTGGCATACAAATAAAATGTAAAGTGCTGCAAGTCGCTCTGGATTAAAGTATCTGCCAAATTAATAAATGCTATATTATATACAATAAATAATCAAATGTGTAAATGGATTGTGTGTTTATTGTAGAACGCTGTCAGTGAACACAATATCGGGTACTGGAAGGGACGTCAGTACATCGGTGTGGGACCAGGTACATTTGTGCATGTACACAACTGTTCAAAAGATATATTTTAAAGAGATTAATGCTTTGTTCAGCAAGAATGCATCTCATTGATCATAAGTGACAGTAAAGAGATTGATAATGGTCTTTCTATTCATCAGAGAATCCTTAAATGTATCGAGGTTTCCACAAAAATATTAAGCAGCACAACTGTTTTTAACACGATAATAATAAATGTTTCTTGAGCAGCAATGGTTGAATAAATCAAGTGTGATGTGTACATTGCATTTTGAGTTATATATCAATACACCATTGATGCTTACTGTTCTTACTGTGTTTTTGATCAAATAAATGCAGGCTTGCTGAGCATACGAGACTTCTTTACTGACCCCAAACGTTTGAACAGTGAGCTAATCTTGAGAAATCTCCCACATTCTTTCACACACAAGTACATATCTTTGTTTTTGTGTCCACTATCACCGGTTAGGGGCACATGGACGGTTTGTGCCTCGAGCAGTGGGAGGAGTTCAGAGGGAAGCACGGACGCAGACTTTAGAACCAGATGTTTGGATACGAGAGGTGCAGCGTCACGGTCACGGGACACGCCGCCGAATACAGCTCGACCACCGGGGCCTGTAAGACTATCCCGTCCGTAGTCCACACACTACTCGCTGTGGAGCGATGACACTGACTGTTATTGAGTTATTGAATCAGGTTGTATCTGCAGGCTGGAGGAGGTTTTGGTCATGGGTCTGCGTATGAATGGAGGAATCACGCAGCAGGTGCAGTGGACCACTGCATCACATAACAACATCACGTAACATTTTACAGCTATGAAACATTTCAACCGGTTATGTTTGCATTAAAAAATAAACTTTTGGGTGATTACTATTAGTGGTATATTTTGTATTGACATTTGTATTACAATTAAGCACATTTTAAAAAGAATACATTATTTATTGACTATTTAAAATATACAGTATGTTTATAATATTTGTAATTAATTTATTTTTCAAAATTGGTGTGAAATTTTAGGTAAAGCTGATGAATGCCTTTAATTGTTCTGCTTTATGTTTTTATATTGTAGCACTGGGAGTTATTCAGCCCAGAAGATGACCTCCGACTCATTTTTGGGATGTCTGAAAAAGTTCAAGAATTTCAAGCAGGGGGATTTTTAATACTTAATGACAGGTGATGTTTACTTCTAAAATATTATCTGTTTTACTTGGTAAATAAACCAAGTGTGATGTGTTATACATCAATGCCCCATTGATGCTTATCTTTATGTTTTAGGGGTTTGCGGTGTTCCTGGGAAGGGTTAGCTTTACTGGACAGCATCTTACCCACAATGCTGCTGGAATTAGAGATGTTTTTCAAAAAGCAGTACACCAGAAAGACAGACATTCAGAGAGACAGCTGAAAGTTTGCATTAGAGAAATATGAGAAAGATTGCACACAAGGGAATGCATAATAAGGTCAAAATGAAACAAACTATCTCATGTGAAGAAAGGTTTAGTCTTGAAGAATGAACATTGGTCAGTGATGTGACACTTTTTTTGTTATTTATTCATTTATTCATAAATACAGTACTTTGTTTTTTCAACGACGAGCATATTTTTAATGTCTGAATTAATTGTTTGTTGGGGGATGCACAAGGTACATATGTGAGAATATGATCTTGATATAATATTGAAGAAAAATTTCCTTGAATGGAAAACAATGTGTATTGTTTGCATGAAATTTGCAAAAATGACCCTGTTATGAATGCGTGTAAACACCTCTGCATATGGTTTTTGTTTAATCAAAGTGTCATAACTTCCATTGAAAATTACAAATTTCTCTCTGGTGAAATATGAAGGACATCTCCAATCATTTAGTCCACTTAAACAACACCCACAATTCAAAATACAATTGACAATTATATATATATTTTTATTTGTTACACTCTATTGTACGTTTCAATATGGATGAGAAGATCTGCTGCTACTTCCATTTAATCGTTACTTTAAGTAAATTTTAATACTAAGTAAATACTAATAGTAAGTTAATATTTTTTATATTGAAAATACACAACAATAAAAAAGATTGGCATGTATTCAAAGTGTATGAAAATATAGCAGTTTTACATTATGATTACATCACATGATCATTTTAGAGTCATCACATTGAAAGGTTTCGGAAAATGGTATGAAAGTTTTTAAAAACCATATTCGTATCGAATACAGAGTATTTCTAAGAACTTGAGATGTGTTTTAAACTGGATTCGTAAAATATTGGCAATCTTTAGTTAATGTTTGAGAGTAATATTTTAATTCATTCAGGAATCTGTGATTGTCTTCTCTGATCTATGACATTTGATGTGATTGTATGCCCTCAAGGGTTTAATATCTTGAGTTATGTGGCACAGAAGTGAATTTCTCATAGCATCTGCCATTTGAACTTGCTTTTCTCCAAACCACCCACATTCTCAGTTAGACAGAAGGTCTTTGAAGAATCATGAATTATTCATGTTGCTCCCACACAGTATTCTTGCACAATTGAAATGTATTTTAGTTATCATTTTGAAACTCAGTATTGGAGTTTAGACAATATTTCCAAGCTATTCATAAAAGAAAACGCTGTCCATGGTACTGAGCGTCGTGTGCATAACGCTACCAAACAAACAAACAGTAATGCGAATACACTGAGACGTCTGTGCTATGCTTGCTTGTCTTACTGTTAATGTACTGTTAATATTCATCAGAGGATTCATGAATATTCAAAGTCTAAAGTGAATTCATCTCTCAGCTGCGTCGTGTTGTATAATGTCTATGTGTTGTATTGTGCGGGACTCGCACGTACGAGTGCGTGGGCGCGTTTTCTGACTGAATATTTGAGGATTTTACGCCAGCATAGCGACGATGACTCAAGCCACTGCATATGAGGAGAACCATGGCTTCACCACCCACTCCTTTCTTCCCGTTGTTCATCCATAAATGGCCATGCTGTGAGTAAACTGGTTTCTCCTTAAAGCAGAGGCGTAGTTACTGTACTATCTCTGAAAAACTGAGGTGAGGTGGGGGACACGCTATAAATATAGCTCGGATTATGAATATTAATATGTGACGTTATATTGTCACGATCCTGTCGATATGTGGCACGATCGATGCTGATTTGGTTGCATCAAGAATAATTTCTCATTATGAATGTTCCGACATTTCTACAACTTCAGGGGAAATATTGTTTGCAATGACCTTGATTTCTGGAGCAAACTCATGTATTTTGAGGGAAAAATATTTCTTAGACAACGTTTTTATTCATTTTTTATTGTCTGTAATACAAAACAAAGTGGAAACAAATTTGAGGTAACATAGGTCTGTTATCAAGAATCACTGCGTTAGTTAGTATAAGAAATGTTTAAACACATTTGAGGTAATACATTCATTATTAAGAAAACATGCATACGTGCTTTATAACATTTTCCTTTTGGAAAAAGCAAGTTGGTCGCTGTTTTGGAATCGGTTTACTCCAGCTAATGACCAGTTTAGTCCTGCACACTGAACAAATGGTAACCTGAAAACGGTAACATCTTTAACTGGTTTTTAAAGTCAAATATATGAATTTACATCAATGAACCAATCGAAATGCATTCATTTATACCAACACAACTCATGTTTAAGTGATAAATAAAGTAGAAATGGCTCTTTAGGATAACAATGGCAGGTTACCATTTTCTACAGTGTGGTTGACCAAAAAAACAACTAGTTTTACCAGCTGGTTTGTTGCTGATCCTCCGGTTTGTCTACCAGTTTACATCTGATAATGACCAGGTTTGACCATCTTAAGCCCAATTTTACAACAGGGCTATAATAAGTACATTTCACAAATACTTTGTCAATGTGTAGAATCTGTCCCATGGTCCAGCCAGGGACTTAAAGAATATAATAATTCTTACATCGTTGAATAATTATTATTCATAGGTTTGAAACAGAGTCCCTAGCGTTACTCTTTTACTGTATGTGACACCTCTCAATAGGTGTGTTTCGTTTAGGGGTGCTCGGGCCCATTACGCGCCGCAGGTCGCTACTGAAACTCGGTCTGCGGGCGAGCGGGTCCACCGCGCCACACGGCTCATTCATGGCTCTTTTGTTTTTCTTTCTGCTGCTCAGCGCTTGATACGTGTGGATGGAGATGTCTCGATGGAGAGAGGGTCTGGTTTCTGTGGGGAGCCCCCCCAGCACCGCTAGAGTCTCGAACATCTCCTCCAGGTTGGTGCAGTCTTTGGCAGACACCTCTAAGAGGACACTTTCCTCCCCGAGAGACTGGCGGATATCGGAGTGCTGCACAGCTCTCGAGGAGTTTAAGTCCGTTTTATTGCCACAGATTATTATCGGAAGCTGTCTGTTTTCTTTGGACTTGGTCAGCTTGGATTTGGCGGTGAAAATCTCCTCGCGTAATGAGCAGATCTCCGTGAAAGACTCTCGGTCAGTCAAGCTGAACACCAGCAGGAATAAATCACCTGTTGAGGTCATAAAGCACATTAAGTGAGATATTTGTAAACCACAGGCTATAATTAAACGATTTAAAGAACACGAATTGAGTAAAAACACGGCGCGTTTACTGACCTGTCAGAATAGAGAGTCTTCGCTTGGCCGGAAAGTCTCTCTCTTTGGACGCGTCCAGGATGTCTAACTGGTATCTCTCTCCTCGGATGTGGTAGAGTTTGCTGTGAAAGTCTTCGGTTGTTGGCTCGTACTGTTCCTCGAATCCATCATCACCCAAAAAACGGCGTATAATCGCCGTTTTACCCACGCGGGGCGCGCCGAGCACAACTATGCGTCGGCAGTGACTCGGTTTTACGCTGATCAGCTCGTCGTTTTTAATCTCATATCTCATATGCTTTGTTTTATGGAGCTCAGACGCGGAAAGGGGATACAGAGATCTCATGGGTTTGCGTTCAGACGACGAGGGTCGCTTTCCAGTGCTGGAAGAGCGCACCACTCGCGCCTTTGGCTCTGTATGTGTCCAGTGCGTCGCGCACTGCAAATGCATGTCAGCTGTTGTGGTGCTCTCGGAATGATAGCTGCAACGGGAGAGCGTCGCGGTGCCATCAACTGAAAGAAGAGCTTTGTCAGTTGTGTTCACCTCCATGCTCCGTGCTGTGGTCGGCTGGACGGTGGTAGCACCTCGTGTTCTCGGTGCAGTGAGTTGTACGTGGTTCCCGCAGTGCCTTTTATATGCTGATGATGGATGGGCGGTAATATCGTGTGGTGCGTCATTCAACGCTTTGGGCTCGTCTGGTGAATCTGAACAATTCTGCTGCCTATTTAAGGTATTGCCCACCGCAGTGTTACTTGGATATGGGCCATTATTATGCAGAGCTACAGAGTAGCCTATTGTCAGTCGAATGCAGCTAATATGCAGACTTAAGTCCATATATCATTACTGCCGAAGTCAAAAGTATAATTAGCTTAAGTACATCGACCCATTGAAACCAATGGAGCTAGGATCAATTTAGGTTTACGGTGCTTTTGAGAAACGCAGCCCATGTCTGAAATGCTGTATTAAGATAAGCAAAGTGAAGAAAAGTTGACAATGAAGAGCCCCAGGGCTTTTGTGCTAAATATAAGCACTCTTGTAACACTGCTCGAATAATCAAACACATGAACCAGAGCCAACTGTTGTATAATATTGTTTTTGAAATAGTTACGTCAAAGTGCAGCTTTCAGTATAGAGGCACGAGTAGCATGTGGGTGGCAATATTTCAGCTTATTTCCCTCAGTCGTCTGGATAATTGTGGGGTTACTAATGACTGACTTTCCAAAATATTTATTGAACACAGCTACATTTTCATTTACTAAATTATTTCCTGATGGAAAGCCCATTTTATTTGTGTGGGTACACAGGAACATTTGGTCAAAGATGTAAAGGTGTATGCCCTTCTGTTGTGTGTGTGTGTGTGTGTGTGTGTGTGTGCTAGACTGGTACCTCGGGAATTGCAACTATATGAATGAGTCCGTTTCACATCCTATTAATCCCTAAGTGCGTAATCATGCTGATGGCTCTATTTTAATAGAAATAGAAAAACAGCTGACATTAAACTAATCCAAGCATCACGACAATATTCTATATAGGTATGATCACGACCGCCATTCTCTCTTACAGATTTGAACAGAGCTCTAAGCTACTTTGTAAGATTTTAAATTCATTCCCTGAACGGTGAAAGAGAATGTTCTGGAGAGTGATTTTGAGCCTCTCTGTGATGTACCACGAGGCGTTGCTCACTAGCAGATCTCAGACTTCTGGAAGGAATGTAGATTCGTAATAGTGAGTGGAAGTAGGTGGTTGCTGAGCCTGTGGTTTTTCTATATGCAAGCATCAGTGTCTTGAACTGAATGAGAGCTGCAACTGGTAGCCAGTGCAAGGAGACAAAGAGAGGTGTAACATGGGCTCTTTTGGGCTCGTTGAAGACCAGTCGTGCCGCTGCATTCTGAATCATTATGTTAGTAAACACATCAAAATAAGTGTACTTTAAAACATGCCAAGATTACTAAAACATAATGATTTAAAATGTATTTTAAAGCAAAACTTTTAATTTGACATGGAAGTTTGTGTTTGTAATGAAAATTAACATGTGGTTAAAATGTGCTTAATTGTAATGAAAATAATGTAATAATTGAAACATTTAAATATTCCAAAAAAGGCCCAAATGTGGGTGAAATATAACCATATTCAAGAATTATCAAGAACACTGTCATCAGTCAGAGATCAATCAGTGCAAGTTTCTTTCAATTGAAACAGCTTAGACTTACATTTTAGTCTGGGACTAGGTTTAAGCCTTGTCTGTGAAACCGGGGGTGAGAGTCTCAGCTCGACTCACTCAAGGCTACTCTGAATGGACTGAATTGGTGCACGGTGTGCTTTTGCTTTTCTTTTACAATGCTTACCTTGGAGAGCTTGAGACTAAATGTGACCCTCTCTGTGAAAAGTAGTTTGTTTAGATTGACTATGTTCTGCATAAAATCATCCTACAAAGAACATTCTGTGAAAATGTATTCTTGGTATCTTTAATATTGACTGAGTAAGGCCATGTCAAAGATTGAAATCATAGTGAAATGAATGCTTGTAATCAAACTTTGATGATTGTTATCTCAGAATTACATTTTTAGACTTTATCCAGGTTTTTACAGAATGTTCTCAGCTGAGAATGGAATATGCATCACCATGGCAACTCTGCACTTTCTAACGTTGGTTTCCAGAATCTATTCCATAACTTACAAGCAGAGGACATGTCTTTTTGTGAGGCATCACAATATCACTCACTCCTCTGTAAGACCTTGTTTTCCATTGTGCTGAGCTGTTCAGAGAACTCGGAGGCATCTAAGTATGGTTTTAAAAGTAAGTAAATGTATTCACTGAAGATAAAATATGAAGATGCTGTGGCTTAAAATGATCCATCGTTGCAACAATTACTGATTTAGTTTATTTCAAAATATGTTTAATTCAGTCAGCTTGAAAGAGTTCTATGCACATTGTTCAGTTTCTTTACATGGTAATCAAAATGCATGTCCTTAATGACAAATTAATGACAAAATTACACGAGACACAAAATTGCACAAAACATGCCACTCAAAATGCCACTCACAGGCCTTGAAATGGCAAATGAAATGTGATGTGTAACAATTAACTAATATTTATTTCTAATTTGTTTAACAATCAACATTGCTTTAACTATAGCAGCTGAACTCATTTTAAAATCATTACGTTTGCTAAATAATCGGTAAGTTACAAAAACCTGGCAACAAAAACAACAACAGTGTAAATAAAACGGGCAAATTCTCACAAAGTGCAACCATATGAATAATTAACCCTCTAGTGCAGCTTTTTATTTATTTATTTTTATAATTTTTACTTTAATAGAATGCTGTGAAATATGTAAAAGGTTTTGGCCCTTGCTATGTCAACACAAAAAACAGATGAACATGATTTGAAAAAGTTAAATGATCCTAAAAAAACGGTCGCTCATTTTTTTTAATGTCAACCTCAATTTTGGAAATCAACTTGTTTGTGTTATGATTTTCACCGTTTTTGTGCATTTCAAAAAATGTTGTGCATTTTCATTACAGTAAACTAAAATTTTGAAACTTTTTTGTTCTATTTTAAAAAATGGTCTTCAGTAATTATCTGCCAAGTGTCTTCTGAATGAACTTAATGTGCTCCAAGATTGATTTTCATGCTTATTACCAAAAAATACAAATATACACAGTGCCCTCCACTAATATTGTCACCCTTGATAAATATGAGCAAAGGCGGCTGTGAAAATAAATCTGCATTGTTTATCCTTTTTATCTTTCACTCACCAAATTCTAACCTATCATTGAAGTAAAACAATTGAAAGTGGGGAGAAAATCTCATTATGAAATAAATGTTTTTCTCCAATGAATGTTGGCCACAATTATTGGCACCCCTAGAAATTCTTATGAGTAAAATATCTCTGGAGTATATTCCCATTCATATTTACATTTTTTAGCACCAGGGTGACTAGGAGCATGAAATTGTCCAGCCATGACTTCCTGTTCCACATGATTATAAATATGAGGAACACAAAGGCCAAATTCCAGTAATCATCCATCACAATGAGAAAAACCTAAGAATATAGTTTTGATTTGCAGAACAAGATTGCTGAGCTTCACAAACTAGAAAGTGGCTGTTAAGAGTTAAAGTTGAGTGGAAGGAAAAAGTGTGGAAGAAAAAGATGCACAACCAACCGAGAGAACCGCAGCCTTATGAGGATTGTCAAGCAAAATTGATTTAAGAATTTGGTTGAACTTCACAAGGAATGGACTGAGGCTGGGGTCAAGGCATCAAGAGCCACCACACACAGACGTGTCAAGGAATTTGGCTACAATTGTGGTCAGAGGCGTCTTACATCGGCTAAGGAGAAGAAGAACTGGACTGTTGCCCAGTGGTCCAAAGTCCTTTTTTCAGAAGAGAACAATTGTGTATTTCTTTTGGAAACCAAAGTCCTAGAGTCTGGAGGAAGGGTGGAGAAGCTCATAGCCCAAGTTGCTTGAAGTCCAGTGTTAAGTTTCCACAGTCTGTGATGATTTGGGGTGCAATGTCATCTGCTGGTGTTGGTCCATTGTGTTTTTTGAAAACCAATAACACTTGCCCTGTTTACATATACATTTTGGAGCACTTCATGCTGACCAGCTTTTTAAAGATGCTTTTTAAAGATTTCATTTTCCAGCAGGATTTGGCACCTGCCCACACTGCCAAAAGCACCAAAAGTTGGTTAAATGACCATGGTGTTGGTGTGCTTGACTGGCCAGCAAACTCACCAGACCTGAACCCAATAGAGAATATATGGGGTATTGTCAAGAGGAAAAAGAGAAACAAGAGACCAAAAAATGCAGATGAGCTGAAGGCCAGTCAAAGAAACCTGGGCTTCCACACCACCTCAGCAGTGCCACAAACTGATCACCTCCATGCCACGCCGAATTGAGGCAGTAATTAAAGCAAAAGGAGACCCTACCAAGTATTGAGTACATATACAGTAAATTAACATACTTTCCAGAAGGCCAACAATTCACTAAAAAATATATATATTTGTAATGGTTTTATGAAGTATTATAATTTGTTGAGATTGTGAATTGGTGGGTTTTTGTTAAATGTGAGCCAAAATCATCACAATTAAAAGAACCAAAGACTTAAACTACTTCAGTCTGTGTGAATTGAATTTATTTAATGCACGAGTTTCACAATTTGATTTGAATTACTGAAATAAATGAACTTTTCCACGACATTCTAATTTATTGAGATGCACCTGTATATAAAAAAAACATCCCAACATTTCCTGAATTCGGGTTGCCTGTATGTTGCAAAAGAAATCATTTGGATGCTTTACTTTTGTTCCTAAAAAAAACCTTGCTTGATCATTTTAAACAGATGAATATTCACATTAAGATTCATTTGTATTCGTAATCTATTATGTCTGCTACTAATGCACAAACGTTGGTATATTAATGAACTAATACAGTATCATGTTGGTTAATATAGTAACGAACATAGACAAATACTTGGTTGTTATACAAAAGTGCTTCCATGTGAGGGCAGCAAAGGCATGATGGGTGTTTCTGCATTTCTTCTCATGCCTGTCAGACAAAAATATATGCATATTTCTAAACATTTCAATCAGTGCATTCTGAATGTCTGAGCTGGAGATATGACTGTATCTGTATGGAGTAGCAGGAGGGGGTGTGATGGGTTTGTGAGTCTGTCTCCTGCGGTCCACCGGCTCTTTAACTTCCTCCTCTGCTCTGTCTGCATGTGCACTCTGATGACATCATCGCCGGGCCTTTGTTACGAAACAAAGAATTTGGCCCAGAGTCTGTTTTCAGGGAAAAAGAAGACATAGTGTGGATAGACAGCAGGAGAGCTTGTGTTAAATGCAAAAACAGGTCTATCAAGCAACAATGTCATTTTCAGAAAATGTTAGTCAAAGTATGATACTTTTGAAAATGTTGTCAACCACATAATGCCAAACTACTGTTGAGTCTGATGTTTTAATTGACATTTACACTATCATTCAGACAGGCTGGTAAGAATTTGTAATATTTTTGAAAGAAGATTCTTATGCCCACCAAGGCTGAATTTACATGACCAAAAATACAGTCAAATATTAAAATATTCATAAATATTATTACAATTGAAAATTAATTATTTCAGTCTGAATATATTTAAAAATGTATTTTATTCCTGGGAAGCAAAGCTGAATTTTCAGCATCATTACTCCAGTCTTTAGTCTCATGTTTAGAAATCAGTCTAATATGATTATTTGATCTGAATATTTTAGTGGAAATCATTATGACGCTTTAACAGGACATTTATTTAAAATACAAATCTTTTGTAACATTATTAATGTCTTTACTGTCATTTTTGATAAATTTTATTTATCCTTGCTGAATAAAAGTGTTAAGTTTTTTTATATATAATAAAACTGCCCCTAAACCTTTGAATGGTCAGGTTTGCAGCTTTTCACAGCCTTATAAAACATCCAAATACAACAGATTGCGTGAATTTATTTTTTGTAATTGATTGTAAAATCCCCATTTTAGCATTTTAAGCATGAAGATATATAACATATCAGATAATACATACTTTAAGAATGAAGTAAAAACAATAAGAATTTGTGCCTCTAATTATTAAAAAAACGTTATGTGACACGAGAATGTACCTTTTTGTGGAAAGTGTCAAAAAGTAATTTACTTGGGATTAAACACTGTTTGTCTTCTCACAACATATTTGAGAAGCAGAGACCTTTTATTTGGCAGCTGTTCAGAATGTCTTTGTTTATTCAGCAGAAACGAGGGAGAGTATCAGTTTGTCAAGAGCAGAGCTGGTATTTCCAGAAACTCTTGCTTGGCCAAAACACTTGTCACAAGGAAGCTTTGAATATACATTCTTTTCAATAGTCTTCATTCCTTCTCCCTATATGCATGTGTGATAAAGAGTCTTGTGTTCTAGTGATTCCCAACCAAAGTGTGTTCTTAGAAAGATTGTGTGTTCACAGTATCTCCAAAATATGCTTAATGTAAATGTGGATCAAATGTAGCTGAATATCATCTAATATTTAATGACGTTTATAATATTTATGATTATGCTCAATTAGATCATCACAGGCTGCAAGGATTGCATAAGACAGACGAGCTTGGGAAACACTTTATAGCCATTATATGTCATATTACCCCTCTAGAAAACAATGAATAAATCATGAGAATAAGCACTAGGTAGATCTGTGGGAAGAGTCATAAGTAATTTAACAGCCCTCATCTTCACCCCCTTAAATTTGGCACTAGAGCTGCCCTGTTATTTACAATAGAGCACATTAGATAGTTTCACCATCCTTAGATACAGTAAACAATCTATTGCCCCCCCCCCCCCAAAAAAAGCATTACAGGCACTCATCTCATTATCTGTCTATATTTTTAATATATCTTCATTAATTTGTGATGTTTGTTTAAATTAATATTTACAGAAAACTGCAAACCCACCCAAATCATGGATTTAACTTGTGTAGACATGTCCCAAACAAGGTTAACAGAAAATCTCCTATTCAAAAATGACCATTAATGATGACTATTTCAATCAGTCTAAGCACCTCTTGTTACTGACCGTTTGTTCAAAAAGAAAAATATGGCCTATATAATTTTATAGATGCAAAACATATTTTGTATACACTGCAAAAAAAGAAAAAGCTATTTATATATTATACATATATAGGCCTATATATCGAACACTATATATACTACTTTGAAACGATTGTAATAGTGATTTTGTACAAATAATAAAAAAATAAAAACCGAAACCTTGTAACGTAACACGTTAAACGTGTTTTTTTTCTGAGAAAGACTGAAAATCAGTATTTCTTGCTAAACGCACTCCAAATAATCTTTGTTTTATTCACAACTAAACGCGTACTCTGTTTGTAGAAAGTGTCGTCTGAGAACAGATTTCCAGGCAGAGCTGATTGATAAATCAGGTTCAGGGTAGCAGCAGTAATTTGCTCTCGGCCAGTGACAGGCTCGTGTGTCTCGTGTCGGAGCACAAAGGGTTAAAGTAGACTGACTGACTCTGCAGGCGCAAGCAGCCCTCCCTCCATCAGTCTCTTCCCTCGGTTCACTTTACTGGGCTTTAACAGGGGGGCTCAGTATCAGCGAGCTTGGCGCCCGGGACTTTTTTTCTGGATATGTACCAGTACCTCCTAACCGGATAGGCCTCCACAAAGCGCAACAACAAAAACACGCAGGCGAAACTTTGAGACGCTTAACTGAGATCAACGTCTGCTACATTTGAGTCGAGATTTCCAAAACTATCCACTCTGAAAACATGCGGAGATGTTGAGAGGAGCACGACCACCGATAGGATCCCGAAGTTGGGACTTGTATGTCAAGCAATGAGAGGTAAGGGCACAAAGGACGCTCCGATAGCCACGGTTTCGTCTCTCGCGGGTCAATGTAAGATTTCTAAATCTTACTCTATTATTCCAGCTGAGTCACTCACGCGCGCAAGCGTCGCCCTCTCAACACTCGCTTCTCCTGCCGCAATACCGCATTATTATTATTATTATGAGCATGCGAGCGCTGCGAAAGGGGCTATTTATTCCTGTCCCGTATCGGGAAGCGTCTGAATGATTTTAAGGGTGTGATTTTAAGTTTACCTTCCAGATTAAAATCCTCAGTCAAAACCGCGAGACACATATTCATTGTGGAAGAGCTGGTTCTCCTCCCGGATTGAAAGTTGTTTTCTTCTGAAGTGGACTGCTTAGTAAACTAGCCTAGTTCATCACGAGAGAACAGAGCTATTTCACATGGCTTTTATTTTTCTGAAATATAACGCGATACGTTACATTTAGATAAACGTAGAAACAAATCCATAGTACAACTTTTCATTGGGATATTAGGTAATTCAATGAAGTAAGGCATATTTTCATTTTTAAAAGATTATTTCCTTGTATTGTGCCAGTTGTATTTTAAAATGATCACTTTTTAACAACCACTTATGTACACAAATACATAAAACGGAGTAAAATGATATATTATATTAGTCATTACAGAATTTACTTCGCGATGATGTAATTATGACAAACCTCTTCCATAACACTTCAGTATAGGGAGCAATTCTCACTATTAACTATTTGCTTAATGCCTATTATTAACATATTGGCTGTTTGTTAGTGCTTATAAAGCCCATACTCTGCATAACCATATTCTACATCCCTTAATTCTACCAATCCCTAAATTTAACAGCTTAATTACAATTAATAAGTAGCAAATTAGGAGTTTACTGAGGCAAAAGTCATAGTTAATGGTTTTTCAAATAAAGTGTGACCACCTTTTCTAATATATGTAGTTCATAGTTCACCGTAGTTACATAATTCATTCCTAGTATTTTTTTTCTATTACTTTATACGCTGAATGTAGCCTAAAGCTGATTATATAAATAAAGATCTTGTTTACACACACATACGGCTTTTAACAAAAGGTATTAATAAAATATATATTTTTTTAAAAGTACACATATAATGACACACATTAAAAGAGGTCAAACTGACAGTAGGCTTTGTAAACCACACTTTCTTATACTGATGGGTTTGGACATAGACTGAATTCAGATTGATGTAGTGGGAACTCATTGTTCATTGTGCCCAGGTGCCAGCAGCGCTTGTTTTTGAAATTCCTCACTCTTTGCGCGGCACAGGCTCACAGCAGAAATGTGATGTTAAGCAAACTGCTGTTATTGATTGTCGTCTAAAGCCAGAGAGTGGAATGTGTCACCACGTCAAGGTCATGGCCTGTGCACTATGAGAGCAGTTTCTCACTGGTGTACGAAGCATATATGGCTTTGATGTGTGCGTGTCTTTTTTTATTCAGGGTCTGGTCTTGTTTATATAAAGTTATTAATCATTTTTCAGAGGAAGCCAACAGTGGTTCTATGGCTTTGCCATTCAAAATACAATATACAGACTTATAACAAGTGTAATCAACAACATAAAATAAGCAGTCATATTTCTAGTCCAGTCTAGTAAAAATGAATCATATGACTAATCAAACACACAGTCATACAGTCTCTCTAACAGAGCACTGTTAAAAGGATCTTTAAAAGTATGTTTTACAAGAAAATACTTTTTCAGTCTTTATTTACTTGCATTTTTGAAGTTGAAGTGAAAGTTTGTACACAAGTTCTTCAGTGTATGCTATCAATGTAGATGTTTCTTGCAGTTTACAAATATGATATACTTCCCATTACACATGCTCTGTTGTGTAAAATAAATAATAAGTTCCAATGCAAAAGCCTCTAAAAGCCATCTTGGTCAAAAATTAGATACCGATACTGAGTGAATGCTCTCATTATCAAGTACTTTCACTTCAAATGTGCTAAATCGCAGCCTCAACCCATTCAGAAGAACCAGTACTTACATAGAAACCTATACATAGTAGCCAGAAAGAAATGCTCATTTAAAGAAAAATGTCAGATGTACTTTGCATCTGAACTCTTCAAATATTTTTTAATGATCCTAATTCATGAAACACAAGTTGAATTTTTGTCAATTTTTAAATCATTGTCCATCCAAATCTCTTCTTACATATTTATTGATTGATTAATTGCTAATGTTTTAATGAATGTTTTACACATTAATTCAGCTCCTTTTTCATTATCAAGACTCATTGATCCTTGTCGAATTGGAGTGATTTCATTAGACTTTATAATTTTTTTTAAATGAAAGTAGTAATTTTCCTACTTGGGTATTTTGCTAGTAGTAACTGCAGCACTTTCTTGTTGATCTGAAATGTGTTGTTCATACAGTTTCTGTTGTCGTCATGGAGTTCGTTTGTGCAGTGATGTTTCGTATGGCATGCGTCGATGTACATTTACACCACTGGTTGTTCCTACAGTGCTGGGCTAAACCCTACTATGAAGTAGGAGTTAATTTAGTCCCCCAAAAGGTGTTCCTAGAACATCGCTCCCAGTTCCTGTGGTGTGAACACCCCAAAAAGTGGCTACGTCCGGCAATAGTTACAGGAGCTCTGAAAACGTTCCTCATAGTGCGAAAGCCCCTTTTGTAGCAGTTGATGATAACTGTGTGTTTGATTATTTGTGTCAGTGACCTGGAGGATGTTCCAATAGCACTTGGTTAACTCAGTAGTTTGTTCATGCTTACAGGCATGTTCACATTTTCCTCTTTCTATATTTAAGTCTGACAACCTACATTACCTTGGATAATATATTGTAATGTCCACGTAGTCATAACACTCGTGCCTAATGTGAATTTCAAGTTTTGCTGGTTCTAAGCTATTTGTGTGAGGGAGGTCTTATCTTTAGACATGTGCCATTCAGGCAAAACTGATAAAGTGTGTAATTTTTGCACCACTAGTGTCATCAAGCAGTTTTTCAAACTAGGTTTAAGTAAATACACCCTGTCTTCTTTGGGACAAACAGGTAGTAAAACTTGCCCCAAACTGGTGGTGGCTGGGCTCTGAAATAAACAGTGGTATACAGAAATTACACACTTCAGCTGTTTGACTGAATGGCACACCTTTGAAACGCACCCAAGATTATTGCTACAAATAGCTTAATAGTTAAAGACCAAAGGAGCAGAGGTTTCTTTCGGGATGCTTCTTTCAAGTCTGCATTCCTCCTCAGCTGGTGCTCATTTCTTTGAAGACATGTTGAACGCAGGTGGTTTGTGTTATACTGCAGAGAGGAGCGGTGTTACGTGTTTTGGTATCATATCAAAAGAACTTGTCAGCTGTCAGACTGTACTCTTGTGAAAAACGAGTGCACTTAAATGTATTGTATGTGCTCTTTTAGTGTTCTTAAACAAATTTTTAAGAAGCTGGGATTTTATTTAATATAAATTATTCATGAAATAAAAGAGAGATACTTTCATGACTTTGTTTCTTAACACAGTTAAGTACACTTTTAATACACTATAAGAATGTCAAATGAAAAGTTGTTAAAAAGATAATGATTTACCATCTTTTGTCTTGCTTTGAAGAAGAACACTTAATGTGTTGACTAACATACTAAAGCTCATGTGGAGTACTTGTTTATAATTTCACTGTAATGTGTTATTTGATATTACTTTTAAATGTAATATATTTTAAGTGTACTAAATTGCAACTTCATTGCAAATGTGTAATTATACATATATTTAAATCGATGACACAGAAGTTTTAATATAACATTAAAATGATATTAAAGTATATTTTAGTTTACCATAAATGCTTGGTAGTGCATGAGTAAGCAATGCACTTTATCCAATTACAAGTTTTTTTTTTTTTAAACAGAAGTAATAAAGATGTACTAAAACTATGCATATGTGGGTCAAAAAAGCATTTTCTAGTTCATCTAACTGCATTTAATGTAAGTTTACACTATAATGAATTTTCATTTAATTGTAAAAACATGCAGTTAAGTGTCCAAAAACATTACATTAAACAAATATTTCATGTTTTAGTATGTTTTATTTTGATGTTATTTAAAACAAAATGATTTTAATTGTATATTTGTATGATTTATTTCATGATTAGCTCACAAATAATCATGAAATAAAAACTCACTTTTTCATTACTCACAAACCCACTTACGAACCCAAAATTGGGAAACATTGTGTAAACCTTGTGTACATATAGGCTAAACGTTATATAATGTTTAATGCACTTTATGTTGTTAATTACAACAAATGGAATATATTTTCTAATCTCTTTGTATTTTTATATCAATATGGTACACGATTATCCTTTTTAAATCAACGTGATAAACAAGTTAGGTCAAAAGTAATCTAAAAGTAATCAAAAAGTATTCTGATTACATTGCCTAAAATGGGGAATGTAATGGGTTACATTACAAACTACAATTTGTGTCATGTCAGTGACAGACTACAGTTTGTAAGGAATCTAATCAGCACTGAAAATAAGCATGCTAAAGTGCGCTTCTTTTTTTAGAAGGATAGGTTTGCCAAAAAGCTGATGAATCCATTGAAATATCATGTGCATGTTTTTTCCAAAGACCTCCAGGGAACCAAACCATTGAAATGAGGCATGTGTCTCTCTTTTTTTCAGGCTAACAAAGCTGTATATTTTGCTGGAGATTCCTGACTATTGCTTCTTCGTGGCACACATTGCATCCCATTTCTTACCACAAGCCATCTCCATCATCCCACACCCGTAGTCATCATGACGACCTCTTCTTTACGGCGGCAGATGAAGAACATGGTGAACAACTTCACAGATGCAGAGAAAAAGGTCAGGGAGGCAACCTCCAACGACCCGTGGGGTCCTCCAACCTCGCTCTTGATGGAAATCGCAGACCTGACCTTCAACGTGGTGGCCTTCACCGAGGTCATGGGCATCATTTGGAAGAGGCTCAACGACCACGGCAAGAACTGGCGGCACGTGTACAAGGCCCTCACTCTGCTGGACTATCTGATCAAGTCAGGATCAGAGCGAGTGGCCCAGCAGTGCAAGGAGAACATCTACACCATCCAGACTCTGCGGGATTTCCAGTACATCGACCGGGAAGGACAGGACCAGGGCATGGGCGTGCGGGAGAAGTCCAAGCAGCTGGTGGCTCTGCTCAGGGACGACGAGCAGCTCAAGCAGGAGAGATTGCAGGCGCACAAGACCCGTGAGCGCGTAACGGAATCAGCAGTGCCATGGCTTATGGATCTTTACCACCTCCCTATCCGGGACGTCACACCGCTCAGCCCAGCATGGAAGCGGTGTATGGGGAAGAGCATGGCAGGGCGAGGCACTCACCTTCCTCCTTTGACTGTGAGTATGACTGTTCATACTGTTTATGAATGACTGGGATAAATCACACACTCAACTGACACGTTCAAGGTCCAGAAATGTAGTAAGGATATCGGTAAAATAGTCCATGTGACATCTCTGGTTCAATTGTAATTTTATGAAGCTACGAGAATATTTTTATGCGCAAAGAAAACAAAAATAACGACTTTGTTCAACAATTCCTTCATGTCCACCGCCATTCACGAGCCGCAAATCGTAATTTTTTTGCACACAAAATGTATTCTTTTAGCTTCATAATATTACAGTTAAACCCCTGGTGTCACTATTTTAATGATGTCCTTACCAGCTTTCTGGGCCTTGAACGTGTCAGTTGTGTTGCTGTCTATGGAGGGTCAGAAAGCTGTCGGATTTCACCAAAAATATCTTAATTTATGTTCCAAAGATGAACGAAGGTGCTATGAGTTTGAAACGACATGAGGGTGAGTAATTAAAGACAGAATTTTCATTTTTGGGTGAACAAACATTGTCTTTTGCTGTTTTGATAAACGTATAGCCTTGATAGTGTTTGTATTGATCCAGAGATCAAGCTTGTATTACAGTATGTGCATATCCAAGTCAATACTGAAATGTAAACAGTAACATAATCATTAGATATGGCTGAAAATTAAATGAAAATGATATTCATGTCTTTCCAAACCTGAGACGTTCATTCATCTTCGGAAAACAAATTAAGATATTTTTGATGAAATCTGAGATCTTTCGTTCTGACCCTCCATAGACAGCAAGGGTCTTACCACATTCATTTTGGGTGAACTAACCCTTTAAATATGGCAACTGGAAGCTTACATGTGCTTGCTTGACATGTGGGAACAAATCTCATTGGAGTTCCTTTGAAGTTTTTGAAACGTCAAAGTTTTGTGTAAATCAACTTTGAGATAAGGGACATAAAATTGTCAGGTTTCATTAAATAAATCTATTCTGAAGGTGAATGAAAGTTGTGCAGTTTTGGAACGACACAAATGTGAGTAAATGATGACAGAATTTTCATTTTTGGATGAACTAAAACTTTAATGTTTGTCAGGAGTCAGGACTAGTGAGCACACATTTGTTTCACTTTGATTTCTCTTAAATGGATAGTACTTCCATCCTTCATTGACTGGGGATTTGAAAATGGTTTTATAATCAATCGGCTGCTGAAGTGAACTAAGCCAATGAGGAAAACGTGTACACACACTGTTTACATAGAGAGGTGTATCACACACAGCCTTGTGTTTTTAACCCACATGCTTCATTCTTTTGGAAGTTGCTCTTTTTGTGAGAATGTGATACAGTTTTAATGTAAAGTGCCTCGTGAGGGTGTGCATGACTCATATAGATCTGATCACTTGATGTGTAGTTGTAGTCCGGATATGCATCTACATTCTTCCGTGTTCAATCATTTACTCACCCTGTGAGGCTCTTTGCTTACTATATGTTAATGTTTGAAGGCTTCAGATTGATTTTTGTCTGTGAACAATGTGGTTTTAAAACAATAGTTCACTTAAAAATGACAGTTCTGTCATGAACTCGCTCTCATGTCTTTCCAAACTTTATCTTTCACCTCTTGAACATAAAATAATTATATATTTTTTGGAGAACTTTGACATAGCTCATTTCCATGCATCAGTAGTTGCTTGCCCTGCTGGCTTCTTCAGTTTGGGCCACAGTTTAGAAAACTGAAATTGATAAACATTGAGCTGTGAAACCGATGGCATATCAAAACTGTCATAAACACATCAGAGATGTTCTTTCTCTGCATATTTACAGAGAGAGAAACCCAGTGAAACACAACACATTTTAAGAGAAATAAATCTGTTTAAACATGACGATTAAACATGTGCATTACAAGGCTGTTCATAAATGTGTAAGATAACTAAATCTGTTTTTGGATTTTAACTAGGACTGTCCATTTAAAATGCATTATTAAAACAAACAATATGTTTATGTTGGGATGAGTCATTTTTTATAATGAAATTATTACTGTAAGCAAGGATGCATATTTTTTTTTAGAAGTGAGAGTAAATACATTTAAAATGTTGCCAAATATTTCTATTTTTAAAAAACATTCAAATATCTTACTAACTCCAAACTGGTAGTGTATATGCCATTACTTTCTCTTGATCAGCTTATCATTTCTAATTTGTAAAATTTGTATCTAAAAATAGGCCCTCTTTCATATTTCGTTTCTACAAGGAACTATTTGACATTCGTTGATCTTCTGAAATCAAACCTTTGATGACATAAGGAGCAATGTAGTTTCACTTTTACTTACAATAAACCAACATATTTGTCACGATGCCAGGTATTTTGGGAAAGTACATAAATTTCCCATCCCGTGTTTTCGTGTGTTAATGGTCACCGTTTTCAGGGTCAGATGGTCATGAGCCAGAGTAGATGATGGTAACAGTTGACCTTATCTGTACACCAGTGCATTCCAGCCCAGACGCGCCATTCAGAGCCACTGTAGTGGAAATGATCGCAACTGGAAACCGGCTCTGGCAGTTTCTGGTTCTTTCCTCTTTTCTGGTCCAGTGCTGTGTTCACTGAGGTGCAGTTCTATCTCCTTCTAAAAAATAAATTAATAAATACAGACAAGCATGTCATTCACAGTAAATAAATAAATACAGACAAGCATGTCATTCACAGTAAATAAATAAAACTTATTTATATAAAGATTAATGTACAGATAAGACAATAGCATGCATAAGACGACTGAAAATGTAAAACTATATACTATAATACAAGATTATGAACATTAGTTGGCTTTTTTGAGTTAAATATTGTTAACCTTATGTAATGTTTTCTGTGGCTGAAACGCTGATTGTATGATTAACATGAGACTAGGGATGCAACGATTATAGATTTTGTTGGTACGATTATAGTCTGAGGAATAATCACGGTCCATCTCTTCTATTGGAATTAAAAAGATGACCTCTGCTCTATAAGTATTTCCCTTTTGAAAATAACAAATGGAAATAGATCACAAATGTTTATGGTGCTTTCATTTTGTATATTCTTTCTACATTTCTTTTAGACCCGAGGAACAGAACTGGGAAAGGTGAAATATTTTTTACTTATGAATAATACTATAACAAGGATGATAAATCACAATTTTAATTAAGTATTATTAATATAAGACTAATATTAACTGTATTTATCCCACAGAGAACACTGTTACTAATGAGGGGAATAAACTGAACTAATATTGTAATCAACTGTCATCCATACTTATTCATTTTAATAATCTTTATTCATCTGATTTTATATATGGCTTGAGAAAATCATGTCTTGATTGACTTGATAACTACTTAAATGATTCAAATGATTAACTGACTCAAAGCGAACTGACTCAAATGATTCGCGATTTGTGCTCCTGCGGTCTCGAACTGACTCAAATGATTCGCGATCTGTGCTGAACTGAATCAAATGATTCGCGATTCGCGCGTGCTGAACTGACTCAAATGATTCGCTCCAGCGTCCCAACTGACTCAAATGATTCGCGGCTGTCCGAACTGACTCAAATGATTCAGGCTCCGCGTCCCGAACTGACTCAAATGATTCGCGCTCCGCGGTCCCAAACTGACTCAAATGATTCGCGGTCCCGAACTGACTCAAATGATTCGGCGCTCCGCGTGCTGAACTGACTCAAATGATTCACGCTCCGCGGGTCCCAAACTGACTCAAATGATTCGCGCTCCGCGGTCCCGAACTGACTCAAATGATTCGCGCGGTCCCGAACTGACTCAAATGATTCGCGCTCCGCGGTCCCGAACTGACTCAAATGATTCGCGCTCTGCGGTCCCGAACTGACTCAAAGAGAAAAATCACTCACTAGTCTTGACTGAAAAACTTTAATACAGTTTCCTTTAATAGGAATCAATCTATATAGTGTTTTATTTTTATATTTGTTCATGCAGTTTCTTGAATGCTCTGCTAAATACACCTATTGTACCTGAAACTAAAACACGGTTTATTTTATTTGTATATTATGTGTATTTGTAATGTGTGTCTTTGTTCTTATTTTTTAATAACAAAGATAAAACATGACAAAGACTCATGCCCCTCCGGAGGCCTGTGCACGCCACTGACTGCCAGTGTAACATTGTTTTGGTTTTGTGCAAGCTGCAACAGTTCCGTTCCGTGCAACAGAAACACTCGGTTTAGCGGGGCTTTTACGATTAATTAACTGCGACGTTTTAAAGCGCGGTTAATAATAAAACCGGTTAATCGCTGCATCCCTACATGAGAAAGACATTAAGTTCTACTGTTTCCTTCTAATGTTCGTTCATGTTTATTTCGTGCTGTAGCTAGTGGTAAAGAGCAAGAGATGATCGTTCACATACTGCTTGAACTGATGCGCTACCGCGTTGTCATAGAGCATCAAAGCCAACATTTATGGTTTGAATTTTGTAATAAAATTGACAGTACATGAAATATCAATTTTCATATACAAAGTACAAAGCTAATTGCTATGCTATGCTATTAAGTTTTATGCACCTATGAACTGAAATCAGCATAGAAAAAGTGCTTGGTTCATCAAAAGGAAATTCTATTAAAAAACGAGAAATCAATAGTAAACCCAGCACTAGTATTTACACTGACATGTTTACCTGTTGTAGTTTGCTTGTGCACAAAATAGACACCGACACAGTCAAACACCACCAGAGAAACAATAATTAAATATCACTGTTTGTGTTTTGGTCAATGATTTTGACCATACAAACAATTTCTGCTGAAACAAAAACCTAAATTTCACTTGATTATTTTCATGTACTGAAATTTCAGAGCATCACCAGAATACGAAATGGAAATCCTTAATTAACACCATCCAAGCAGCAAGAGCAATTGAGAACAGGTGTTAACAGTTCAATAAAAGCTAATATAAACATGAGGAAAAAATGAGATGAGACTTTGTCTTCTCATTTGAGAAGTCCAGCACATGCCACGGATGAAAGATAAAATCATTCGGGTGGGTTATTATAATGTAAGACCCATCGCCCCTTCCCTGCTCTCCTGCCCCACACAGACCCTCCATTGTTTCAGCAGCAGAGTCAAACAGGCACAGGGAAGCAATTCCAGCCCGGGCATGGAACAACAGTGATTTGGGTGCTTGCTTAACATTCAGTGGTGGTGCCAGTCCTTTCTCAACCAAAGCAAGAGGCTGAATCAAGCGTTTCTCTTTCGCTTCTCCCTCCTGACTCTTCCTCCTCATCTCCCAGATCTGACTCAAATGACGGCCGCAGGAACACTCAAAGGAACTCCAGCTGCAGCTGGCCTTGACCATGAGCCGAGAGGAGAACGAGAAGGTGAGGTTCACACTGTAACACACACACACACACACACACTTATTAACTGCATCAGGTTTCTCCACTTGTTTTGCTTCAGTATACAGATTCGACCTTCAATGGAGGGAAAGAAATGATCTCAGGTCTTCATTTGTGTTTCAACTATTCATGAAAATCTTATAGGTTTGGAATGACTTGAGTCTGAGTAAATAATGACTAGTCGTTGACTGAAAAACTTTAATAAGGATAAACTATTAATCAAAATAGGACTTTTGTAGATTTTTATATTTGTTTACATTAGTTCTTGAATGCTCTGCTAAATATCTTTATGATTTAGCTTACAGGCAAATTAAAATCTTTTTATTTTAATTGTATTTCACCAGGTTAGTCCGTTGTAATTTGTCCTTTTCCCATTATATCACTAGGGCTACACTTTATTTGAAAAACATTGTTAGGGACAAAGAATCATGTTTTAGGCCTGTGCATTACTACTGACCGATACTGTAACATTGTTTTTTTTGTCAAGCTGCAACAGTTGTTTTATGTGTATATATATATATGACAAATTAAGAGCTGAATTAACTTGGCTTTATATTCTGAAATGTAAAATAAATATTTAATGAAATGAATATAAAGCATCAATCGCTGCATGCACATGAGAAAGACATTAAGTTTTAGTGTTTTATACTAATGTATAAGATACAGTATTTCGTGCATGAACAAAGAAAAAGTAAAACAAACTGATCGTTCAATAAAACAAATATACAACTGAAAAGAAATAAACATCAAAGCCAACATTTATGGTTTGAATTAATGTACAGGAAATTAATAGCTACATGAAATAAATCTAAAAGTATTAAAATATAAAGTGAACACTGCATAGTTTTCACTGCTATGTATTGATATATTGATGCTTATTAAAGCTATAATCGTTATACAGATTAAGAGCTTGGTTCTCTTTCAAAATTTTGTTCTTTGATTAACATTGATGAAGCGAGTCTGTCACTTTAAGACAATATATTTACACACATCAGATTTTCTCCCAACTGTTGTGTTCTCATCCACTTAAGACATAAATGTGTTTAAGTGAATATTCAAACACCACCAGAGACATAATTTTATCTTATCGACTATGGATGTTTTGGTCAAGTGTTTTTGACCACACACAATTTCACACACACACACACACACACACATTTCAGCCTTGATTATTTTCATGTACTGAAATTTCAGAGCATCACCAGAATCTCTTTATCAAACATGTCCCGCAATTTAGCAACAGTAAAGACAGCATTTTACAACAATCACCGATTGAGCTGATTCTGACGTTCTCATTTGGGAAGTCCAACACATGCCAGGATGAAAGATAAAATCATTAGGTGGGTTATTATAATGTAAGACCCATGCCCTTCTCTGCTCTCCTGCCCCACAGACCCTCCATTGTTTCAGCAGCAGAGTCAAACAGGCACAAGCAATTCCAGCCCGCATGGAACAACAGTGATTTGGGTGCTTGCTTAACATTCAGTGGTGGTGCCAGTCCTTTCTCAACCAAAGCAAGAGGCTGAATCAAGCGTTTTCTCTTTTCTTCCTCCCAGCCTCCTCTTCCTCCCCTCATCTGGCCCCAGATCTAGAGCGCGCACGGCCGCAGACGAGCGGAGAGGAGGAACTCCAGCTGCAGCTGGCCTTGACCATGAGCCGAGAGGAGAACGAGAAGGTGAGGTTCACACTGTAACACACACACACACACACCTATTATTAACTGCATCAGGTTTCTCCACTTGTTTTGCTTCAGTATACAGACTTGACCTTCAATGGAGGGAAAGAAATCTCTCAGGTCTTCATTTGTGTTTCAACTATTCATGAAAATCTTATAGGTTTGGAATGACTTGAGTCTGAGTAAATAATGACATTTTCGTTGAATAATCCCTTTAATAAGGATAAACTATTAAATCAAAATAGGACTTTTGTAGATTTTTAACAAAAATTACATTAGTTCCATCGTAACAACCCAAATATCTTTATGATTTAGCTTACAGGCAAATTCAAATCTTTTTCTATTATTAATAAAAATAGTATTTCACCAGGTTAGTCCCTCTTTTTTGTCCTTTTCCCATTATATCACTAGGGCTACACTTTATTTGAAGGTGTCATTGTTACAGTGTAATTATACATTTAAGTATTGGGTAATATTAATTAACTAAATGTACTTACAATATGGTTAGGGTTAAGATTAGGGTTTGACTTAGGGTTACTTGCATGTAATTATGCACAATTTACTGTTATTACAATAGTAAGTACATGTAACATGGACACCTTAAATGGAGTGTGATCCTCACTTGCTTTCAAAAAGAAAACCAAAATTAAATTAGCTACTGGTTATGTAATAAACAAGGTTGAACACTATCAGTAGGAAATAAGAAGCAGTAATTTCATGGGGTCTTTAACACTTGAGATACTGAATGAAACTTTTCCTCTAGTCTGAAATCTTTGATTTATTGTATTAAAATAGCCTTTTGTAATGTGCTTCATGGAGGTCACTTGTCTTCAATTAAAAGTTTGTAACAATTCATTATTTGGCTGGAGGCTTTAGTACAGCATTAAATTTCCAATTAGCATGTGGGCTAATGATTTGTTTTTGTAGTGCACTTGAGGTGAGGCCGACATGTTGCTGTCTCCATTCAGCATTGTCCAGAAAGTGCTCAGTCATCATCTGACAGTGTTGCCAGTGTGTGAAGAGAGCGCATTAGCATCCTCACTGATAATGCAGGTCTAAGTGAAGCCACAATGACTCTGAGTGTGTTACTGGACTGGAGCTTTGATCCAGCGCTCATAAATCAGACCGAGTGGAGCTGCTCTGTTGTTCTGTTGATGTTTAGGGGATATGTGCTAAGCTGGATGTGCAGTACTTTAGTCGAAGGGCCATAAGCCTAGTGTAGTCTTTTAATACACTGTTGTTTAAAAGTTAGCAGTAGTCTGTAAGAGTTTTGGAATGAAGCCTCCAAGGCTGCATTTATTTGAGGAAAAATAGAGTATAAACAGTAATATTGTCAAATATTATTACAATTTTAAAATATCTGTTTTCTATTTGAATATATTTTGAAAAGTAATTTATTCCTGTGATGCAAAGCTGTATTTTCAGCATCATTGCTCCAGTCTTCAGTGTCACATGATCCTTCAGAAATCATTCTGATATGATGATTTGCTGCTCAAGAAACATTTCTGATAATCATCAGTGGTGAAAACTGTTATGTTTCTTCTTTTGTACAATGTAAATTACACACATCCATACACAAAACTAAACATCTGAAGCAGTTATGTTCATTTTTGAAAACGTATGTTTTTAGTAAGTTACTAGATAAGAACGTTTGGGTTGCGATTTTGTGCAGTTTACATTGTAGAACAAAACGTAAAAGTATCGTCAAGTTATGTTTGCCACAGGCTTTATTTTACTCATAAATTGAAAAACCCCATTATAAAACCTCATAGGAAAATCTCGAAGGAACCCGTGGCGAATTACTCTATAATGGAAATGGAAAATGGAAAAGTCTTTCATTGATTCTTCTGACGAATAACAGTTAGCATGCTAACAGCACAGCTACTGTACCTCTTTTGTTCATGTGAGCTATAACTCGATTGGCACTCAGGTTAATTTGCTTTTCACTAACCTCAATCCTCTTCTCCTCCAGCCGGTTCCTGCTGTGGATATTGATGAACAGACACAGCTTCAGATCGCAATGAGTCTCAGTAAGGAGGCGGCGCACAAGGTACTGCAATCTCAGGAGTCACTGCTACACCTCCGCTTCATTCATTAGTTGCCCAGTAGTTTCAGTAACAGTAGTTCAGTATGTTGTGAATGACACTGTCTGTATGTTGTCTGATTGTATCTCTCTAGCCAGCTCCTCCTCCTCCTGCTGCTGTTCTGGACATGGATGAAGAGGCACAGCTTCAGCTGGCCCTCACTCTCAGTAAAGAGGAACATCAGCAGGTACGACCCTGGATCATGAGCTGCAGAGATTAATCAATATTGTTAAATGTTTCAAGAAATAGTTTCCCCACATCTAAAAGTACCATAATCATTAAAAGACTACCATGGGAGTGATGATAATATGGCAATTTTTTTAATTTCTACCCTCAATTGTGCTTTTTTAGCAGCATTTATGTAGCTTGGCAACCCTTGTGAAAAAGAAGTACACTTTAGCATGCATTTTAGCAAAATATACTTTAAAAGAATACACTGAAGTGTGAACTGAATGTAATGTTTTCAGACACGTAATTGCTGTTAAATATATTATCGTTTATATTTATATATGCTAGTATCTGAATTTTGAGTGCTTTTTTGACCCACTTATGTAAGACTTAAGTACATCTTTACATGTAATTTCATAAGAATTTCTATTGTCTTTTAAATATAGTTAAAGTGTCCTGCTGAATATATTGATGATCATTTAAATTGACAAAAATAAATTGAATGTCATTTATATTACATCAACAAAAAGTGCACTTTAAGTGTGTTATTACATAGTAATAACAGTGTGCTTTCAAGTAAAAAAAAACTATTTCTGTTTAAACCATATAGACATTTATGATTTTAGAAATATCAAACCATTTTTAAGAAGGCAAATGTCACAGAATAACAGGGTTGAACAGAAAGTGAGTTACAAATTCTATATTTTTACAAAATACATAATGCTCTTTCCTCTATTTTGTAATATGGTGTATTATTTATCATGTTATTCTTATGACAAATTAGTTTTTACAAATAGTAAAAAGCCCACTATCAGCATCTACAATTTACAAACAGTTATTAATTAAACATAGACGTGAAAATGCACTATCCAAACTTAAATTGTTATGATTCATGTATGAAAACATTTTGTAATATGATTTTGATGTAAATTCTCTATGGTAATGCAATGTCTGATTTTAAAATGTCTTTCACAGGATTCATTTAGATTTTATAAGATTTCTAAAGCGTGATAGGGGAAAAGGCAATGGAAAAATACTTTTTGTGACAAAGGTCAGAATAATATATATTTTTGAGGTGCACTCTTGTCATAAATTAATCTATTACTGTTCCTGCATAATTTGTAATGAAAAACAGCAGTACAAAATCTATTTAGGAGTCTTAGACCTTTTCAACGATATACAGTTTATGATTAGATTAGGATTTATTTGTAATATAGTGAAGTAAACTAGGTGTCCCACTGAGTGGACGGGTGACAGTTAAAAGGTAAAAAATAAAATTATACTTTGCATTGCAAACTATCAGCATCTATCATTATGTTAAGAATTTGTGTTCATAATTTTCTATTGTTAATTGCAGCAGTTTTAGGTCAAGGAAATAAAAATGGCCATACTTCAGTTGTGTTTCAACCTTTCAATTGCACACAGTTACACAAGTATTTGCACCACAATTGTACTTTTTTATGAATCACACAAGTATCCTAGAGCGGGCATTTTATGATGAAATCAGATTTTCCTTGAGTTCTTTGAGTTAAATGTACTCAGAAAACATGCTGTAATTTTTAGAACTCAGAACATCCGTCCCAAACCAAAAGAACCATTTATTGAAACTAACCTGCCAAAATAAGAAAAAGCTGCTGGTTTTGCAGGCAATATTCAGAGGGAGAAAGGCCTCACATTTTCGTAACATACTGTCTGCTCAGATATCTTGATCTGGTTGTTTTTTAAGGCAGCAGTACATTACATTAGTTTATAAATATTAAATAGTTTGCAACTCATGATTCAATTTCTGCTTCGAAAAATACCCCCACTATAGTCATTAAATTATTCATTTGGTTGTCTGTCAGTTAAATTTGTTCTTGATCATTACACAAGATGTCATGGTGTGTTGGAAGTTAATTTAGTCCAGTCCAGACCAGTTTCCTCAAGAGGTGATTTCATACTAAAACACTACTTGTTTAGTCACTAACTGGCTGGGTGTAACGGTAGCAACTGTGGCGAAACGAAGAACACAGAGACAGGATAAACTCAAAGTAAATAGTCTTTAATTGTCCAAAACGGGGTAGCGCAAGGCAGACAGAGACACACAGGAAGCACAACATCAACATACAATAACGGATGCTGGACAATGAAAAACATAGGGCTTAAGAACACAGGACTAAACGAGATAAGTAATCAAACACAGGTGGAACTGAATTAACTAAATGGGGACAGGAACAGGAACAGAACCAAATATGGGCATACAAGAGGGAAAACTAGGTCATGGGGAGCATATAAGACAAGAAAAACACACCAACACAGGAACACAGGATTGACATTACATTCCCCTCCCAGAAGGACGCGCCACCTAACATCTACCGGGAGGGGGAGGGGGCAGGGGCGCTTTGGAGGCCTATAGGGACAGACTCACAGGAAGGAAGGCCTCCAGTGCGGTACCCGTTCCAGGACCCAAGGTGGAGCAGGCAGCCATTACAGAGCAGGGAACTCAGGAGGCCATGGCGGCATTGGCAGTCTCGGGAGCCATGGGGGGCCAGCCTCCATGGCCTTGGCCTCCACTCTCGGCCCAGCTTCTATGGCTGGAGCCCTATAACACAAAAAAAAATCCATGTGGACATTATTGGTCCCTGAGGCCCTCCATGGGCCTGATTTAGGGACTGGAGCCCTCTCTGGGCTGTATTCGGGGAATGGAACCCTCTCTGGGCTGAATTCGGGGACTGGAGCCCTCTCTGGGCTTGATGTAGAGACAGGAGCTTTATCTGGGCTAAACTCAGGAACTGGAGCCCTCTCCGGGCTAGACTCGGAATCTGAGGCCCTCTCTGGGCCTGATGTGGGAACAACAGCCCACTTTGGGCTGGATGTGGAGACAGGGACCCTCTCAGGGTTAAGCTCAGGAACCGCTTCCATATAGGCAACAGGAGAAGCAAGCAGCTTGGGAATGTCCTCTGTGGCCATGACAAGAGAAGCAACCAGCTTCAGACGAGCCTCTGTAGACATGACAAGACAGACAGGAATTAATTTTCTGGACAAGACAAGACTTATAAGCACAGTTTCAGGGGACATGACTAGACTCTGGTCAGGGGCTAGAGCCATCTCTCGACTCTGGTCAGGGACCAGAGCCATCTCTCAACTCTAGTCAGGGGCTAGAGCCATCTCTCGACTCTGGTCAGGAGCTAGAGTCATCTCTTGACTCTGGTCAGGGGCTAGAGCCATCTCTCGACTCTGGTCAGGAGCTAGAGTCATCTCTTGACTCTGGTCAGGGACCAGAGCCATCTCTCAACTCTAGTCAGGGGCTAGAGCCATCTCTCGACTCTGGTCAGGAGCTAGAGTCATCTCTTGACTCTGGTCAGGGACCAGAGCCATCTCTGAACTCTAGTCAGGGGCTAGAGCCATCTCTCGACTCTGGTCAGGAGATAGAGTCATCTCTTGACTCTGGTCAGGGACCAGAGCCATCTCTCAACTCTAGTCAGGGGCTAGAGCCATCTCTCGACTCTGGTCAGGAGCTAGAGTCATCTCTCGACTCTGGTCAGGGGCTAGAGCCATCTCTCGACTCTGGTCAGGAGCTAGAGTCATCTCTTGACTCTGGTCAGGAGCTAGAGTCATCTCTTGACTCTGGTCAGGGACCAGAGCCATCTCTCAACTCTAGTCAGGGGCTAGAGCCAACACTGTTCGTGGACTCAGGGGCTGGAGCTGACAACCTTTTCCTCCTCAGATTTCTTCTTTGGTTTGGGGTGAGGGTGATTGCAGCTGTCAGCTGAAGACTTAGGGGTACAGCGGCTGGTGGGCTCGACAACGGAGCGGCCGGCGGGCTTGACTTCGTAGCGGCCAGCGTCATGGGGAGCACATGAGACAGAAAAACACACCAACACAGGAACACACGACTGACACTGGGCAGCAAAGCAGGTTTCAGACACCATAGTGATGATATATGGAATAAATAGGATAATTGTATTATTTCTGATACAAGAAGTGCTGTTGAACATAAAAAGTGCAGTTAGTCCGTCAAACCCTGTGCTGTTCCCAGTTGTATGTAGCACCTAAAGCTCTGCATATCCCAACATTAGGAAGACTCCTGAAGTCTTTTAACAACATTCATGGTCATTTATGTTATGTCAGTGCATATTGTTTTTGTGAGTTTGTCACAATGTAATGAAGCTGTGAAAAGTCCGTTATTGAAGGATGGGGGAATTAAAAATGTTTGAACTCCACAACAAATATGCATTTTGCCAAAAGGAGTACAGAAAGGTTCACAAATTGCCTTTTTTATTTTATTATACTGTTTTCTGAGGTCATTCCTTTTATATGTTATATATAATATATATATATATAACATATATTGACATATGTCTTATATGTTTTGATTTCTCAGTTCATGATCCCTTTAAGGGTCAGCAAGGGATTGAAAATGGTCATTTAAAACTAACTGTTCATATACAACTAAATTAAATAATGAAGAAAGTATAATAGGATGACTGTGCGTACCTGCTCTAGTTGTGTTCTTTATGATTTATTGAACTCTGAGAGGTCTTCTATGTCTGTTGGTTTCTAGGAGGAGCGAAGCCGGCAGGGAGGCAGTCGTTGCTCAGAAAGCACTTGAGGAGAAACAAGCGAGAAATGGAGGCCAAAGGAGGAAGAGTATGAGACTCTTTTAATCTGTTCGGTCTTTATAAGCTCATATAAATGAGTCTTCTGCATGCATTTATTAAGAAAAGATAACCAAACGGACAAATCATGTGTAGCCATTTCTACTGTTAATAAGTGGACAAAGATAAAAACAGACATTGACACAGACAGGTACAGAGCGGTGTGGACCAACATTCTGCTTCCTTTAGAAGCATATGGGGAATTGTTTTTTACCTCTACTGTAGAGCACTTAATGTGCTTTGTCCTGTTAATTGAAGCTGGTTCATTTTTAGTTTGTCACATTAATTCAAGGTGCCGTACTGCAGTTAAATATCCCCATTGCAAGCTTTTTGTGAACGCCTGTGTATAGATGCATGCCGTATTGACCTAAAAAATATATTTTTGAATGTGCTGAAAGTGCTTTTCTGTCCTTTCGTTTGGCAGTCAGCCATGCTGGATCTTGCAGATATTTTTGCTCCAGCTCCTGATGTGCCCTCTGCTGCTAATTCTTGGGATTCATCCGGAGGCCATATTGGCTTAGCCCAGGCTGGTCCTCTGAGGTCTGACCCCTTGGATAGTCTAGGTAAGCTAATATGATTGTATATCAGCAATTTATATTTATATATTTATATCAGCAATTAAAGGTCCAATAAGTATTGTTTGAAAAATATGATTAAAATAATAAGGTGCTTTCATTTTGTGTAATACTCTACATGAGATGCTGTTATTGTGGCTACCTTGTTTAAATCACTAAAACAATTTTTTTTTGCCACATCAGCCAATGGGTTTTGAACTCGGGTTGCCTTCACATAAGCAAGATAATGCAACATGATCATTATTTTGATTTAAAATGACATTGTTTCCCCTTTGACAGAGGATTTTTTAGCACAGGTCTTGAGCCAATCGGCACATCATATAAATTGTTTTGTTTCTCATATCCTTAAAAGCTGCTGGCAAACTGGAGAAAGAATTAATTTACTTGTCATAGCCAGTTTTACTTGTATTTGGACTCTTTCAGTTTCCAAAAGAAATGAATCATGAGTGATGAATAATATATATATATATATATATATATATATATATATATATATATATATATAACATATATTGACATATGTCTTATATGTTTTGATTTCTCAGTTCATGATCCCTTTAAGGGTCAGCAAGGGATTGAAAATGGTCATTTAAAACTAACTGTTCATATACAACTAAATTAAATAATGTAGAAAGTATAATAGGATGACTGTGCGTACCTGCTCTAGTTGTGTTCTTTTTGATTTATTGAACTCTGAGAGGTCTTCTATGTCTGTTGGTTTCTAGGAGGAGCGAAGCCGGCAGGGAGACGAGTCGTTGCTCCAGAAAGCACTTGAGGAAAGCAAACGAGAAATGGAGGCCAAAGGAGGAAGAGTATGAGACTCATTTAATCTGTTCGGTCTTTATAAGCTCATATAAATGAGTCTTCTGCATGCATTTATTAGGAAAAGATAACCAAACGGACAAATCATGTGTAGCCATTTCTACTGTTAATAAGTGGACAAAGATAAAAACAGACATTGACACAGACAGGTACAGTGAGGTGTGGACCACCATTCTGCTTCCTTTAGAAGCATATGGGGAATTGTTTTTTACCTCTACTGTAGAGCACTTAATGTGCTTTGTCCTGTTAATTGAAGCTGGTTCATTTTTAGTTTGTCACATTAATTCAAGGTGCCGTACTGCAGTTAAATATCCCCATTGCAAGCTTTTTGTGAACGCCTGTGTATAGATGCATGCTGTATTGACCTAAAAAAATATTTTTGAATGTGCTGAAAGTGCTTTTCTGTCCTTTCGTTTGGCAGTCAGCCATGCTGGATCTTGCAGATATTTTTGCTCCAGCTCCTGATGTGCCCTCTGCTGCTAATTCTTGGGATTCATCCGGAGGCCATATTGGCTTAGCCCAGGCTGGTCCTCTGAGGTCTGACCCCTTGGATAGTCTAGGTAAGCTAATATGATTGTATATCAGCAATTTATATTTATATATTTATATCGGCAATTAAAGGTCCAATAAGTATTGTTTGAAAAAAATTTAAAATAATAAGGTGCTTTCATTTTGTGTAATACTCTACATGAGATGCTGTTATTGTGGCTACCTTGTTTAAATCACAAAAAACATTTTTTTTGCCACACCAGCCAATGGGTTTTGAACTCAGGTTGCCTTCACATAAGCAAGATAAGGCAAAATGATCATTATTTTGATTTAAAATGACATTGTTTCCCCTTTGACAGAGGATTTTTTAGCACAGGTCTTGAGCCAATCGGCACATCATATACATTGTTTTGTTTCTCATATCCTTAAAAGCTGCTGGCAAACTGGAGAAAGAATTAATTTACTTGTCATAGCCAGTTTTACTTGTATTTGGACTCTTTCAGTTTCCAAAAGAAATGAATCATGAGTGATGAATACGCCTGTGAATAGGGATTAGTATAGGCGTTCCTCAATGACACTGGTAACCAAAAATGTTTGCTGCACCTACACCAATGGCTCTAAACCTATATGACGCCAAAGCTCCCCCAAAATATTACAGATACTTCTGCTATGAGCTGAGCTGCTAATTTCTAAACTTTTTATGTACGGAAACTAAAATAATTAAAATTCCGTAATTCCAGTAAATGAATGTTCCTCATGGTTTACACTTTTTATTACCAAAGAATTTACATGAGGTTTCTAGTTTGGCATTACAGTTTTTATTTTTTATGCTCAAATAGCAATTTCTACCCAAGAAAATATTTTATAACTTGACAAATGTATATAAATCTTTATATCCCGGTTGTCCAAGATCAAGTTAAAAATGGCAGTTATTAAGGGAACAAATTAAAATCAGAAACAAGGTTACATCTTGATTTTTAGATGTTTTAGCTCATTTTAAACTATCTTCCTGTGGCTCAGTGGTAGAGCATTGCGTTAAAGGTTGTGGGTTCAATTCCCAGGGAACACACACACTGACAAAACAAATGTATAGCCTGAATGTACTGTAAGTCGCTTTGGATAAAAGCGTCTGCTAAATGTAAATGTAATGGATGTGTGAGACTAGTCAATTAGTTGACCAGAGTCTGCTATTGAAATTGGAAATACTAGTAATTTGCATTGCATTACATTTGTTGTGCACAAATTAGAGGCTGACATTTTTTCGGGAATCGCATGGGATGGGAAACAAAATCGCTACAAATCACGTTATTGGGACGGGACAGGAGAAAATGTCAGCGGGAGTGTGCGGGACCGGGAATAGTAATGATACCCAACTTTATACACAAACATACCTTTTATATAAATAAACTATAAACTGACCTAGCCTAATACATCTTTCGAATCTGTAAAGACTCTACGTTTATTTGTGTGCACTCAGAATAACAACGAAACGCTTCTGTACAGTAATTAAAGTAAACAGGATGCGCTTCTACCGTCTAGGTCTCTGTGAACTTGAGTGCGAAACTCTGTGTATGAAAAATAGAGTGAAATGTCTACTTTCAAATGAAACAAGTCAAATAGCCTAGAAAATGTGTATGTTAGCATGGATTATTTACATGAAATGTAATGTGTGTGTGCATTGTTTAAACTGGCTTTCAGTTCAATATAACAACAAAAAACTAAATTTTGGATTTAAGGCTGTGATCTGTACTGTATTTTTAATGTAACTGACAGATTCTGGCCGGGAGTGGGAGGGAATGGGAGTCATTCTTCCAGGATTGGAACGGGATGGGATTTTCCCCCAGTTTTTCATGGGATTGGGACAGGACAAGATAATTTTTTGTGGGAGTGGGATGGCAGAGGTTTGAAAATCCCACTCCCACAAGCATACTTGTGCTAGTCACCCTCTAGCACAAGCTTTGTTTTCTTCCTTTTATTTTTTTTTTTTTTACTAAGGCCACATTTAAATTACAGCAGTGCTAATGTTACATTTTAAAATTAATATGTCGTTCTAAAAAGTGTTTATTTGGAGCAGAAAACAACATCCTTTAATTTTACCTCAGCTCACATGCATTCGTTTTATATGACAAGCGTTTCTTGCTATTTTGCCGTCTGTCATGGGTCATGTGCACAGGTACTTTTAAAAACCTTTCAAACCTGTACGCACAGGACTTCAGAGGTTAATGTGGTTCAGCATGATATTTCATGAATTTTATTCATAGATTAAGTAGGCTACTTCAAATGGATTGCATAGAAGACTGTCTTCTAGGGGGTTATTGGAATAGTAATTTACAAAATTTCTGCTTAAATTTGAATGAAATTAGTTGTCTTGCACGTCCCTATTTTAAACCTTGTTTTGCCTTTTAAAAATACTAAGCAGTTATTCGTCCCTTTAGTAGTGTGCTGAGGCCCCCTTGTGGACCACTGATTTACTCTGATATGTGTCAGTATGAAGTTCAAAACCACTGTTGTTTCGGCCAGTGAAACATAAACCAAACATTAAGCAAAGTGAATGTAAATTTTGCATCAATATTGCCTTAATAATACTGCATTACTAATCTGAACTCAGAGCCCAGCTCTTTAAGCCGTCAGCATGGAAGCTCGTGGATGGCACCACCGGCATCAAGTGCTCGTTCCCAGCCTTGGCCTCAGCGACAGACACATCCTGACCCATGGGACGCCCCTCAGAGCGCCTCAAGCCCTGTGCCAATGAGTCAGACCTGGATCTCCCCTGCACGTGGTACAAACTTCACCTTCTGCTATCAATGTAGATTTGATCACTGGTCATAACTAAAGATGCTAATAAATACTAAATACACTAACTGAAGATGCTGTTCAATCTATGTAAGCCCAACCATTTTAGATTTGTTGTAAATTCTGTAGGAACTGGAGTGGACCCTTTTCTCTCCTAGTAGCAGATAAACAAGGATCTATTGGCCCTCTCAAAACCCCATCCCCTCGAGCAGGAAGTCCCTCAGGCAATCACAATGACTCTGTTCTTCTTAACTGATTTTCTTTCTATTTATTTTAATATATTAATATTAATAATCCCTTATTGCACTTATTTGTATTTTTGTGAATAGTTTGATTTTATGTCATATATAAGTATTTTATATTTACCATTCAAAAGTTTGGGGTCTGTAAGATTTAGTTTTAAAGAGATTTATGATTTTATTCAGCAAAAACACATACAGTTGATCAAAAGTGACAGTAAAGACATTTACTGTCACAGGAATAAAATACAATTGAAAATATATTCAAATAGAAAACAAACAGTTCATTTACATTATAAACATATTTCAAAATATTGTTTTTTCGGTATTTGTGATTTGAATAATTATTTTAAAAACATAAAAATTGAACATCCCCTGATCGTTTGAATGGTAGTGTGCATTTTGTAGTTTATTTATTTACTTACTTACCTACTTACTTGTATGTTTTATTCACATTTTTAGATGACGATCTTTTTGATGAGGCTATGGATGGAGGTCAGGCAAATATAAATGGTCATGGTAGTCCTGAGCCTTTTGATATGTCTTCCCTTGGTGAAGGTCTACCAAAAACAGCTCCTCGAACCTGCCGTGCACCAGAGGCGTTTCTGGGTCCCACCGGAGCTACACTCGTCAACCTGGATTCTTTGATTCCCTCCAAACCGCCTTCCAAGAACTTCAACCCGTTTTTATCAGGTTAGAATCAGAATCACAAAGAGCTTTATTACACACAAGCAAATTGTCTTGGTGTTAGGAGCTTGAAAGTACAAACATAGTGCAGACAACATAAGGTAATAAACAACAATAATAATGAAGATAATAGAAAATAATTATGAATAACAATATTAATAAAATAAAAATATACAGAAAATTAAGATTTCCATAGAACTGTGAATGTGCATGTGTCCTATGTACAGATGAAGGTTTGAGTTATTTACAGATGTACAGTACTGGGGTGTGTTATGTGTTGTTCAGGTGGGACATGGCCTGGGGTTAAAACTGTTCTTGTGTCTGGCTGTTTTGGTCTCAGTGATCTGTAGCGCTGGCCAGAGGGCAACAGTTTAAAGAGAGAGTGGGCTGACTGTGAGGGGTCCAGTGACTTTCTTAGCCCTTTTCCTCACTCTGGAGGTGTAACGTTCTTGGAGGCTGGGCAGAGGGGCACCGATAATCCTCTCAGAAGTCCTGACTGTCCGTTGTAGTCTTCTGATGTCTGTTTTGGTAGCTCAGCCAAACCAAATAGTTATAGATGAACACAGAACAGACTCGATGATGGCAGAGTAGAACTGTTTCAGCAGCTCCTGTGGCAGGTTGAACTTCCTTAGCTCGCGGAGGAAATACAGCCTCTGCTGGGCATTTTTCGCAATAGAGTCAATGTGATTGTCCCACTTCAGGTCCTGAGAGATGGTGGTTCCCAGGAATCTGAATGACTCCACTGCAGCCACAGAGCTGTCCATGATGGTGAGTGGGGGGAGAGCAGTGGTGTTTCTCCTGAAGTCCACGATCATCTGCACAATTTTAAGTGTTTAGCTCCAGGTTGTTAAGACTGCACCAGACAGCCAGCTGCTCATCCTCCTGTCTGTAAGCAGACTCATCTCTGTCCTTGATGAGGCCGATGACTGTAGTGTCGACTGCAAATTTTATGAGCTTGACAGAGGGGTGCTTTGAAGTGCAGTCATTTGTGTAGAGGGAGAAGAGCAGTGGGGAGAGAACACAACCCTGAGGGGCGCCAGTGCTGATGGTGAGAGTTCTGGATTTGAGTTTGTCCAGCCTCACTAGCTGCTGCCTGTCTGTCAGGAAGCTGGTGTTCCACTGACAGATGGAGGTGGGCACATAGAGCTGTGTCAGTTTGTCTGAGAGAAGGTCAGGCATGATGGTATTGAAGGCCGAGCTGAAGTTCACAAATAAGATCCTTGCGTAATTCCCAGATTTGTTGAGGTGTTTGTGGAGAATGCATCATTACCAAACTTCTTGTTGTAACGTGTGTCTAAATCCATAACATTTTAACTGATTTCTGACTCTTTCCCATTTAGGAATAACAGCTCCATCGGCCTCTAATCCATTCCAACAGGAAACGCCCGTCTCACACTAAATCAGATGCGCCCCAGCTCCACATCTCCTGTACCCACATCCCTCCAATTTAATGCCTCTCTGCCCATGGCTTCCAGCAACCAGCCCAGCTCCCTGCCTGCTACCTTCTTACAGTCTGCGCAGGTCCCGCCGCTGGTCACCAGACACATGCCACAGCCGCTGCTACCCCTCTCAACGACATCCATGCTTGGAGATCCAGACCAACACAATCAGAACCCGTTCCTATGAGCAGATCTAAACAAGTTTTGAAATGACAATTTAACCACCGACTTGACTTAAAACTGGAACACACTTTTATAATATCTTTGCTTATTTCACAGCTTTCTGGTTTTGCTCTGTGTAGTCACTCACAAGAGGCGTTCACACATACATTGGTTTCCAGTGACAAAAATCAGTCATCTTCAACAATGGTGACAAATGGAGAAGCTATGTGGCCATATACTGTCACGTGACAAGATACTGAGATACTGTAGCGAGTTTCAGTAAGATGGAGATGTTTGTTAAAGTCCAGACCCACCAAACTGACATTGCTAAAAAACAATAACTTTTGTCAAGTCCCAGACACAGCAAGCCAATGTCCAAGAACTAGCAGAAACAAAACCAACTGAGTCGTCACCTAGCGTTGCCTGCGTCTGGACCAAAAATTTGCGTTTGAACAGATTACAAATGGCGCTTTTCCACTGCATGGTGCGGCACGGTATGCAGTGCAGTGCAGTTCACTTTTGGGGGTTTTCCACTGGGTACTGTACCTGGTACCTGATACTTTTTAGTACCACTTGGTCGAGGTTCCATCGAGCCGTACCGTTACCAAACGTGGCGTGTAAACTCTGCTGATCACTGAATGGCGGAGAAAATCGTCATTACTGCGTCACTGAACTTGCGACACGAGACCCTCCTCTACAGCCCTACCCGCTAGATTTAAATCAGCACAGCCAGCGAAGGATCGGACGCAACTTCTGTTTAAACAAACGCACATTTTGCATCAACCACAAAATAGCAGTGTCGTTGTCTGTTGAGGAAGAACAGACGTTCCTCGTTGATAGCCAAGGAGCGGATCCAGTGAGAGCTTGATGGTAGCGGCCAAGGAAAAGCCTTATGTATAAGCTATATTTTCAGAGTATGTTTTCTGTTTATATTTTACCTCTGTATCTGTGTTTTGCTTCAATTAAAACAATCTGATCGAATAAGTGTACCTCCAGACTATATTAAATGTGTATCATTGTATGAGCACGTAATGAACCTCTTGAAAAAGACAAATGATTAATGCCGCGATTATAAAACCATCACATAAATAAAAAACAAGGGATACATTGTACATTTGAAATATTCAAAAGTTTATTGATAATTCACTTTACAGAACACGCTGCATGAATAGTTAACTAATCAAGTAACGCAGCACACCTGCACGAACATCCCTGCTCTCCTCATCTACAGCCCGTGTCACTGTCACCACAGTCTCTGCTGCTGGGGGTAAATCACAAGCATTCTCATAGACCTCTCCATTGCTGTTAAACACATCCACATGCCGAGAGCGAAGAACACTATTCCGTCTCCTTTCTTTGTTGTGAGTTTGTTTGTGGCGCGTTTACGATGATGTCACGGCAGTAGAGGCGGCGCCAATTATAACGACGCGTGAATAATCCGCCTACTCTATAGCGGTACTAAACTGCGGTGGAAATGCAAACCGACCCGAACTGAGCGTGCACTGCACTGCATCGAGCCGTGCCGAACCGCACTGCACTCTGGAAAAGCGCCAAAGTATCTCCACACCAGCAGGTGGCAGTCTGTATTTATCATTCACAAAAAATACTGGAAGGCTATGACTGTTAATATAAGCCTTCTATATGTGCCCTCCTGACTTTGTTGTTTGCTTGCCCTCATCACTTTAGTTTTTATCTTGTGCATTTTATAACGTGCAAATAGCCAAAATCCGTCAACTCCAGAAATTCTGTTGACTAGTCAAGTTAAATGTATTTATATAGCACTATACTGCTTCAAATCAGCTTCACGCTAATAAACAGAAATATAACAGCCTTACCATGTAAAATTCGTTAATTAGAAAATTAAAGGGATAGTTCACCCAAAAATGAAAATTCTGTCATTAATTACTCATTAATAATGGGACCCTACGTCCCATTTGTAATTGGATTTTCAAAGATTTGGCCAGTTGTGCAGCCCACCAATAACGTCCAGCAAGAAGAACATCCACAGTGACCACCAACACAGCCACTCGATTACCTCCAGTTATAAAACACTGTATGTGTGAATGCCCTTGAACTATAATCATGTGTGAATGTCAACTATGCATTACATGGCAATACAGATTGATGTCGGCTTTATATGAAATGACAAATCAATGGCACAATTTAAAGGTTAAGAATATTTAATCCAACTCCCACAGCAGCAGTGTAACCTTTGAGTATTATAATAGTTTTTGGAAAGGATAACACTTGTTACTCGTCCCATAAAACCCAGTGCATAACCAAGCACAAGTACAACGTCTCTCATACAGTTTTTAATCATATTCTCTGATTTCCTGCAACAATCTCTAGCTCTGCTTTAGTGTCCCTTTATTGGTCTGGAGTATCTGATGACTTTCAATGCTGTCCTTTTACTTCCTTGACATGACTGGTATCTGTGGACAGCCGATCGCATCCCGATGGGTCACTCACACCAGAATGACTGATAAAAGTGACTAAGATTTTGGGGCCAATAATTTAAGCAGCAAAATGTAAAGTATAAATAATGATTTTGTAATTTTGGGCATTGACTGTTGAATGAAAAGACCTCCAGCAAGAGAATGTACTTACCGTGGTGTTCAGATTGAATTGATGCCACATACTAACATAATGCGAGACTGTTGCTCATCAAATACATGGATGAAGATGAAAATGAATAACACGTCTGGTTTGTGTTTGTTTATGATTCACGCTCTCTACCTTTGGACTGTCTTTTCTTACATGTATGAAAACAATGCAAGTCAAATATTTGGATGCACATACTCATAATTTATTCTATATTCCACATTTTAGAAAACTATGAAATAACACCAATTGAAGAATTTAAATTGTGTGACCAAAATGTCTCATATAGCCCATACTACATGCCATAATCACATAGGGCTGTTTACACAGTGGTGTTTTTTTGGTATTGTAAACATGCAGTAGACAGACTTGCTTCACCATTGCACTCACCCTTTTGCTTCTTATGCAGTAAAGTCTTACACCTTTCTAATAACATGGCACTTAAATTAAAATCTGTTGGACATTTTAGAAAAGGCATCTCTAGATATCACAACCCCCCCCCCACACACACACACATAGAGTTTACATAGAGTTGTTTCTCTATGTAAACTTGCTCTAGACTGAAGGTTTCCAAATTAGGGTCTGCGGGTCAATGTTAGCCCCTGATGCCCTTTGATTTGACCTGTCTTATATCATATCATAAGAGTCATAAAAAACATGCAACTAAAGGATATATTAATCTATAATTTATCTTTTTAACATTTATATTTGCATTGAGATGCAGAGAATATAACTGAATCTAATAAAAAAAACATTACTCTGAGCTCTCAAAGTCAAATTTCAGCCGCTCTTAGTAAACACTGTGCTCCTCTGCTCTAGATGGACCATTGCACTTATGCAACTTATGCAAGGCACAGTTCTAAAAAAGCAGCGTTCAAATTAAAATAAGTTTAACTTGTTTAAAGATTGTCTGCAGATAGTTTTGTTTTATTCCACTGCATTCTTGCATTATACTGCATTGTTTTTTTATGCAAATATATGCTAGATGGAAGTTTAATTGTGTATTTGTAGCATCTCGTACATGAGACAAAATTCTAAAATTGGCACATTCAATATATATAAAAAAAAATTCAGCTTTAAAAAAAGTGTTTATAAAATGTTAAGATCCGGTCCTGGATTCTGATTTGTCGAGCCACGTTCGAAGCTGTTGTAAAATACTCTACAAACATACACCTCTTTGTTTCTGCGTCTGTGTGCTGGTTGGCAACCACACTGTTGCGACCACAACCGTTTCTGAGGAACTACATTGTTTTTGTGAAACCTTGCTACGTATATGGAACAACTGTTTTATGAAAGCAATAAGCCTGTGAAGCCGTGATTTACAGTGAATTTATAACATGGGGACGCTCCTCGACGTGCCTAACAATGCCTCTTACCTTTTATAAATTCACTGTAAATCATGGCTTCACAGGGCTTATTGCTTTATTCTAGATCTTGCCTTTTCTTTCCCCATTCCACTGCCCCCCATCTCACGTTTTTCAACGCAAAATCATGTTCTATGTGAACGGCTGCTTATAATGTAGTTTAGATTCTTTAAAGAAACACAATTTTCCAATACTCCAAACAATACTTTCTTCGGTGGGACACATGAGATATGAGAGCTTAGAGTGAAGCTTTTATTGTGTGGAAATGAACTTCATAATAAACTGTTAAACAGAGCACAGGAAGTCATACGGGTTTGAAACGACATGACGGTCATCAAAAGTCCTCCGGTTCTACATTTTTCCACAGCTGTTTCTCAGATGAGTGTGTTTGCTCAAACATGTGGCGTGGGACTGATCTGAGCTCACACAGCACTGAGAGGACTGAACATCACAAGTGTATCTTCACGTCACGTTTGTCTGAAGATTGTTTACTGTGACGTGTGATCTAATATTAGCTCACAGTTCTCTGCACTCATCTATCCTGTATCCTGAGAGCGGTTTGAAAACAGCCAGCTGAGCAGCTCCTGAAGGCCCTGTCCGGAGCGAGCGCTGATCTCTAGTGTTGAGATCGACTGAGGCGCAGTTTTAATAACGTCCTCCATCCTGAACAACGCCTTCAGCTCCACAAGAGACATGGTGCAAGGAAGATCCCTGAGGAAAGAAGTGGAGCGAGGAGCGATAGGTTAGTGCTGGATTTATTCAGTTAAATCTTCAAGCGCGAGTGAAGTCAGCTGACCTCTTGTTGAAGAGTATGAGTACAGCAGCAGACTGCAGCGGCTCCGCAGAGAGAACAGACAGCAGCTGGACACAAGACGACGAGATCTGGACAATGTTGGCACAGTCCACCACAAACTGAAATCAGTTAAGAACAGATGAATATCAGACATAAAGAGAAACATGATCGCATTGTAAATGTACCTCCAGTCTCTCTCAAGGACTCTTTAAAGAAATGAAGAGAAATACAGACAACATCCAGTGTCCAACAAACAAAAAGCTATTATCTTCTGCCAAAAATATAATTTCTCTTATATTTTGATTTCTTTTCTACCTTTTTCTGTGTCACATTTAACTTAATATTTCTTCATTTTATTCATAATTGTCACAGGGTCAAATCAGACCTTCTCTTGTAAAGCAAACACAAAATGGACTGCTAGCTGATGGAGAGTGAACTTCTGACACTCACTATAACAGATCTGCAATCTGAGTAGTATTTTGGCCAAATGGGCCCCATACAGCCTCCCAGCTCTCGAACCGTTATCTTCCTCTTCTGGAGGATCAGGTCTGTGAGGTTGGTGCCAACCTAAAAACACACACACGTTTACTGCTACAGTAGTATAATGGGACATTACTTATAAACGTGACTTATTATATAAATGGGGACTTCTATTGTTTTATATACAGATAGTTATAGATTTTATAAGCTAATCCTAACCCACACCCTAACACTGCCCCTCACAGAAGACTTTCTGCATTTTTACAATAAAAAAAATGTTTTATGCCAGTTTTCAAATGAAAATGTCCCCAAAGGGCAGATTTTGGAGATGTTGTCAGGTTTAGCTCACTTTTGGGAACAAATCTGTCCCCAAAATATGGCTAAGGCACACACACACACACAATATTAATATTTTTTATTTTCACAAACATTTTTTTTCTTAATTGACAGCGTATTTTTTACCTTTAATATCAGTAAAAACGCACATTAATAAAATATTGTAATATATATATATATATATTTTTGTGTACAATTGTACATTTAAGATGACGCAATGTACTACAAACTTAAATATATTAATCCTGGTACCATGTTTACAGATTATTAAACTAAACTAAAAATCATCCTCCGTTCCAGTGACTTCTCAACATATGTGTGACTGCAACACAATCTGATTTATTTTATCTCTCAGACACACTGTTTATCTCATATATTGTCTGAAGTCTTAGAAAAGCTTTGTTTTGCTGTCAGGGCATCATTATTGAGCGGGACCCGCGGCAGAAGCAGCTCACCGTGGGGAGCGTGACAGGCGCTTCACCCAAATCCGCCCGTGCTCCCATCTGACACAACTGTTAGTCAGGATAAAGAAAACATACTCATAACAGCAGATCAGCAGTGTTTAATAACACCTGCAGCACAAACTACAGAACTGCAGAGCTGAACTACATTAAGAGAAGCACCACAAGCAGTCTAAGTTAAGTGTAATCAGCTGCTGAAGGATATTCTGTAGTCGCTTCAGTAAAAGTGTTTTTCCAGTTCCTGTCGCACCGAGCAATAAACACATCGCAGCGACCGCTTAACCTGAATTACTTTATCAAAACGAGAGCACAGATTTCTGTTTTAAATCGACTGACTCCTAAATCATCATTACATGGATATATTTCCTGTGTCGAGACGAAAACGAGTCACGACGCTGTTTACACAATAAAAGTCCCCGTGCGTCATGAATTATTATTATTTTAGTGATTTAGCGTCATCTAGTGTCTGAATAACACTGACTCTGCTACAAAAGTTATTAGTTTGCAGAAACTACGCAGTCAATTCTGTGTAATGTCTATTATTGTTAAAACAGTATGTAAACTAGTAGCAGTATACAGTTGTTACGTTCTCTATACTGCCTGAAATAGTCACATTATCACAGGATAAGCGTTTTAAACTGTATGCTACACTGTTTTTATATAAACCATCTAAATCATATTGCATGTGTAATTCAGTTAGTGTTGTTATCATCTTGGTTCATTCGTCCCTCACATTCTTTAACAGCTTTGACTATAAACTTCAAACAAATCTATTCAAGATAATGTAAAGATTGATTAATGCAGCATTACAGCAAACCAGGAAGACAAAACTAGCCTAGTTACTGTAAGTGCAATGCATTGTGCACATCATACTTTATACTGTATTATAATAAATGTGACCCTGAGCATCGCTTACATGTGCAGCTTCATCCTGTCCTTCAGAATCAGATCAAAGATCTTTCTCGATAATAACATTTATAGTTTTATGCAAATTGTGAGGTTTCTCTGTTCTCGTTATTCATGGTCTTACAGGCCTGCAGGTGCTCTGGAGTTTAACGGTTCATAAAGTTTTTATTTTGCAGAAATACAATATAGAAGAACCGTTATAAATAAATAATAAATAATTAAATGCTTTAAGATACTTTCTCCACTATAAGAACTTTTTGTGGAAAGATTGCGTGGATGTTAAAGGTTCTTCATGGAAACATCGATGCCAATAAATCTTCTAAATAATTTCATTTTCAAGAGTATAAGTTTGAATAATTTAATGAACAATCTTTATTTGGATATTTTAGCTGCATCATTTGAAACTATAAATCAGATGCTTTGATTGGTCATGTTTTAATATTTGTTTTAGTTTTTGTGCAAATTAACATTATTATTAGCATATACATTTAATTCACTATGTTACTTCGAGAATTAGTCATTAAACTGTCATTAATTTTGTATAAACTATGAAAACATTATGATTTTCCCCCCATGAGTTCAATAACTGAATATTACAGCAGTCATGCAGCATTAGGATGAAGTGATTGGCTGAAGTCTGATCCTCCCTCTTTCAGAGTTTCTCTTCTCTATATGAGTATCTCTCTCTCTCTCATTCTCTTCATCTCTTCTCTAAACTCAATCTGTTCATCAGTCGAGATGCTGATAATATTCTACTGCGTTATTCTCTCTCTTCTGTCATGTAAGTTACACATTTCACTCTAAACTTGTTCTTCTCTCAGGGATGTCAAGGTTAATGAAATTAATTGTATTCATTATAATTCTACAGCTGTCAGATGTGTGAAAGTGGTTACACAGAAACCTCCAATACTGACAGAAGAAAAAGGCAGATCTGTGACTATGGACTGTAACATTGAAAAGGACTACACTTATGTCAGCTGGTATAAACAGATTCCAAACACAACTCCTCAGTTTGTGTTGAGATACCATCACTCTCACAGCGCTCCTGATAAATATGGAGATGGTTTTTCCTCCAGCCGCTTCACATCTAAAGCTCCGTCAAATATTGATTATCAGCTGATCATCAGTAATGTGGATGTGGATGATTCTGCAGTGTATTACTGTAGCACATGGGACAGCTCTAGTGTGTACGTATCACAGTGATTCACAGCATGACAAAAACCTCCTCACTGCTCACATTCACTTCTGCTTTAACACACGTCGCATGGTCTTGAATTCAATACGGACAGTTTTTACAGTTGTGCCATGAATCATGATTGCATATAATAGTAGATGCCATGATAGTATATATTTAAATCACACACACATGACTGGAAGCCTATAGCGATGAACCAGCCACCTGGAGGCATGCTGGAATGGATATATTTATTTAGTTTAATATTAATTTACTTAAGAAGACAAATTCATGTAATGTTTAAACAGTAAAATTAATATTTTGATGGTTACATGTGTAAATTTACTTTGGATGTTTATTTTATATTCCATATTAAGGAAATATTTAGCATATCCGATAAAAGGAAAAGAAAAGATGTGCACCAGAGAAGTATTTCTTCTAAAAGATGAGCTGTGACTCTACTTCACTTAACACACTTTCATGTAACATGTAATTTAATCCATTGTTCCTGTGGCTCAGTTGTAGAGCATTGTGTTAGCAGCGCAAAAGGTCGTGGGTTCAACTCGGAACACACATACTGACAAAACAATGTTTAGCCTGAATGTAAGTCACTTTGGATAAAAGCGTCTGCTAAATGCATAAATGTCATTTTGTAACACACTGTAAGGGGTTTATTCACTGGTTATAAGATCTCATTTACACCATTGATTATTACAAAATATTTCATAGAAAAGACCAAATATATTTTTAAGTGCTGTATTACAGTTTTTCTCGATTGCTAACACAATTCATGAAACAATTCACAATTTCTCACAACTATAAACAAAACTACACCAACTTGTGCAAACTTCAAACTTCCAGGTCAAAATCAAATAGTTTAGTCAAAAACATGTGCTCTTTTGTCTCTTTTGTCAATCTTTGGCCTCAGGCGATACACAAACCTGTCAATTACTCAGACTATTTTCCTGACTAGAAAACACCGGTGAGATCAATTCTAAACACAGATACTAAAACCTCATTTTGGGAATTAGAAATCCTCTGCTAGTCAATGACTGTTACAGTATACAGTGTAAATAGAGGGGTGCAGATACAGTACAATTCAGCAATAAACTTTAAACGTTTACTGTCATTACACTACTGTAAAGAGATCGTACAGTAGATGAAAAGCACTACAGGGAAATGTTCAAAGACCAAACAACTGAATATACTGTCAGTTACTTTATATAAATAAATATATAAATAATTAATAAATAGTTAAATAAATTAATTAATTCATTCAGCATTCTCTGCCACATTACATTACAATATTGTGTTGTAAACTGCTTTCTTCTAAAGTGTAGAAAACTCAGAAGAGAAGACCTGGAGACTTCGGATTGGATCGTCAGCAGGATTTCTTTATTGAGAACCCAAGCTGTTGGTAGCTGTAGTCATCGAAATCTCAATCTTAAGTAACTTTACAAGGTTATTTTATAGGCATTTTTGGAGGAGGGACTTCTCGGAGGTGGAGACAACTTCAAACAAAGCAAGCACCTGAGGGAGGCGTTAGTTTGTTACGGGAACTTCCCGTGGTTATAATCTCATCAACATAATCAAATGCATAGACACTAATCCAATCAACCTAAACAAATCCACGTCTGGGCCAGAAAGCCATTTGCAGAACAAAGGTTGAATCTCTCAGTAGTCTGACTCATTGATCTTACCATTATCATAGAGACAAAAGGCACAGCTGTCTCAAGCTCAAATGGTCAGGAAACGATCTCACACACCTGAAATGCCTGACACTTTCTTAGTCAGGAAGTGTATCTAAATTAAACATTTAAATACAATTTGTAATTCCACAATTGGTAGTATCCTTATTTATTATTTCAGTTTCTTAGCCTTCTGAGAAAAGACTTCTCTGCCTCGCCTAGACCGTCGTCTCTCCGTTCTGCACAAATAGAGTACATCAATAAAGTAAATCAATTCAACAGTAATGAGTTTGAGGGTGTACAACATGTTACAATATTTACTGTACATAGAATAATGAAAGTTGTCTCATCTGAAGTACTGCTGCTGTGTACTGTAATTATATTGTATGTGTAAGTAGTATTGAAACCATGAGATGAGCCTGTAGGCCAACTTCCCTCGTGGTCAGCGCATGCACAAGAACATGGTCAACCATAGTGCTTTGTATTTCATCAGGAACAAATTACCTTTGACCTCATTCATTTTTATTTTCCCCTCCTATTCCTCTTTGTCTCCCGCTACCAGGATTCATTTTCCAAAACACATAATCACTTGTGCTACCGTTCATATCATCCTGAGACTCTGACTGCTGTGTCATCAGTTTTGCTACTGAATGTTCACACATGGATACATGTTCTGTCTGAGTTCACTTGTTGACGCTTGAGTTATATATATTGTGTGTTTGTGTTTTCTAAATGGTTAAACCTGAGCAAAATTATGGCATTTTTATGTAGAGTGTTGCAGAAAACACTGAGCAAATCGGAGCATGTGTGCAAACAGGTGAAATGCATTAAAGGTTTTGAGAAAAGTGTCTTTGTTTCGAGAACTGTATGAGTGGCTTGGGAAATTGGGTCAAATTAATAAGTTATATTGTGTTTGCAATCGAGAAAAACTGTAACCCATTCTGGTCTGTGCTGAAGCGAGTGTGTGTGTCAGATGTGTTGAGTGTGTGTCAGATGTGTTGAGTGTGTGTCAGATGTGTTGAGTGTGTGTCAGATGTGTTGAGTGTGTGTCAGATGTGTTGAGTGTGTATCAGATGTGTTGAGTGTGTCAGATGTGTTGAGTGTGTGTCAGATGTGTTGAGTGTGTGTCAGATGCGTTGAGTGTGTGTCAGATGTGTTGAGTGTGTGTCAGATGTGTTGCGTGTGTGTTGTGTTTGGTGGGCGGTCTTCCTCTCTGATCTGATCTCAGAATTATTCTACAGCACTGCTCATCTTCACACATCAACACCAAATCACAAGATGATCACAATATCCTGCGCTTTCTTCACTCTTCTGACCTGTAAGTGTTCATCAGATCTGAGGATTTAAAGTGATTTGACACTCAATCTCATGTAAAGGTTGTGTTTATTCTGCAGGTGTCAGTGGAGTGACTGTAGTGACTCAGAGTCCATTAATCACAGTCAGTAAAGGAGAAACAGCTGAACTGGACTGTAATCTGGGGACAGTTACTGATCAGTCTGCTAGATGGTACAAACAGACTCCAGGAGGAGTTCCTCAGCATGTGTTAAGATTTCGTCATGATTGGAGCTCAGTTAGCTATGGATCTGGTTTCTCTGCTCCTAAATTCACATCAACACATTCATCTCAATCAGATTATCGTCTGATCGTCAGTAATGTGGATGTGGATGATTCTGCAGTGTATTACTGTAACACATGGGATGACTCTGCTAAAGAGCACGTATCACAGTGATTCACAGCATGACAAAAACCTCCTCACTGCTCACATTCACTTCTGCTTCTAGACAACAGATGAAAAATATTTTCAGCATATCATGCTCTTACATTCAAACTGAAATATGGACATTTGATAATTAAGGACTGATATAATTTTAGGTATTTTTTACATTAAATGTATTCACAAATTTCACATACAGGGTCACAACCTGTAGAAATCCCTGAATATTGACTAATAAGTAGAGTTTTGTTTACTGTAATTTACAATCTGCTGTACTATCATGAATATCTTTTCAATATAAATTATAGCACAGCACTGTTTAAAGCTTCACTCTGATTGGCTGGCAGATGTTATTAAGTGTTGATTATGTATTATATTACAATATCAAATCACTTCACCAATTTATCAAGCCTTGTGTGAGACTACAAGGACAACAGAGACATTGGCCAAGCAAATAAATATGAAAAAAGGGTAAAAATGTAATTATTAACCCAAGAAAGTACAAGAGAGAATGGAAAACAGGATACTTTCACATTCAGAAAGAATAATACTTTTTTTGTTGTTGAAATTTGACTTTGATTATCTTACTAGTTTACAGAGAGAAAAAAAGTCCAGTGACTGTCATCTAAACCTGGGACCTCATTTATAAAATGTTGTGCAGAAACCATCTTAAAATTGATCTTACGATCATCTCTCAAACATTCGTACGGGTGATTGATAAAATGAACATATGTACAGAAAACGCACGTACGCGTCTCTTTCAGATGTGAAATCTATGAATCGCTAATTATCTTGAACTTGTGCACTTGAAAATCAAGACAACTACTTAATCTCAGATTTATGTTAAATTAAAAGCAAATCATATATCTGTGAATATTTTGCAACTTCTTTAATAATCTCGCCTGTAATTTAATTTTTATGGTGCTTTATGATGCTTTTGTCCTGTTTGTATCTGGACAGTCACTGATCACTTTATGCTTTGATGAAATGTAAAAGAGCAGCTTGAACATTCTGCTAAATTTCTCCTTCTGTGCTCCTCAGAAGACAGAACGTCCCGTGGGTTTGCTTTAGCGTCCGTCATCAGTAGATCCATGTGTTCATGTTCAGAGAGACTTTATGAGCTTCATTCACTGTGATTGACTACAGCAGGATTCTCCAGCAGATAACAACAGCCACATATGAGATTGTGTTTCAAAGCACTTTAACACACAGCAGTCAAACACAACTAACATGAAGACTGATTGTGTTTGAATCTGAATCATTTCTCCATCAATGAAACGTGTAAAGCACACAGTCAGCTGAGCTCGAGTGAGTGTTTCACTTCTGTTTGTGTCTCTTCACAGACTGAGGAGGTTTTTGTTCGGCTGAACATATGAAATGTGTCACTGTGGTATTCTGACAAGGAACAAAACTCATTGTGAACGGTAAGTCATCTTTCCACTGTTATTACATATATTTCTCACTATACTACATATAGTCCACTAGTTGTAGATATATAAACTCATTATTTTTTGTTTACATTGTAGTTTATTTACAGTTAAACGTGTGAATTCAGTCACAGACAGTTTTATCCAGAACCTCTCGTGAAAAATGAAAAACTTTCACTACAGCTTTAACTTTTATCGGTTTAATATATTAGTTGTATTTTATAATCAGTTAATAGTAGTATAGTATTGAACAGACTCTTCTCCTGATTTAAGGAGCATCAGATTTGTGTTTAAGATATTTTTCTTTATAATTAAAAATAATAATAATTATGTTCATTATTTGTGAAACAGCACATGAGAAATTGACCTGCAGTATGAGACTGTACTACACCTAAAACTGTGTTAATTCTGTTATAATTATTAAGCATGCAGATTTTCTGAATTAATTAATAAACTATGTGCAATATTTTGCTTTAAACAATCATCTGTCAAACTGCAGGATCATTGAAAACGAGCTGGTGAAGTCAGAGATAATTAAAACTAGCATAAAAGTGTCAGAACTTTAAAATTACACAGTGCCATTTATATTTATGGACATTTTAACCTAAAACACAAATTGACAATTGGAAAATCAATGACAAAACGAACAATCAACTGATTTCTGTCTTTGAACAAATAATTGTTACTTAATTAGTTATTACATATTGCAAAAAAGAGTAGTTATTTACATGTTGATGTGTGACGAGATGTATAAAGTTTGAAATACATATTCAGACTGTAATATAGTTGTCTGGTGGAGATGAAGGTCTCTCTGCAGATGTTGATGTGTGACGAGATGTATAAAGTTTGAAATACATATTCAGACTGTAATATAGTTGTCTGATGGAGATGAAGGTCTCTCTGCAGATGTTGATGTGTGAAGAGATGTATAAAGTTTGAAATACATATTCAGACTGTAATATAGTTGTCTGATGGAGATGAAGGTCTCTCTGCAGATGTTGATGTGTGAAGAGATGTATAAAGTTTGAAATACATATTCAGACTGTAATATAGTTGTCTGATGGAGATGAAGGTCTCTCTGCAGATGTTGATGATGATGATTTGTGTTTAGATGCTGCTGCTGCCGCTCCTGAGCTGAACATCCTCCGTCCATCCAGAGAAGAGCTGAGCTCCAGTAAAGTCTCTCTGGTGTGTCTCATCAGTCACAGTGATGTGCGTTGGCTTGTGAACGGGAACTCAGTTACTGAAGGCGTCTTCACTGGATCTGCTGAACAGCAGCCTGATAAGAAGTTCAAGATGAGCAGTTATTTAAGCATTGAGAGCTCAGAGTGGGACAAAGACACACAGCTGACATGTGAAGCGACTGCTGCCTCAAAAACCTCCAGAAAGAGCATCAAGAAATCTGACTGCAGCGACTGAACTGCTGGATCTGCTCTTGATTTATGTGAGAGTAATTCAGTCTGTTTGCATAGAGTAGAAGAAAACATGGATAGAAAATATTACAAATAAAGAAAGTATTAGTTGCTTCATTTTCTGAATGAATGTCATTTTATGTTTGAATGTACATTATTGTGCTTTATAAACTCAAATAAACCGCATATTAATCAAACTTTTCTGATTACTTTCTGTATGCACAAGTTTTAGATGATTATTTTATCATTAATTTATCACGTCCATTTTGAAGTACAATTAAAAACAATCTATGTTTGCAATTACAATACTGAACAATTTTAATTATATGATTTAATATATTAAAAATATAATTAAATTAAATATCAATATAATAATAATCAATAAAACAGTCTATTGAACACTAATAACATGAAAGTCAGTCATTTGTTGATTCAACAGGACAAATGTTATTTTGAAATGATCAAATAATAATGCTATAAATTGAAGTATTTTTAATGTATCTTCTGAATAGATCTAAAAACAGATCTCTGAAGTTCGTCTTCTATCAGACGCAGTGATCTGTGAAGATTTTCTTCAGTCCTGACACACAGGAAACACCTGCTGTTAGAATCAGCTCTATGTAAATGTGTTTGATTATATTCATATATCATACAGTATCTAATGTGAGAGTCTGCACACTGAAAGCAGAAGTGAATGTGAGCAGCGAGGAGTTTTTTGTCATGCTGTGAATCACTGTGATACGTTCTCTTTAGCAGAGCTGTCCCATGTGTGACAGTAATACACTGCAGAATCATCCACATCCACATTACTGACGATCCACATCCACATTACTGGTTCTGGGCCTCATTAACAACGATGACGAGGCCGCATACTTGGATGAGGTGGAGAGACTTACATCATGGTGCCAGGACAACTGTCTCTCTCTGAACGTGAGCAAAACTAAGGAGCTGATCGTGGACTTCAGGAAGAGACAGCAGCAGCCCTACACTCCTCTTATGATCAGTGGGACCCCTGTGGAGAGGGTGAGTAGCTTCAAGTACCTCGGTGTAAACATATCCGAGGACCTGACTTGGACTACACACATTCAAACACAGGTTAAGAAAGCCAGGAAAAGACTGTACCATCTGCGACAGCTGAGGAAATTCAGGGTCTCACCAGCTATCCTGAAAACTTTCTATTCAGGGGCCATAGAAAGTGTTCTGACTCAGTGCATCTCAGTGTGGTATAATAATGCCACAAACCAGGACTGCAAAGCTCTGCAGAGAGTCGTGCGCTTAGCTGAGCGCATCTCAGGGTCTGCTCTCCCCTCTCTGCAGCACATCTACCTCAAACGCTGCAGAAGCAGAGCTGTAAAAATCATCAAAGACTCAACTCACCCCGGTAACCATCATTTCTGTTTACTGCCATCTGGCAGGCGCTTCAGGAGCATGATGGCAAAAACTGAAAGACTGAGGAAGAGCTTCTTCCCTCAGGCCATCAGGCTCCTAAACACAAACTCTGTTTCATAAACACTCACAAGACCCATTGCTAACTGTAAATATCATCACATTCTCATCATTGCTGCTCTATGTACATTACCATGAACAACCCGTCTACACATCCCTCTTATTCACATTACTATTTATTAAGTCCCAGTACACTGTTTTTTCTTTTTTTGTACATCTTATTGTTCTTAGCACATCTTGTTGTTTTTTTGCACATCTTTTTTGCACATCTTATTGTCAGTAGTAAATACCATACACCACCTGTCAAAATGATTGATTGACAGGTGGGCGGGGCTTCTGGTGTAGGGGCGGGACTTCCGGTGTAGGCGGGGCTTCCGGTGTAGGCGGACTTCGGTATAGGGGCGGGACTTCCGGTATAAGGCGGGACTTCCTGTATAAGGCGGACTTCCTGTATAGGCGGGACTTCCTGTATAAGTTATTATAAATCATGTTATAATGACAGTAGGTTTTGATGATTTTGACAGGTGGTTTTGATGGTTTTGATGTTATTGACAGTAGGTTTTGATGATTTTGACAGGTGGTTTTGATGGTTTTGATGTTTTGACAGCAGGTTTTGATGTTTTGATGATTTTGACAGAAGGTTTTTGTTTTTGAAGGCTGTATAATAAATGACAGCAGGTTTTGATGTTTTTGATGATTTTGACAGGTGGTTTTGATGGTTTTGATGTTTTGACAGCAGGTTTTGATGTTTTGATGATTTTGACAGAAGGTTTTTGTTTTGAAGGCTGTATAATAAATGACAGCAGGTTTTGATGTTTTGATGATTTTGACAGGTGGTTTTGATGGTTTTGATGTTTTGACAGCAGGTTTTGATGATTTTGACAGAAGGTTTTGTTTTTGAAGGCTGTATAATAAATGACAGAAGGTTTTGTCTTTTGAAGACGCTGTTATCAGGAAATTCCTCCCACCCGCTTCCCATAGCAGCGTATATAAATGGGTCAGTGTGTTCTACATCAATCAGAAAGAGAAAACATGAGCTACATGAGCATGGACTGTTTATCGTCCCTAAATCCCCAGAGGCGGGGTGAGCAGCAGAACGACGGACAGTCTGATGGCCAGTCTGACTATGGCACCGAGAAAACCTTTCGGTCACGTCCGTTTGACAAACTTTCTCCATGAACTTTCGGAATGGACTAAAGGTGAATTTATGATGAGCAGTAACCGTGTATTCGGGTACAAATTTCATAAATCAACTCGAGTTGTTATACTCTACACCACCGACAACGCATGGCGAGTTTCAGCCGGGAAGGCGGCGTGTGTTGTATTTCCTGAAAAAGACTGGTCATTATTTTACAAATTTGTCTGGAAGGATCTGAACAGCGTGCGAAGAGCCTTTGTACATTTCAGAGTGGGACGGGGTAGACCCGATGTCCGGCGTGGTAGGTGACCACGCTAAAAAGAACCCAGATGATTCTGTCTACATATTCTGCTGTAAAGACAAGACAAAGCTCAACAAAAATCGGTCAGGGGTCGTCCTGCCTAACGAGCATAACGATCTGTATGAAATGCAATTTTTGTTCAAGTGGCGCGATCTGGATCTGCTGGCGGTATTTTTCAATAATAAACAAGATGTTCAAATGGTGCGAGCTGCATGGACGGCTACAACAAAATTAAAGTGCAGCTGTTCCACCCTGAGAGATGCGTGCAGCGCAGCATACATCGCGCTATTCACGCCCCATTTACTACGGACATCCGGAAGCTCGCCGGTCAGACCCTCCCAGGCGTCGTTTATAAACCATGGCTGCAGTGCTACGACGTCCCCGCCCCTTTACTACATTTGCCATAAAGTCAGTGCCACACCGTCGTCGTAGCAGATAGACGTGACGTACCTGACCCCACTCCAACGCACTCTGTGGATCAAATAGTTCCTACCGGCTCGGCTTTAGACCAGACCGCCGGACCAAGCGGCGAACCTTTGAGAAAGAAGACTAGAAAAACGGATCGTTCTACCTCACCGGCCTGTCCTGAGAGAAAACCGGTTCGTTTTACCCCGGCGATCAGTCCTGAAACCAGTCCTGACAGGAAAACTCTTTGTCCGACGCCGCCGAGCAGTCCTGCGACGAGTCTTGACAGCGTATTTCTTTACGGTAAGACTATCTACATTATTTAAACTCAAATTGAATCATACCATTAAGATTTTTGTTTTATATTTCTACACAGCAGGTTCGGGTTATAGCCCTGACCACAAGACGAGTTGGAATACGCCTCAACGCATCACTTGGACAAGCACAAAGGCGGGTCAAACATCATATCCTTTTAACTCACCGCCGGAAGAAGACATTGAAGTTGAAGAAGTGCCGGCGGTGTCTTACTCGAGTGACGAGCCACTCACCGATACTAGGCGCACTAATTCAATAGAGACATTAGGTCAAGAGTTTTGCGACGCACAGATTGATATAAACAACAAATACATTGAGCTGCGTGACGTACAGGATGATATAAACAGCAATTTGACTGCGCTGCGTAGTGAGTTGCGTGAAGCACACAACGAAACCCGTCGCGCATTAGACACATTGGGGCACGAGGCTCGCACCTCTCACCTCGAGACACGTAGCCGATTGGACACACAGGATCGCTTCATTCAAAATGCGGTCGATCAAACATTTCGTCGTATCCAGACCATGAGATCAACCCTGGATCAGGAATTTAATAGAAGCGATCGTAGGGTAACTGAATTCCATCGCGAATTGGTACTCATGTTTCATCATCTTATTCTCGTCATCATTGATGGTACAGAGGAGTAAATTCAATATAGATGTATTCCATTAAACTTTTATGGTTGTAGTTGTTTTTCTTCACCTATCATGTATTGATTTTTATATTCCATCTATGCTTTGATTTTCATATTCCATCTATGCTTTGATTTTTATATTCCATATACTCTATGATTTTGCATGCTTTCTATACTCTATGATTTTGTAATATTTCATGTTTTGGTCTGAAATCTAAAATGGATGGGTCAAAAAGCTTTTGCATGAGCGGCGACACAGAACTGTCACCGGACGAGATTGAAATGCTAAGTTTGCTGCGGACGAGCTTTTAATGCTTCCGGATTCTTTAGAACAGTATTTGTTTAATCTAGAATCTTCGCAATCCCCCACTAATTTGGATCATTTTGAATTAGCTGAAAATCCAAATATTAATTTGTATGATCATGTGCTAAGCGTAGACAACAATCCTGTTGTACAATGTGGTGGTGTTTTAAATAATCAACTCCCAGCATGTACCGACACCGATCCTGACTGCGACGACACAGAGCACCCTGACGGTGATGATACTTCACAGCCATCGACCAACAACACGAGACCCACATCAGGTAATGTTGACGCTTTACGCGAGACTGACCCTAATAAACAGAGTCGATTAAGCCGTATGGAAATTGATACGCTGATTCGAGAAGGTGGGTTCGTTAACGGATATCACGTTTTACCGCGACCTCGGTTCAACAGTGTGTCGTTGAGAAGAAGCATGAATCTGAGAGAGATTAACTCTACAGATTTGGCCTCTTATCACACTTCCTTACACGGCATGTTGAGCGAGATCGTCGCCTTCGCTAGAGAAATCGGCCACGATGCCCCCGTGATCAATATGACCATGTCGGCACCCACTCTACAAACACCTATCAACGGTGTTCTCACACCCGGTAATGATTATGATGTGGATTCGCTTATGGATCAATTTGAAAGAGTTTTACAGAGCAACGAGCAGTTATTATCGGACGACGCTGTCGAGATCGACACTACCGTAGCCATGAACAGACAAGGAGGTGGTCGACGACGTAAACTTACAGATCTGGCCGTTGATCAGGTAATCCAAAAAAAAAAAGATTTGTTCTGTCCCATAAATTTGTCAAATCAATTGTGTTTCTCTATTTGTCTCACTCGTTTTCTTAACCCCCAACTACCCGAGAGTGAGTTAGAAAAACTGGCTGTCACCATCCAAAACAGCGGCTTCTCAATTCAAGACCGAATCGCTCTTAGCGACATAGCTTCGTTTGAGCGAGCACTAGGCATTAAAATCGTTGTATTTCACAGATCGAATGCCATGGTCTTAGAAACGACAAAAATTGTGACGAATTCCACCCTAAAACGGTGTTCCTCTATCTACATGATGATCATTACTACATGATAATGAATCTGACCGGGTTCTTAGGTTCGCCATACGTCTGTCAATTTTGTTACAAAAGTTACACCACCCGCAGAGACCATCGATGTAAGCAAGCCTGCAATGTCTGTTTTGGCCGAATGTCACAGGTTCCTAAAGAACCATACATTGCCCCGATTGTTTGCATTACTGTAAATCGAGCTATTGCTTCGAAATGCATAAAAAGAACCCCCCTTCCGGTCAAGAATCCCCCTCCTGTGATATTATCAAATACTGCAAAATATGTGGCTGGCGTTACTACGTTAAAGCGGGTGACAAGAAAACAAAACACATATGTGCCCCGGACAAATGCGTCCATTGTCGAGAACGTCTGACGGGGCAGGGATCACACCAATGCTTCATACAACCCCTAGAGCCTAAGGAGCCATGCGAGAAATACATCTTCTACGATTTTTAAACGCGTTACGAAAACGGTAGACACGTGGCTAATTTTGTTTGCGCAATCACATTCAAAGGGAACAAATTTACGGCTGAGGGTACCGACTGCATCGCTAAGCTAATCAACCGCTTAAGACACCCCCGATATAATGGCTACTGCTTCATAGCTCATTACGCCTCCAGATTCGGACGCCTTTCTGATTCTCGAGTATTTTTGCAAAGCCGGGATTGCTATTGAGGTCATAATGCAAGGATGTAAAATAATTTTCATGTCTGACGAATCGTTTGTGTGATACATCGATAGTTACTCATTTTTCCAATGGCCCTTGCCAAAATGCCCGTAGCGTTAGACTTAACGATGACTGAAAAGGCTACTTCCCCATCTTTTCAACAGGGTGGAAAAGCGAGAACTATTTCGGACCATACCCCGACAAAAAGTTCTACAACTACGATAACATGTCGGATAAAGACCGTGAAAAGTTTGATGCGTGGTACAGCACAGTTGAGGGCAAGTGGTTTGACTTCAGGAAAGAACTGTACGCGTACGGCGTTAACGACGTCGTCTTATTACGCGAAGGTTGCATGAAATATCGGGAGGCATTCATGCAATGCGCCGGACTTGACCCTTTTGGCTTCGCGACGCTCGCCGGCTGCTCGATGGGGGTCTTTAAAACACATTGTCTCGGCAGAAACACGCTCGCTCTCACGCATAACAAAGCGTACATCGATCAGAATAAGTCCTACTCAAGCGGCTCGATCCAATGGATCGAGTATGTCAAAAAGACTCGAAACGTGGACGTTCACCATGCCGTAAACCACGGCGAAGTATCGATCGGTAAGTACTTTTTAGACGGCTACTACCAGCAGGACGGTGTGCGGCACGGCTTAGAATACGCAGGGTGCATCTTCCACAGGCACTGCTGCCGCTTTGAACCCCATGAGTCTCACCCCTTGGCAGGAGTACCCTATGGGGTTCTCAGGAGACAGTTTGAAGATAAGATCGAAATTCTGCAGAACGCGTACGGTTTGCAAATCGAGGTTCTTTGGGAATGTGAATGGAACGACATGAAAAAGACCGATCCCTCTGTGATAGAATTTATGACCGGTTATTCCGCCCCAGAGAGACTGAACCCTCGAGACACCCTGTTTGGCGGGCGCACTAACGCTTATAAACTATATCACAAAGTGAGCGGAGATGAGAAAATAAGGTATCTCGATTTCACCAGCCTCTACCCCTTCTGCCAGGCTAGGAAAAGCTACCCGATTGAACATCCAGAAATAATTTTCAACAATTTTGAACCGATTGAAAATTATTATGGGCTTATCAAAGCGACCGTGTACCCTCCCCGCAAATTACTGCATCCTGTTCTCCCTTACAGATGCCAAGGAAAACTCATGTTTCCGTTATGCCGAACCTGCGCTCACGATCAAAACCAGACCACGAGCTGTACCCACACGGATGAGGAAAGATCACTCTCCGGCTCCTGGGTATCCATTGAGCTTTAAAAGCCATCGAGAAGGGTTATGTGGTAGCCAAGATTGACGAGGTTTGGCATTTTCCACAGTCAGACACGTTGTTTGTCGAATACGTCAAAACGTTTTGCGGTTGAAACAACAAGCGTCGGGTTACCCGTCGAATGTTGTCACGGACGCTGAGAGAGAAACTTACATTCGCGAATATTTTGAAAAGAGGATTCAACTCGACCCGAAAAGATCAAGCACAACGCTGCCCAGAGAGCGATCACCAAACTTATTTTGAACAGCTTGTGGGGTAGGTTCTCTTTAAGACCAAACTTACCTCAAACGACTCTGGTGAGCGAGCCCGAAGATTTCACCAGAATCGTTTCGGTAATACCGACACCTTGTCGTATTTCTCATTCGTCTCAGACGACGTGGCTCTCGTCCAGCATAAACCCAACAAAGAGGATGTTTGTAAGGGTCGCGACGTTAACGTGTTTATTGGTGCGTTCACCACGGCACACGCCCGACTGGAATTGTACGAATTGATGGACAGACTCGGTGACCGTCTTCTTTACTCGGACACAGACAGCGTCGTGTTCGTGTCTAGGGACGGCGACTGGGAGCCGCCTCTGGGTGATCATTTGGGCGAGCTGACGAGCGAAATAGACGATGGGGATTTTATTACAGAGTTTTGCGCTAGCGGCCCTAAATCGTACGGTTTCCAGACGTCCAAAGGGAAAGTGTGTATGAAAGCTAAGGGGATAACGCTGAATGCTAAAAATTCCCAAGCCATCCGCCTGGAAACCCTGATTGGTCTGGTTGACAGTTATGTGACGTCGCATGATAGTACCAAATACATCCTGGCTCACACAGAAAACATTGTGAGGGATAAAAAGACTCTCACGTTGCACAACAAATCAGTCGTTAAAAGGTTTAAGGTGGTGTATAATAAACGCAGACTTTTGCCCGATTTCACCACGCTTCCTTATGGCTACTGATCAGATGATGATGCACAGAGGGTCGATGGATGTTTCCGATTTTGATTTCAGACTACAACATCCATTTAGTTGTGTTATAAGCGGACCATCCAATTCTGGAAAGTCTTATTTTGTGAAACTTTTGTTGGAAAAAGGTTTGAATTTAATTTCAAGAAAATTGAAAACATTGTTTGGTTGTATGATTGTTGGCAGCCTTTGTGCGATGATGTGCTTAAATTGTACGACATTAAATTTGTGCAAGGAATACCAGAGAGTCTGAATGATGATGATTTGCTACCGTCACTAAACCAAATCTTCTCATCGTGGATGATTTGATGCAGCAAGCCAGCGCAAATTGAGCTTCAAAGGGTGTTTACGCAGTACGTCCATCACCGCAATCTTAGCGCTATTTATATAGTGCAAATTTTATTTGTACAGGGTAAATCCAGCGAACCATCAGCTTAAACGCCAATTATATGATTCTATTTAAAAATCCTCGGACGTCAATCAAGTAGCGATGCTAGGACGCCAAATGTACCCCGGAAACACAAAATACTTTATGGAGTGTTACCACGATGCGGTCAACCAACCTTTCGGCTCCATAATGATAGACTATAAAGCAAAAACTCCCGAGCAGTACCGTCTCAGAACAGGATTGCTTTCCGACCGTCAAGTGGTTTATATCCGAAAAAGAAGAAGAACGTGATCAAATCACCATGTCCGCCAGACTTTGTAAACATCTGCCGGTGTTAAAACTGCTACATAAAGCATCTCCTAAACAACGGCGTCTTATTTTACAATCGTCCGGAATTCATTTTATCGCTGTGTGAAGTGGCGCTTAACATCCTCTCACGGGACTATTCCGGTCAATCCGCAACAGTACCGAAAACTGAAAAGAGAAAAGCGAAATTAAATTTGTAGCCGATAAAAAATCGGCATAGCGGCAAAGAAAGCGAGTCTTCAACCAGAAGGGTGGATTCCTTTTACCGCTCCTGAGCGTCGCCGTCTTTCTTTCGAGCTTGATAGCAAACAGATAGGATGGAGTACACCGAGAAGATGTATTTAGTCCCGCAGCATCAACTGGATAAGGCGAGAACTGAAAATGTTCGCGAGACTATTCAACAGAGTGTGGAAAGCGATTTGGGCGTCGCCATGAGAAATATTTTACTCCGCACTGATTTGAACCCGTGCGAAAAGCAAAACTTTACACAAATACCCTGAGCAGGTTTTGACCATCGTTAAACAAGGCGATCGCGAGAGCGGTGTTTTAACGCAGTCGCTACCGACCCCACTCATAAAGATGAAGTACCGACCGTGGCTAGCGTCGAAGGCGGGTGCTGAGGAGCATGTGGTGGATGAAGTTCTGAAGAATGTACCTTTGAGAAGTGTGAAAAACAGCAGATACATATTAGACAAGATGTCTAAAGCTAAAGGACTAAGCGCGTGGAACGAATCGGGAGAGTTTGTGTTCAGGGTAAAGCCATACAAGGCTCACACATGGTCGATTTGTTAAAAATGTCACGGCCCCGCATAAAGGTTCGTGATAACCGGAGACCTGTAGGATGGTCAGAGTTTCTACGTGCCTTTGCCGAATTAAACATCCCTTTTTCTACAGTGCCGAATCAACAGGTCAGGAGCACAATTAAATCTCTAAAGAGTAAAGCCGACACCGCCTTGTCAGACCTTCTAAAGAGCACGAAGACATTCACGCTCCGTGTTTCCAGAGTCCGAAGACTCTGTGTTTAAATCGACTATCGATCCAAGACAATGGTTGGAATTTTAACGAATCCTTTCATGTGTGTGTGTGTGTGTGTGTGTGTGTGTGTGTGTGTGTGTGTGTGTGTGTACATTAATATGTATCTTATGATTCAATAAAAAAAGATCAAAATATAATGGTTTTAAGATTTTTATTTATATGTCAGACATGTCTGCACACAGTGAACGCATGAGGAAAACATTTTATCATTACAAACATACGGTCTTAATCTCTTCACAAATAGGGACACCATTTTATCATTTTTAATATAATCATCGGTGTATAGTTTCATCACATGGTTATAGTCGTATCCTCTGGCTAAATGATATAGAAAAAACACACAGTGCTGACCGCAGGTATCCGATGAATAATCCTGGACTCGTCTGTCGGAATATAATACGTTGGCGTCGTTGGCTGCTAGAAAGTTATTGATGGTGGTTGGAAAGCGATGGCTGTTGGGCGGATTGCCGAAGCTGTCGAAAAAACACGTGGGCCCATCTTGGGTTAAATAAACGGCGATCCAGTGCTCCCCTGGTAGCCTAGCAGGGTGAGTGTTAATGATACAGGCCGACGGTAAGATCCTTATGGGTTTTTTGGGTAGTTGATCGCTCGGTAGAACGCCGAGAAAATGAGTCCTGCATGTAATTTTATCCATGATGGCGGTGAGTTGCAGTGTGTTCATCTCAATAGTAGTCTATCAGTACCTGGCGGCGGTTAGACAATTCAATGATGCTATCAAATACTGCGTAAACAATTAAATTATGGTATTCGGCAGTGGTTTTCTGAAAGCGAGCTTCGACTCTGATATTCCCGGACTTGATGAGGGAAATGTGCTGACCGCACTCTTCGTCCGGGCGTGAGGGTTAAAGCGTAAAGTGTGTATCCGTTCAGGAAATCATTCCTGCCAATACAGAGCGGTTGGTCTTTAAGGTGTCTCCGGTCGTCATCACCAACTGATAATATTCTCGTACTGCCGAACCATCTTCGAAATTAGGTTGTAGAGGCTTGAGGATATTGTTGACCGTCGGCGTGAGCGGCTAAGAATTCCAGATCGTAATGTTTGAACGCGAATGGATTTTTGTGTAGGAACCGGTGAATGCGTCGTGTCGACCATGGCAATGACGATAGACTTTGGTAGCGTTCTAAAAACAGATTTTCCTGATTGAAACACGAGCCGGCCGGTATGGAGAACGATTTTAGACTGACCCTATCGACAGGGTACTTGGCCGTTGTTGAGAGTAACGTCTGGCGTGAGCCAGTCTCACCGGTGGTGATACAGTAACTTTCTTGACAAATAGGGATGCGGACACTATATTTAATTTGTAAGCCACATCGTCGGCCCTCATCAGACAGAATTCATCTTTTGCTTGAATAAGTCGTATCTTGATATCAACCCCGTTTATCATAAGTTTCTCTTGGAAGAATATATCGCTGTGTATGGGGGCAAGTAGTTCCACCTCCTTGCTTTCGCTGGTGTAACCCGATCTCTTGACAACCCTGCGTTATGGCCTGCGGGGTCTTGAACATCCATGTGACCCGCCGTGTCTTTATGGAACAATCCAGCGCTGAAGACAGATTCCAACGTATCTTTACCGTGGTTGATCAGACTCTCGATGATACAGCGATAAGGGTAAGTGCTCGAACTCTGAGAAATCAGGCGATCGCCGAGGGTCACGTCGACTTGTGAAAATATAGTGGCTCCGGGGTAGTTGATTAGACCCACCTTCGCAGGGTGTGCAATCTCTTCCCCGTTAGGTCTCGTGATTTTCACCCGTAGATAGAGCATTGTGTTATTCAAGGTCAAGGTTTCTTTATTTGTCACATAATAGTTATACAGGGCATAACTAGAAGTGAAATGCAATCGAATCAGGTCCGCCAGTGACAGTGCAAAACAATAAGAATACAAATTATATAAGTAACATAACACAAGGGCATACATATGGTAAGAAAAGGAGAAATAAGAATAAAATGTGCAATGAAATAAAAAGTGCAAAACAATAAGATGTGCAAAAACAATAATTGTGCAAAAGACAATGAGATGTGCAAAAGACAATGAGATGTGCAAAACAACAAGATGTGCAAAAACAATAAGATGTACAAAAAAGAAAACAAAAACAGTGTACTGGGACTTAATAAATAGTAATGTGAATAAGAGGGATGTGCAGACGGGTTGTTCATGGTATTGTACATAGAGCAGCAATGATGAGAATGTGATGATATTTACAGTTGACAATGGGTCTTGTGAGTGTTTATGAAACAGAGTTTGTGTTTAGGAGCCTGATGGCCTGAGGAAGAAGCTCTTCCTCAGTCTTTCAGTCTTTGCCATCATGCTCCTGAAGCGCCTGCCAGATGGCAGTAAACAGAAAAGATGGTTACCGGGGTGAGTAGAATCTTTGAGGATTTTTGCAGCTCTGCTTTTGCAGCGTTTGAGGTAGATGTGCTGCAGAGAGGGGAGAGCAGACCCTGAGATGCGCTCAGCTAAGCGCACGACTCTCTGTAGAGCTTTGCAGTCCTGGTTTGTGGCATTATTATACCACACTGAGATGCACTGAGTCAGAACACTTTCTATGGCCCTGAATAGAAAGTTTTCAGGATAGCTGGTGAGACCCTGAATTTCCTCAGCTGTCGAGATGGTACAGCCTTTGCCTGGCTTTCTTAACCTGTGATTGAATGTGTGTAGTCCAAGTCAGGTCCTCGGAGATGTTTACCGAGGTACTTGAAGCTACTCACCCTCTCCACAGGGTCCCACTGATCATAAGAGGAGTGTAGGGCTGCTGCTGTCTCTTCCTGAAGTCCACGATCAGCTCCTTAGTTTTGCTCACGTTCAGAGAGAGACAGTTGTCCTGGCACCATGATGTAAGTCTCTCCACCTCATCCAAGTATGCGCCTCGTCACCGTTGTTGATGAGGCCCAGAACCACAGTATCATCCGCAAATTTGACAATAGAGGTGGAGCTGTGTGAGGACACGCAGTCGTGTGTAGAGAGTATAGCAGGGGCTCAGGACACAGCCCTGTGGGGCTCCTACATTCAGGGTGATGGAGTTGGAGGTGAACTGGCCGACTTTCACCACTTGTGGTCTGGCGGTGAGGAAATCTTGAATCCAGTCACAAAGTGAAGTGTTTAGGCCGAGGTCTGAGGTTTAACAGTCAGCTTGGTGGGGACTATAGTGTTGAAAGCTGAGCTATAGTCTATGAATAGCAGCCTGACATAGTTGCCATTTTTGCTGTCGATGTGAGTGAGGGAGTGCAGTACCTGGGAGATGGCATCATCAGTAGACCTATTTGGCCGATAGGCAAACTGAAGAGGGTCCAAGGTAGCAGGGATGGAGGAGCAAATGTGTTTCTTTAAAGTCTCTCAAAACCTTCATGACCTTACCGTCGATGTGAGGGCAACTGGACGATAGTCATTCAGGCAAGAGGGTTTACTGTTCTTAGGCACAGGGATTATGACAGATTTTTAAAGGAGGTGGGAACAACAGAGGTAGCAAGGGACTCATTAAAGATGGAAGTAAACAATCCGGCAAGCTGATCAGCACAGGACCTCAGAACGCACCAGTAATCCCATCAGGTCCTGCTGCTTTCCTGACGCGTTCACTCTCTTTAGTTCCCTCCGTCATCCTCTGAAAAGGTGATTACATGATCATTGCTGCTCTGTCTGCTGCTTCCTGACAGTTCGGCAGATTTGCGCCGCCGTTGCAGTCAAAGCGACCGTAGAAAGTGTTTAGCTCTTGAGCAGCGGATCTGCTCTCACCTCTGCGGAGGATTTATTTCCAGAGGAACAGATGGTCTTCAGTCCCTGCCACATGCGACGAGAGTCATTGAGCTGGAAATGTGACTCAATTTTCTCACTGTACCGGCGCTTAGCGGCTCGTATTGACGCGAGAGGCGTAGCATGATGTTTTGTACTGCTCATGTTCCTGACAACAGACCGGCATTGTATGCGGCAGTGCGATTGTTAACCGCATCACGGATTGATCTGTCCACCCACGGTTTCTGATTAGTAAATGTCCTTATTGTTACCGTTTCAGTGGCTTGCTCGGTTAGCGTGTTTACGCTTACTGCTACATCCGTGAATTCGCTGGCGTCAGATGAACTCGCCCGAACATGTCCCAGTCGGCGTCATCAAGAGACGCCCTGTAGCGTAGCTTCAGAGTGGGGGACCACGCGTCACTTCCCTCTCCACCGGCTCGCGGCGATCCTTTGTTTGTATTCGGCGTGAGAAAATGGCGACATGATCTGATTTGCCAAAAGCCGGCAGTGAGTGGGCTTTGTAGGCGTTGTTGAGCGGAGTGTAGCAGTGATCCAGTGTATTCAGTCCTCTGGTTGGACAGGATATGTGTTGATGAAAGTTCGCAGGACTTTCTTGAGGTTAACCTTGTTAAAGTCTCCAGCGATGCATGCAGCGTCGGGATGTTTGTTGATATATCCGCTGATTTCATCGTGGAGATTTGACAAAGCCACGCTAGTGTCTGCTTGTGGAGGAATATAAACGGCAGACACGAGGACCCGATGTAAATTCCGGGGCAGATAGAAGGGCGGCAGATAATGGAGATGTTCCAGATGAGGCAGAACAGGCAGCGACAGAATGGAGATATTCCTGGGGTCACACCATTTCTTGTTAATAAAGAAACACACTCCACCACCTTTGTTTTTCCGGCCTCGGCTGTTCTGTCCATCCGTAAAACAGAGAAGTTATCAGGCGGCGTTACAGCGGTGTCCGGGACCGTTGGCGTGAGCCACGTTTATCAGACAAAAGATGTTGCAGTCCCTAATGTCTCGTTGGAAACTAATCCTGGCTCTAAGATCGTCCATCTTATTCTCCAAGGATTGGACATTAGCGAGCAGAATACTCGGTAGAGGAGGACTGTGTGCCCTTTTCCTCAGTCTGCTGCGTATTCCAACCACGTCTCCCTTGATGTTTCCTTCGCCTCCCGGTTGTTCAGGTTGTCATTGTTCAACTCGGTGCTCAAGTATTCTCAATATGGCCACGCTGGGTCCGTGGATAAAGTATCCTTAATCAGGTTAGTGTAGCGATGTCCAATGTCCAAAAGTGTTCTTCTGTCGTACATAATCATTGCAGACATACACGTATCAAAAGTAAAAAAAAAAAAAAATAGGTAGAACACACATAAAAGCACAATTCTGAGCGGAGCTAATTCACAGGCGTCTGAACTCAGCAGCGCCACCGAAGCTCCCGAAGCTCTTATTGAGATCCCACATAATCATCGCCGTTGCCTGCGATAAAAATTACAATGGTGCAGAGCCCGATATGGCCGATAATGGTGCTACTTCTAAATAGCCGTTTTCTCAATAACGGTCTGTGTCAGGACCGAAAATAAGTCCAGCTCGGACTTGATGCATTCTCCCGACATGCGATGCAGTAGCGCCATGTTAGAATATGGATTTTGTGGCTCTCTTGATCGACACGTTTCGACTGACAGACCTCTTACGCTTTCTGCGTACGAGTGAGCGCTTGTTTGATCCGCGCACTGTTTTCTTCTTCTTCTTGGCGCTGCCCGTTGACCACGCCTCCTCACACCCGGCGGTTTAGACATTCTCTTCGTGCCATGACCATCAGACCAGACCCGTCTTGAGCTTTATCGCTATGCGTCAAAACGTTTGAGACGACGTCGGATACTATATTTTTAGCTGCCGATTTTAGGTGTGGTTTCGCTAAATCCTCTTTTAACAACGGTCCGGCCATCCTGAACAGCCCTCTGAATAGGCCTCCAACTGATCCCGAATAACCCCTGATTTTGGCAATAGCTCACATAGTATTGGGCTCTCCGGTCTATAATAAACCATTTTAAAGAATAGAAATATTTTTGGTTTAAAGTGTAGTTTTACGATGACTTTCCCATAAGAAAATGGTACTTTGGTTTTGATCGTCCTTCAACTCGGTGATGTGATCCTTGCTGATCGATGCGTAATGGGGTTGTCATATCTAGCAATGACCACGTCGTTGCCTTTACCCGTTATATGCGCATCTCAAAGGGAAGAATCTCCGACCGCTTGGTATTGGATGATGTCGGTGTAACATTGTGTAGAACCCTGCGTTGATATCGCATTGATGAGGAGCGTACATGATGACGCGTTTGCGGTAAAATCGGGTTCTTTATGATAGTTTAAACCTCCAGAGGTTTTGCGTCATTCCTAAAATAGTGGCGAGTCTTCCCGGAAACTCACTGAAATGTTGGGTTTCGCGGTCAGATACACCTTGTTTTTAATTCGTCATGATTCAATACGGCCGCTGGTGCGATGAGTTGATTTATAGCCGGAGGATCGCCGAATGTTTCGTAGTACCCTCCGCTTATGTATAATTTTGTAATTATAGAAAAACAATATTTGAGGATTGTTATCCGGGGTTCGTATGTAGGATGAAATGCCCATCTTCGTCATTAAAGTTGTACCAACTTCTAGGATATTCGATTTAGTCCGACTTCCCATTGTCCTTTCAAGTTTATAGCTTTAGCCAACCTGGTTGTATAGCTTGATATACGATTTTCAGGATAAACCGACAACCGCATTGCAGTAGAACCCGTGATCCTCCATGACGTCGTCTCATCCGTTAACGATTAAGGAGATTGCAAGTCCAGCAGAGTTTTTATCTATATAACTATTAAATTTTGAAGGCCATCCTAGCCATTTCACTAAAACAAGCGTAGATTTCCTTGTTTTTTCTGACCTAAAATCTTTTCCACCTTAAAAGATTTGTTTTACTCACAATTATTTTTGCAGCTCTTCTTCATAAAACCCTCGATGACATCGCCATCATAATCCTTGAGTCTGTAGACCGGGGTTGGACGTGGAATACACGAGGATACGGTGAAAAATTCTTCCGTAGTTCTGCTCATAACCTTTCGGACCTCTCACTTTAGAAATCCTGACGACGTCGCCGACTTTGAAATTAAATACGGTCTTCTTCTGCTTCTTTATATCGCCGTACAAGTTTTGAAACACTTGACCCTCATTTACCTTGTCGATGTCCACGGGTCTCATTCTGATACTTCGGTGATAACTGGTGTTGTACCCTTGAATAATGTCTTGTAAAACATCTATGTATCGGCGGAATTTGTAGCCGTTAAAAATCTCCACATGCGGCTTTTAATGTTCTATTAAATCGCTCCACGACACTGGCTTTCAAATCCGTAGCGGTAGCGAAGTGGTTAATGTCGTGCTTTTTCATCACATCTTGAAAATGTTTGTTAAAAAATTCCTTTCCCTGATCCGTCTGCAATTTCTGAGGCACACGACCCTCTTTGAGTATAGACTGGAACGCTTTAGTAACCTCAATGCCGCCCTTATTCTTCAAAACTCGAACCCATGAGAACTTGCTAAATACATCTATGCATGTCAGTAGGTATTTATGACCGTCATTATCCTTGGCGTAGGCACACATGTCGACAAGATTGGCCTGGAACTGTGTATCGACCCTGTACACAACCACTCTATTTCGTTTGTATTTTATAGGTGCTGTTTTGTGTAATGTGTAAGCATCCTCACCAGCCAACCATTCTGAAACCTCTTTATCGCTTAGCGGACGCCGCTATCTTTTAAGACGGCGTCTTTTAATCGTTTTTTACCCCCTAGAGAGCCGGGGTTGGACGGTGTATAATAAGCCTTTTTCATGAGCTCCGACATGCTGTCGCTTCAACCGATGCAAAAGAATAACGCAAGTAGTTTGAATCAATCTTTATTAAAAAACGTTACAGGATGCATGCAAAATCTAAGTAAATGGTATTAATACAATCTAAGTAAAATGATACACGTAAAGTAAAAATGGATATAATACAACACACTAACTAAGAATGGTTAGTAAAAAGAATAATGTAGCAAATAGTTAGTAATAATGACATCAATGATAGTCTAACCAGAAAAGAAAGTCGCGGCAGGCCATCATGTTTTTGTCTAGGATGTAATCAACATACATTACGACAATTTTGTGAACGGTCTCATGAATATCGGCATGTTTTTGAATTTCATCATCATCGCTTTCATTCAAGATCAACTCAGTACATACATCCGCCACATAGGTAGAAGTACACAACACATCGGTGATTTCGATCATACATTGTGATTCAATCATCATATCTAGAACCTCTTTTATCATTACATCAGGGGGGTCTGTACCATCAACACATTTATCCGTCAAATCGTCCCATGAATTAGCCAGTCCTCTTATTAACACCATATTTTTCTTGAGATTTGCCTGACGCGTAGTGTTGTGGTCAACTGGAATATGGAATATATGCGTCCGCAATAATCTTATACAGCAGCTCAGTCATCTGCCGTCTGTAATGCTCTTTAAACATGAATTCCATACAGCTCCTTAGGCTAGAGGCTACACCCATGCTGGAGCTGACTTGGTCGCTCGCCATTCACAATTGAAAGACCTTGCCAGAGATCAACGACGTCGTAGACTATTTCCTTGCAGGGTTTGTCCAGAAGTTTCAGCCTGATTTCTTCTAGCTTGGCAACTATGAATGGTTCGCCTTTAATTCGTGCAGAATAGTCCCGACTGTCCCTTGGATACGATGGGGGTGAGATTTTAACCCACAGCGGTTTAGGAGAATACCGATGATGGAATGAAAAAGGGCTTAAACAGCTTGCCTGACAGCTCGTCAAAGTGTGTGTCGAAGTAGAAGTTGGGAGGGTCAAACAGACAGGAATGTTGCAGCTGGCTAGGATGGTCAATCGCACACCCCTCGCAGTCTTCCTTCAGCTTATCGCCGATGAGATGTTCCAGCAGCACCACGATCGCTGCTTTTATGATTTTGAATCCGACGTCGCTGAAACATCCGTCTGTAGCGTCGAGACCGGCTTTAGTGTCGAGACCGGCTTTAGCGATGGGTAGGTAAGTCAGGTTGTGTGATCCGAGGTCTGAGCCCAATTTATCCAGCCAGTCTTCGGAGGGGTTGACGATGTTAGCCGGACCCCAGTCGTTTTGGAGGTCCGATTCCCAATCTTTGTGGAGGTCCGATGGTCCAAGGGGGAAAGTCAGGCAATGGTCGCTTGCGTTGTCGTCAGGAGGGTCGAGAATGCTGCCGAAGGAGATGCCGCAGCTACACACATGAGCGGGTAATGAAGCGCCGTCTTCAGCCATGGTTTATAAATGCTGCTTGAGAGGGTCTGGTCACTGACTTTATAGCAAATGTAGTAAAGGGGCGGGACGTCGTAGCACTGCAGCCATGGTTTATAAACGACGCCTGGGAGGGTCTGACCGGCGAGCTTCCGGATGTCCGTAGTAAATGGGGGCGGAATAGCGCATGTATGTACTGCTGCGCACACATCTCTCAGGGTGGAACAGCTGCACTTTAATTTTGTTGTAGCCGTCATGCAGCTCGCACCATTTGAACATCTTGTTTATTATTGAAAAATACCGCCAGCAGATCCAGATCGCGCCACTTGAACAAAAATTGCATTTCATACAGATCGTTATGCTCGTTAGGCAGGACGGCGACCCCTGACCGATTTTTGTTGAGCTTTGTCTTGTCTTTACAGCAGAATATGTAGACAGAATCATCTGGGTTCTTTTTAGCGTGGTCACCTACCACGCGGTACCGGACATTCGGGTCTACCCGTCCCACTCTGAAACATACAAAGGCTCTTCGCCGCTGTTCAGATCCTTCCAGACAAATTTGTAAAATAATGACCAGTCTTTTCAGGAAATACAACACGCGTCTTCCCGGCTGAAACTCGCCTGCGTTGTCGGTGGTGTAGAGTATAACAACTCGAGTTGATTTATGAAATTTGTACCCGAATACACGGTTACTGCTCATCATAAATTCACCTTTAGTCCATTCCGAAAGTTCATGGAGAAAGTTTGTCAAACGGACGTGACCGAAAGGTTTTCTCGGTGCCATAGTCAGACTGGCCATCAGACTGTCCGTCGTTGCTGCTCACCCCGCCTCTGGGGATTTAGGGGCGATAAACAGTCCATGCTCATGTAGCTCATGTTTTCTCTTTCTGATTGATGTAGAACACACTGACCCATTTATACGCTGCTATGGGAAGCGGTGGTGGGAGGAATTTCCTGATAACAGCGTCTTCAAAAGTAGTAGTAGTAGTAGTAGCCCTTTATTGTCACTAGTACAAGTACCAGCGAAATTAGCCATCAACCTGTCCATACATACACAACATACATATGACAACGGGGTAGACAGAACAGGAGACAGGGTATTTAGAAAATACAGCTTTTACATGAGGAGAGAGAGGAGGAAAAAATTTTAACCCCAGACTATGCTCCATTTGGAGTACAGTCTGAGAACAGAAAAAACACCTCAGCACAAAAGCACATATACCATAAACACATGACATTGCAACAGAAACATATCCAGCTCTGGCAAGCAGCCATCCGGTCCAGTGCCATGCGGCGCCCGGTCTCAGACCTGCTCGCCCTAGTGGCGGTACAAAGCATTTCAGAGGCAGTTGAATGGGGAGGGTAATGTCTGTAATGGGGAAGGGAGCAAGAGAGTCTTCACTGCATCGCTCTCTCAGGGTGGTGAAACCAGGCGGCCTTGGCCAAGGCGCTGGTAGGGGAGCCAGAAAGATAAGATTAAGTTGTTATGACTTTTGGGGCGAACAGCTGCAAAATTTCCACAGCTCATTCTCTTTGTCCATTCTGATCTCTGAAATCACCAAATTTCACTTCCAAAGCAGCGAGTTTCATCATGATGGTATCCATATTCCGGTTTATAGTCTCAGTCTCATTGCTGACCGCTCTTCCCACAGCTTCAATCAAAACGGGCAGCCTTGTGAGACTTTGAACAGCTGTTCCCGTCTTCTGAATTTTTCGATAACCCAGGGTAAAGCCTAATCCAATCAGCAGAATACCTGTTATCATGGTGCCGAAAAGGTAGATATCCTCAGCGTCCTCCACGGACAGAGCCGCCAGACATACGATTTGCCACCTCTCCACACGCATCCCTCGTATATCCGGCGCGAACGTCCCGTCAGGACAAACAGGTTCCCCAGAACCCAGACTTCTCGTTGAGAAGATGGTGTCAATCGCGCTGAGAGACCAGTTGATCAAATCCATAATTTTCTAGTTTGGAGAGCCGTGCAGAAGGAGTCTCTTCAATAGATGAGACGAGACAGCAGAAGCCAGCAGGGAGGAAAAAAAGGGTAGGGCGGGGAGTGAAATCTAAGCGACTACCTCTGTTGACAGCCAAACGAAAAGACAAAACCTTCTGTCATTTATTATACAGCCTTCAAAAACAAAAACCTTCTGTCAAAATCATCAAAACCTGCTGTCAAAACATCAAAACCATCAAAACCACCTGTCAAAATCATCAAAACATTAAAACCTGCTGTCATTTATTATACAGCCTTCAAAACAAAACCTTCTGTCAAAATCATCAAAACATCAAAACCTGCTGTCAAAACATCAAAACCATCAAAACCACCTGTCAAAATCATCAAAAACATCAAAACCTGCTGTCATTTATTATACAGCCTTCAAAAACAAAAACCTTCTGTCAAAATCATCAAAAACATCAAAACCTGCTGTCAAAACATCAAAACCATCAAAACCTGCTGTCAAAACATCAAAACCATCAAAACCTACTGTCAATAACATCAAAACCATCAAAACCACCTGTCAAAATCATCAAAACCTACTGTCATTATAACATGATTTATAATACCGGAAGTCCCGCCTTATACAGGAAGTCCCGCCTATACAGGAAATCCCGCCTTATACCGGAAGTCCGCCCCATATAACGGAAGTCCCGCCCCTATACCGGAAGTCCCGCCTACACAGGAAGTCCCGCCCCTACACCAGAAGCCCCGCCCACCTGTCAATCAATCATTTTGACAGGTCGTGTATGGTATTTACTACTATTGTCTTTTGCACATCTTATTGTTTTTTGCACATCTTATTGTTTTGCACTTTTTTTATTTCATTGCACATTTTACTCTTATTTCTCCTTTTCTTACCATATGTATGCCCTTGTGTTATGTTACTTTATATAATTTGTATTCTTATTATTTTGCACTGTCCACTGAGCGGACCTGATTCGATTACATTTCACTTCTAATTATACCCTGTATAACTATTATGTGACAAATAAAGAAACCTTGACCTTGATCAGACGATAATCTGATTTAGTTTTGGGATCTGAGTTGAATTTAGGAGAGGAGTAGCCGGATCCGTATGTAGGAGAACTGTTTGGATGGTAGAACACCACTGACACCTGAAAAAGACAGAAACTATTAAAATGAGAGGAAACACATGCTTTAGATGAATCTCTTAAAGATCTGAGGTTCATACACGTGCAAGCAGTGATGAGAAGACAGAGTTTGATCAGCATGTTTCTCTGTGTGAGTAGATCTGCTCTCAGTGTTTTATGAAGCGCTGTACAGAGAGAAGAAACAGAGATTATTAAAGAGAGGTTTGTGGGAGGAGTCTTTGACAGCCAATCACTGTCTGTCTCATATTCTGGAAAACATGCTAATTCCCTCAATATGGTCGCTTACAGAGCTGACAAAACCAAAGTGCAATAGAGGGTAAAAATAATGTTACTACACCCATTAACTCCATATTTGATCATTTTGATCAGTGCCTCTTTTTTTAAACTTGATAGATATATTACTTATTATATGAAAACAAGCAGTCAGGATATTCTTGAAAAACTCCTCTCACAGATATAATGTATTTTTCATGTAGATTAATTAATTAATGTTTAATGTGTTTTGACAACCTAATCACAGTAAATTGTAACTAATAAAAAATCCACTTTAGCAAGATGAATCCGTTCTGGTCTGTGCTGAAGTGAGTGTGTGTGTCAGATGTGTTGAGTGTGTGTTGTGTTTGGTGTCCCTAAGATGTTTTCTAACCACATCAAAAGAAAGAATGTAAATATTATACCCAGAAGAGGCATGCCACACCTATTAGTGTTTTTGCCAAAAATATAAATTCTGCCTCAATTTGATAATCTGGGACAGGTCACTTTGTAATCTGGGACATATGATTTAGGACTAAACTATATGGCACTTAATACATGCCAAACACAATATCACTGATAGCTCCCTTCATTCTACTCTCATAGCTTCTTCGTATTTCTCTCATCCCCCTCTCCCTCTCTCTCTCTCTCTCTCTCTCTTCCTCGCTCTTTCTGTTGCCATTTCTTTTCCTGACGCTTTTGTGCAATAGTATTCTGTAATACAGTTCATTGAGTTAATTAAAGGTCATGAATATTTTCATATGCTAGCTGACTGTGTGTGTTTGTGTGTGTTTGTGTGTTTGTGTAGAACATTGTCAACTGGCCTAGGCACAGATTCCCCTCCTGCTCAGTGATTTGAACCGTTGTATATCCTAAACTAACTGGGACTTTGGGAAATGAAATGGTTTCCTTCATCCTGAGACCTTTGCTTGCTATTTGAATACGTTTTCCAGATTCCATCTCTGTAGCATCTCTCTAACTAGCTGGTTTAGCTAGCTGCTAGCTACTGTGAACTTATACTAATGTAATAACCTCCAGCATTAACAGCCATTTCTCATTAGGGCATATATTGGCCCTTGTCATTAGACTTATAAAGTCCGTAAATTCATATTTTCCCCATTTGAAGACTGTCCCAGATTACCCAAAGCATGCTGTCCCACATTCTCAATCATGTTTGATAAAGTGGGACAACAAAAAAATGTTTGGAAGAAAAAAACTAAAACACATTTTCAATCTCCTCCATCAAGTGATTTCAGTCACATGACATCCATGATAAAGTTATAGTAAAAGTACCAGTGACTAAACTTTGTTAGAACAGGAAAAAATGTGTCCCAGATTACCCGAATTCACCCTATCTGAACAATTTGCATAATATAATTTAATTTATTAAAACATAGAAACGAATTCAATATGAAAAATAATAACAATCAACAAAACAATACAATGAACTCTAGAAACTAATTCTGAAAGTCAAAGTCATTTGCTGATTTCACAGGACAGATGTTATTTTGAAATGATCATTAATCATGCTATTAATTAAAGAGATGTTTAATGAATCCTCTGAATAGATCTAAAACACAGTGCTGAAGTTTGTCTTGTATCAGATGCAGTGATCTGTGCAGATTTTCTTCAGGACAGGAAGTTCAGTCCTGACACACAGGAAACACCTGCTCTCATAATCAGCTCTATGTAAATGATCAGTTTCTCTGAGCTCTTTTTATCGATTGACTTGATGTTCATTTAACCAGACAAGAGCATAACAACAAATGATCAGGAAACTATACATGAACAAGAATAAATAAATTAATAAAAAAGACGGGCAAACGATTACTAAAGATCCAGTCCTCTTATAAAAGACACAGTTTGTTTGAAGACTAAAAAAATGACATAAAAAATGTGAGCTTAGTATTTGAATAAATGCGTTTATGTAAATAAACTGTCTGTCAATCATCCAGTGATGACTGTTGATGATGTATAACATGATGATGAAAGATGATGATGTGTCTGAGAAGCTCCTCCCTCTTCTTTCTCTTCAGTCTCTTAAAGCTCGTCTCTGATCGCTCTCATCTGTTCAGTCTGTTCATCACACACTCACAACATGCTGACCATCTTCATCCTCCTCATCATCACTCTGTCATGTAAGACGTCTCTAGACGGCAGTTACAGATGCTCATGAATATGTCAGATGTGACTGTTGTGTATCATTGATGTTGTGTGTTTATTCTGCAGGTGTCAGTGGAGTGACTGTAGTGACTCAGAGTCCTCCATTAATCACAGTCAGTAAAGGATAAATGCTCTCGTTGGTCTGTAACACAGGCAGCTCTACTGATGGTGCACGCTGGTATAAACAGGTCACAGGAGAAGCACCTCAGTTCGTTTTAAACTCTTATCACGGCTGAAGCTCTCCTAAATATGGATCTGGATTCTCCTCGTCTAAATTTACAGTGTCTTATCCAACCAAGTCAGACTGTCATCTGTCAGTCAGTAATGTGGATGTGGATGATTCTGCAGTGTATTACTGTAACACATGGGACGACTCTGCTAAAGAGAACGTATCACAGTGATTCACAGCATGACAAAAACTCCTCACTGCTCACATTCACTTCTGCTTCTAGACAACAGATGATGAATATGAAACAGCTTCAGCTTCTAATGTTCTTACATTCAAAAATATGGATAAACACATTAATATCATTTTTTTTTTTACAAATTAAATGTATTCACATAAATGGCAACAGTCTGTAACAATTACAATTCATTTACATATTTATGTACATAAAGGGATAGTTTAGCCAAAACTCTTGTCATTAATTACTCACCCTCATGTTGTTCCAAACCTGGAAGACCTTCGTTCATCACAAATTAAGATATTTTTGATGAAATCCGAGAGCTTTCTAATCCTCCATAGACAGCAAGGGGACTGAAATCAGAAATGTAGTAAGGACATTTTTAAAATAGTTCATGTGACATCAGTGGTGCAACCATCATTTTATGGAGCTACGAGAATAGATTTAATGCACAAAGAAAACAAAGAAAACAATCTTGCCCACTGATCTACATTTATCTTTTTATAGATCAGTGAATTTGCCATTATGAGGTCATCTATTGATATTTATCTACCAGTTTTAGCTAGCTTTCAATTAAAGCAGTTGGCAACACTGCTTGCCTGGATCCCAAAATTGTATTAACAGTCTTCTATCAGCTAAGACATTGACTGAGGAAAAAGCCAGTGAAGAGCAGAAGCAGGAGATGAAATGATGATAAAAAGGAGCAGAGTTTATTGAATATAATCTTAGTTGCGTATGTTTTACTGCTCAGACTTTGTCTGAAGAACACAAATCCATCAATAGTGTTATACCAAACTGATCCACAACAACATCCCATAAACCTTGAGTTTCCATAAACATTCCCTCGTATCTCTTATTCATGAAGACAAACAGCCCTTGAAACCACAGTCATAAGACTAAACGACAATGGAAAAATAATAGAATAGAATAGACTTGTTAATTAATGAATCAAGGATAGGAGTATCTCAGACAGCAACCAGTGTGGATCTGGGCTAACGCTATGTTACTGTCTGGGATATAAATGGCTATAATGATTATTATGATCATATGATTAAATGGAATATAAAAAAATATTAAATAATAAATCATTATAACTGAATAAATGTATGAAGAATGAAGGAATGAATGAATATAAAAGAAAGTAAAGTAAAACACAACGCTCTCTTGAAGCAAAGCACACACAAGCTGCATTTGAGGACCCTCAGATCCTTCAGTGTTGATTATATAATATTTTACATATTTACAAATCACTTCACCAATTTATCAAGCCTTCTGTGGGACTACCAGGACAACATAGACATTGGCCGACCAAATAAATATGACACAAATGTTAAAAAATATCACAACCAACCCCAGCCAATACAAGAGAGAATGGAAGACATAATGTTTACACATCCAGAAAGAAAAGTTTGTTTAGTTTGTTGGAACTGGACTTAATTTTGATTATCTTACTAGCTTGCAGAGAAAAAAAAAGACCATAGAGTGACTCACGTCTAAACCTGGGGAGACCATCGTCGATCCTGGAGAATCACAGTCCTGCAGAGTTCAGCTCCAGCAGTCAAACACACATGAACAAGCTAAACAAGGTCTAAAGGTTAGAAGCTACAAGCAGGTGAGTTTTTAATGAAGGCTGGAGTAAAACACTGCAGGAATGTGGCTCACCAGGACTGATGTTGGCCCCTCCAGCCCTAAACTATAGTTTGATGTGATCTAATTATCTCTATCCCACCATATCTTAATCATGAGGTTGACCTCTAGTCACTAAAAGTCAAGGCATTTCCTCGTCACTCCATCCTACAGCATTTAATTCAGAGTTTAAGCAAATTAAACAGTTTACAAACTACTATGTGTATCCATCTAATCTTGACTTGTTTTACAGCAGAATGAAACACCAGTGAAACTACATAAGGAGCTTCTCATCATGTTTATAGCTCTGAATACTGATATGTCTTGACATTCTTGACCATTGGTATAATGTTATGTCCCTCCAGGGTGATTTCTGTGCATCTCAATCCTAAACCTGGTTTTGAGCTTTTGTGTGGATTCTCAGCCAAAGCTGTACATTACATCACACGAAAATCTGACGCTAAATGCACATCAACTTACTGCTGAGGTCTACAGATTAACCTGACTAGTAAAATGTGCTCTGGTCAGAATCAGTGCTGTGTGTTATTTGGGAAATGTGGGTGTTGCAGTTTCTTGTCAGACGTGTGACAGCTCTGCTAATAAGTGAGTAACCTCACAGCATTTCTCTCACGTCTGGCATCTTGGACAACACGTACTTCTAAAAATCTTGTATTTAAGTTAAAAGAAGTGCAAATTTGTTTAAAGCGTGTCTTGCATTTTTTTCCCCATTTCTCTACCCGTGTCTCACTTTTTAAAGCAAAATCACATTCTGTGTGAACTGCCTCTTATATCTTAGATTCTTTAACTTGAATAAGTGCAATATACCAATACTCTAAACAATACGATACTGCAGATAGTGTACAATAATGTAGATTTGAGAGCTTACAGTGGAGAGAAATATCCAAGTGTGTACAAATATCCAACTCCTTTAACAATCAGAAGCAAAGCATGATGGAAACTATAAATCTGCTTTAAATCATTCAGTGAATGTGTGCATATATGTGTGTACAAACATTTACATTGATATGGGAGCATCTATGTGCAATATATACTCAAATGATCAAACAATTCATATTTATTTCTTAATTTCGAAATATATTTATGCCAACCTAAAAAAACAAAAAAACAACACACACACATTTATAAATGGGGACATTACATAGACTTCTATTGTTTTATATACAGATAGTTATAGACTTTGTAAGATAATCCAAACCCAAACCCAAACCCTACCCCTCACAGAAGACTTTCTGCATTTTTACAATAATTTTTTTTATGCCAGTTTTACATATGAAAATTCTGTGTAATGTCTATTATTGTTAAAACAGTATGTAAACTAGTAGCAGTATACAGTTGTTACGTTCTCTATGCTGCCTGAAATAGTCACATTTTTACAGGATAAGCGTGTTAAACTGTATGCTACACTGATTTTATATAAACCATCTAAATCATATTGCATGTGTAATTCAGTTAGTGTTGTTATCATCTTGGTTCATTCGTCCCTCACATTCTTTAACAGCTTTGACTATAAACTTCAAACAAATCTATTCAAGATAATGTAAAGTTTGATTAATGCAGCATTACAGCAAACCAGGAAGACAAAACTAGCCTAGTTACTGTAAGTGCAATGCATTGTGCACATCATACTTTATACTGTATTATAATAAATGTGACCCTGAGCATCGCTTACATGTGCAGCTTCATCCTGTCCTTCAGAATCAGATCAAAGATCTTTCTCGATAATAACATTTATAGTTTTATGCAAATTGTGAGGTTTCTCTGTTCTCGTTATTTATGGTCTTACAGGCTTGCAGGTGCTCTGGAGTTTAACGTTCATAAAGTTTTTATTTTGCAGAAATACAATATAGAAGAACCGTTATAAATAAATAATAAATAATTAAATGCTTTAAGATACTTTCTCCACTATAAGAACTTTTTGTGGAAATATTTTGTGGATGTTAAAGGTTCTTTATGGAAACATAGATGCCAATAAATCTTCTAAAAAATTTCATTTTCAAGAGTGTAAGTTTGAATAACTCAATGAACAATATTTATTTGAATATTTTAGTTGCATAATTTGAAACTATAAATCAGATTGGTCATGTTTTAATATTTGTTTTAGTTTTTTGTGCAAATTAACATTAGCATATACATTTAATTCACTATGTTACTTCAAGAATTAGTCATTAAACTGACATTAATTTTGTATAAATGATGAAAACATTATGATTTCCCCCCATAAGTGCAATAACTGAATATTACAGCAGTCATGCAGCGTTAGGATGAAGTGATTGGCTGAAGTCTGATCCTCCCTCTTTCAGAGTTTCTCTTCTCTATATGAGTATCTCTCTCTCATTCTCTTCATCTCTTCTCTAAACTCAATCTGTTCATCAGTCGAGATGCTGATAATATTCTACTGCGTTATTCTCTCTCTTCTGTCATGTAAGTTACACATTTCACTCTAAACTTGTTCTTCTCTCAGGGATGTCAAGGTTAATGAAATTAATTTGATTCATTATAATTCTACAGCTGTCAGATGTGTGAAAGTGGTCACACAGAAACCTTCAATACTGACAGAAGAAAAAGGCAGATCTGTGACTATGGACTGTAACATTGAAAAGGACGAGGGTTATTTTGTCGGCTGGTATAAACAGATTCCAAACACAACTCCTCAGTTTGTGTTGAGATACTATCACTCTCACAGCGCTCCTGATAAATATGGAGATGGTTTTTCCTCCAGCCGCTTCACATCTAAAGCTCCGTCAAATATTGATTATCAGCTGATCATCAGTAATGTGGATGTGGATGATTCTGCAGTGTATTACTGTAGCACATGGGACAACTCTGTTACTGAGGGGTATCACAGTGATTCACAGCATGACAAAAACCTCCTCACTGCTCACATTCACTTCTGCTTCTAGACAACAGATGACAACAGCACTACTTCACATCTCAGATTCATGATGAATAATAACATATCACAGATGATAATCTCTCCTGTAATATAATTCCTCTCTTATATTTTATTTTGTCCTGTTTGTATCTGGACAGTCACTGATCACTTTATGCTTTGATTAAATGCAAAAGAGGAGCTTGGACATTCTGCTAAATTTCTCCTTCTCTGCTCCTCAGAAGACAGAACGTCCCGTGGGTTTGCTTTAGCGTCCGTCATCAGTAGATCCATGTGTTCATGTTCAGAGACACTTTATGGGCTTCATTCACTTTAATTGACTACAGCAGGATTCTCCTGCAGATAACAACAGTCACATATAAGATTGTGTTTCAAAGCACTTTAACACACAGCAGTCAAACACAACTAACATGAAGACTGATTGTGTTTGAATCTGAATCATTTCTCCATCAATGAAACGTGTAAAGCATACAGTCAGCTGAGCTCGAGTGAGTGTTTCACTTCTGTTTGTGTCTCTTCACAGACTGAGGAGGTTTTTGTTCGGCTGAACATATGAAACGTGTCACTGTGGTATTCGGACAAGGAACAAAACTCATTGTGAATGGTAAGTCATCTTTCCACTGTTATTATATTTATGTCTTACTGTATTACATATAGTCCACTAGTTGTAGATATATAATCTCATTATCTTGTTTACAGTATAGTTTATTTACAGTTAAACGTGTGAATTCAGTCACAGACAGTTTTATCCAGAACCTCTCGTGAAAAATATACTGAAAAACTTTCACTACGGCTTTAACTTTCATCTCTTTTGTGTTATATTCAGATATTAGTTGTAGTATAGCATTGAACAGACTGTTATCATGTTCTGATTTATAAAAACAACAGCTTTGTGCTTTTACATTTTTTTTAAATTAATTATTAATGTACAGTATGGGTGAAACAGCATGTGAGAGGTCGATCTGTGTTACGGCATGCTGTACTACACCTAAAACTATGTTTTGTTAATTATATTATAATTGTTATGCATTCATCTTTATTAATTAATTGATAAACTACAAGGAATATTGTTTAGTTCAAAATCATTTGTCAAACTGTACGATCATTGAAAATAAGTTAGTGAAGACACGAAGATGATTAAATATGATATAAAAAGCACCTAAAATATACACTGTGCAATATTTACTCATTTACAATTGACATATTTACAATTTAATATATTTAAAATATATTTTATCCTAAAATCCAACATGCTTTTTTCAGATGCACCTATTAAACTTACAATCAATGTTCTATATTTGAGCAATTAATTATGTAACTTAATTATTAAATAATGTAAGAGAAGATCAACTGTTTACATGATGTGTGAAGAGATGTATAAAGTTTGAAATACATATTCAGACTGTAATATAGTTGTCTGGTGGAGATGAAGGTCTCTCTGCAGATGTTGATGTGTGACGAGATGTATAAAGTTTGAAATACATATTCAGACTGTAATATAGTTGTCTGGTGGAGATGAAGGTCTCTCTGCAGATGTTGATGATGATGATTTGTGTTTAGATGCTGCTGCTGCTGCTCCTGAGCTGAACATCCTCCGTCCATCCAGAGAAGAGCTGAGCTCCAGTAAAGTCTCTCTGGTGTGTCTCATCAGTCACATGTCTGGGGCTTTTGCTGATGTGCGTTGGCTTGTGAACGGGAACTCAGTTACTGAAGGCGTCTTCACTGGATCTGCTGAACAGCAGCCTGATAAGAAGTTCAAGATGAGCAGTTATTTAAGCATCGAGAGCTCAGAGTGGGACAAAGACACACAGCTGACATGTGAAGCGACTGCTGCCTCAAAAACCTCCAGAAAGAGCATCAAGAAATCTGACTGCAGCGACTGAACTGCTGGATCTGCTCTTGATTTATGTGAGAGTAATTCAGTCTGTTTGCATAGAGTAGAAGAAAACATGGATAGAAACTATTAAAAATAAAGAAAGTATTAGTTGCTTCATTTTCTGAATGAATGTCATTTTATGTTTGAATGTACATTATTGTGCTTTATAAACTCAAATAAACCGCATATTAATCAAACTTTTCTGATTAATTTGTGTCCTCGTTTATACACAAGTTTTAGATGATTATTTTATCATAAATTTATCACATCTATTTTGAAGTACTATTAAAACCAATCTATGTTTGCAATTACAATACTGAACCATTTTAATTATATGATTTAATGTATAAAAAAATAGACATCAATTAAATATGAATATAATAATAATCAATAAAACATTCTATTGAACACCAGTAACACGAAAGTCAGTCATTTGTTGATTCCACAGGACAAATGTTATTTTGAAATGATCATATAATAATGCTATAAATTGAAGTATTTTTAATGTATCTTCTGAATAGATCTAAAACAGAGCGCTGAAGTTCGTCTTCTATCAGACGCAGTGATCTGTGAAGATTTTCTTCAGTCCTGACACACAGGAAACACCTGCTGTTAGAATCAGCTCTATGTAAATGTGTTTGATTATATTCATATATCATACAGTATCTAATGTGAGAGAGTCTGCACACTGAAAGCAGAAGTGAATGTGAGCAGTGAGGAGGTTTTTGTCATGCTGTGAATCACTGAGATACGTTCTCTTTAGCAGAGCTGTCCCATGTGTGACAGTAATACACTGCAGAATCATCCACATCCACATTACTGATAATCAGACGATAATCTGATTTAGTTTTGGGATCTGAGTTTAATTTAGGAGAGGAGTAGCCGGATCCGTATGTAGGAGAACTGTTTGGATGGTAGAAAACTAAGACAAACTGTGGAACTCCTCCATGAATCTGTTTATACCATCGAGCAGCACTATTAGTGACGGTGTCCAGATTACAGTCCAGTGTGGCCGTCTGTCCTTTACTCAGTGTGAGAACTGGAGGATTCTGGGTCACCACAATCACCACTGACACCTGAAAAAGACAGAAACTATTAAAATGAGAGGAAACACATGCTTTAGACTAATCTCTTAAAGATCTGAGGTTCATACATGTGCAAGCAGTGATGAGAAGACAGAGTTTGATCAGCATGTTTCTCTGTGTGAGTAGATCTGCTCTCAGTGTTTAATGAAGCTCTGTACAGAGAGAAGAAACAGAGATTATTAAAGAGATGTTTGTGGGAGGAGCCTCTGACAGCCAATCACTGTCTGTCTCATATTCTGGAAAACATGCTAATTCCCTCAATATGGTCGCTTACAGAGCTGACAAAACCAAAGTGCAATAGAGGGTAATAATAATGTTACTACACCCATTAACTCCATATTTGATCATTTTGATCAGCGCCTCTTTTTTTAAACTTGATAGATATATTACTTATTATATGAAAACAAGCAGTCAGGATATTCTTGAAAAACTCCTCTCATATATATAATGTATTTTTCATGTAGATTAATTCATTAATGTTTAATGTGTTTTAAAAACCTAATCACAGTAAATTGTAACGAATAAAAAATCCACTTTAGCAAGATGAATCCGTTCTGGTCTGTGCTGAAGTGAGTGTGTGTGTCAGATGTGTTGAGTGTGTGTTGTGTTTGGTGTCCCTAAGATGTTTTCTAACCACATCAAAAGAAAGAATGTAAATATTATACCCAGAAGAGGCATGCCACACCTATTAGTGTTTTTGTGCCAAAAAATATAAATTCTGCCTCAATTTGATAATCTGGGACAGGTCACTTTGTAATCTGGGACATATGATTTAGGACTAAACTATATGGCACTTAATACATGCCAAACACAATATCACTGATAGCTCCCTTCATTCTACTCTCATAGCGTCTTCGTATTTCTCTCACGCCCCCCCCATTTCTCATTAGGGCATATATTGGCCCTTGTCATTAGACTTATAAAGTCCCTAAATGCATATTTTCCCCATTTGAAGACCGTCCCAGATTACCCAAAGCATGCTGTCCCACATTCTCAATCATGTTTGATAATGTGGGACAACAAAAAAATGTTTGGAAGAAAAAAACTAAAACACATTTTCAATACATTTATTGTTGCTTGACTAGACCACAAACATAATTTGACAACAATTAGGAACATTGTGTTATTTATGACAGATTTATGTCCTTGACATTAATATAGTCAGAATCCTACGTTGCTGACCTTGTCATGCATTTCTCTGGGGATCTTCTGGATTGACAAGAGCCCTGCCCCTTTCTGTGGAATCACCTCCATCAAGTGATTTCAGTCACATGACATCCATGATAAAGTTATAGTAAAAGTCCCGTTGACTAAACTTTGTTAGAACAGGAAAAAATGTGTCCCAGATTACCCGAATTCACCCTATCTGAACAATTTGCATAATATCATTTAATTTATTAAAACATAGAAACAAAATCAATATGAAAAATAATAACAATCAATAAAACAATACAATGAACTCTAGAAACTAGTTCTGAAAGTCAAAGTCATTTGCTGATTTCACAGGACAGATGTTATTTTGAAATGATCATTAATCATGCTATTAATTAAAGAGATGTTTAATGAATCCTCTGAATAGATCTAAAACACAGTGCTGAAGTTTGTCTTGTATCAGATGCAGTGATCTGTGGAGATTTTCTTCAGGACAGGAAGTTCAGTCCTGACACACAGGAAACACCTGCTCTCATAATCAGCTCTATGTAAATGATCAGTTTCTCTGAGCTCTTTTTATCGATTCACTTGATGTTCGTCCAACCAGACAAGAGCATAACAACAAATGATCAGGAAACTATACATGAACAAGAATAAATAAATGAATAAAAAAGACTGGCAAACACATTACAAAAGATCCAGTCCTCTTATGAAATACTCAGTATGTTTGAAGACAAAAAAAATGACATAACAAATGTGAGCTTAGGATTTGAATAAATGCGTTTATGTAAATAAACTGTCTGTCAATCATCCAGTGATGACTGTTGATGTTGTATAACATGATGATGAAAGATGATGATGTGTCTGAGAAGCACCTCCCTCTTCAGTCTCTTAAAGCTCGTCTCTGATCGCTCTCCTCTGTTCACATCACATTACACACTCACAACATGCTGACCAGTGACCATCTTCATCCTCCTCATCATCACTCTGTCATGTAAGACATCTCTAGACGGCAGTTACAGATGCTCATGAATATGTCAGATGTGACTGTTGTGTATCATTGATGTTGTGTGTTTATTCTGCAGGTGTCAGTGGAGTGACTGTAGTGACTCAGAGTCCTCCATTAATCACAGTCAGTAAAGGAGATACGCTCTCGTTGGTCTGTAACACAGGCAGCTCTACTGATGGTGCACGCTGGTATAAACAGGTCACAGGAGAAGCACCTCAGTTCGTTTTAAACTCTTATCACGGCTGGAGCTCTCCTAAATATGGATCTGGATTCTCCTCGTCTAAATTTACAGTGTCTTATCCAACCAAGTCAGACTGTCATCTGTCAGTCAGTAATGTGGATGTGGATGATTCTGCAGTGTATTACTGTCACACATGGGACGACTCTGCTAAAGAGGACGTATCACAGTGATTCACAGCATGACAAAAAACTCCTCACTGCTCACATTCACTTCTGCTTCTAGACAACAGATGATGAATATGAAACATCTTCAGCTTCTAATGTTCTTACATTCAAAAATATGGATAAACACATTAATATCATTTTTTTTGACAAATTAAATGTATTCACATAAAGGGCAACAGTCTGTAAAGATTACAATTCATTTACATATTTATGTACATAAAGGGATAGTTTAGCCAAAACTCTTGTCATTAATTACTCACCCTCATGTCGTTCCAAACCTGGAAGACCTTCGTTCATCACAAATTAAGATATTTTTGATGAAATCCGAGAGCTTTCTAATCCTCCATAGACAGCAAGGGAACTGAAATCAGAAATGTAGTACATCTTTAAAATAGTTCATGTGACATCAGTGGTGCAACCATCATTTTATGGAGCTACGAGAATAGATTTAATGCACAAAGAAAACAAAAATAATGACTTTATTCAATGATTTCTTCTCTTCCGGGTCAGTCTCCACCACCATTCACGAGAGTACATGAGTCTGCTACATTGGAACAACTAATATTGTATTTAATGCACTTTAATTGTGCAGAAGTCTAACTAAAGTTGTAAGGTGTTATAGTGGAACTATTGCAAGTATACTTCAGGTACACTTTAAATATCCTGCTTTTAAAGACTGATATTATACAGAGATCATACAATCTTTATTAATAGTGACATTAAAACACATTTGAGGCACAATATTGAGAAATGTATTATTATTATTTTTATATATTTGGGCATTGTGCACAAGTAGTACTCCAAATAAAGTTTAGAGTTGATGTCAATAAATATGTTAATAGATTTGAACTACACTTAGTATGAAATAAATACATTTTAAATATATTACTTTTTTACTAGGGTCTGATTGGCTGACAGATGTTGTTAAGTGTTGTTAAATCATGTCTCCACACCAGATAATTAAGATCCAGCCCCGGATGCCAGATCCTGTCAGAAAATTAGCGACTTCCCCACATTCTTTTTGAGACTTTTTTCAAAAGTTTAGGGACAAATATAGCAACTTCTTGGACAAAGCTTATCTTATCTTGCCCACTGATCTACATTTATCTTTATATAGATCAGTGAATTTGCCATTATGAGGTCATCTATTGGTATTTATCTACCAGTTTTAGCTAGCTTTCAATTAAAGCAGTTGGCAACACTGCTTGCCTGGATCCCAAAATTGTATTAACAGTCTTCTATCAGCTAAGACATTGACTGAGGAAAAAGCCAGTGAAGAGCAGAAGCAGGAGATGAAATGATGATAAAAAGGAGCAGAGTTTATTGAATATAATCTTAGTTGCGTATGTTTCACTGCTCAGACTTTGTCTGAAGAACACAAATCCATCAATAGTGTTATACCAAACTGATCCACAACAACATCCCATAAACCTTGAGTTTCCATAAACATTCCCTCGTATCTCTTATTCATGAAGACAAACAGCCCTTGAAACCACAGTCATAAGACTAAATGACAATAGAAAAATAATAGAATAGAATAGACTTGTTAATTAATGAATCAAGGATAGGAGTATCTCAGACAGCAACCAGTGTGGATCTGGGCTAACGCTATGTTACTGTCTGGGATATAAATGGCTATAATGATTATTATGATCATATGATTAAATGGAATATAAAAAAATATTAAATAATAAATCATTATAACTGAATAAATGTATGAAGAATGAAGGAATGAATGAATATAAAAGAAAGTAAAGTAAAACACAACGCTCTCTTGAAGCAAAGCACACACAAGCTGCATTTGAGGACCTCAGATCCTTCAGTGTTGATTATATAATATTTTACATATTTCCAAATCACTTCACCAATTTATCAAGCCTTCTGTGGGACTACCAGGACAACATAGACATTGGCCGACCAAATAAATATGACACAAATGTTAAAAAATATCACAACCAACCCCAGCCAATACAAGAGAGAATGGAAGACATGATGTTTACACATCCAGAAAGAAAAGTTTGTTTAGTTTGTTGGAACTGGACTTAATTTTGATTATCTTACTAGCTTGCAGAGAAAAAAAAAGACCATAGAGTGACTCACGTCTAAACCTGGGGAGACCAACGTCGATCCTGGAGAATCACAGTCCTGCAGAGTTCAGCTCCAGCAGTCAAACACACATGAACAAGCTAAACAAGGTCTAAAGGTTAGAAGCTACAAGCAGGTGAGTTTTTAATGAAGGCTGGAGTAAAACACTGCATGAATGTGGCTCACCAGGACTGATGTTGGCCCCTCCAGCCCTAAACTATAGTTTGATGTGATCTAATTATCTCTATCCCACCATATCTTAATCATGAGGTTGACCTCTAGTCACTAAAAGTCAAGGCTCTTCCTCGTCACTCCATCCTACAGCATTTAATTCAGAGTTTAAGCAAATTAAACAGTTTACAAACTACTATGTGTATCCATCTAATCTTGACTTGTTTTACAGCAGAATGAAACACCAGTGAAACTACATAAGGAGCTTCTCATCATGTTTATAGCTCTGAATACTGATATGTCTTGACATTCTTGACCATTGGTATAATGTTATGTCCCTCCAGGGTGATTTCTGTGCATCTTAATCCTAAACCTGGTTTTGAGCTTTTGTGTGGATTCTCAGCCAAAGCTGTACATTACATCACACGAAAATCTGACGCTAAATGCACATCAACTTACTGCTGAGGTCTACAGATTAACCTGACTAGTAAAATGTGCTCTGGTCAGAATCAGTGCTGTGTGTTATTTGGGAAATGTGGGTGTTGCAGTTTCTTGTCAGACGTGTGACAGCTCTGCTAATAAGTGAGTAACCTCACAGCATTTCTCTCACGTCTGGCATCTTGGACAACACGTACTTCTAAAAATCTTGTACTTAAGTTAAAAGAAGTGCAAATTTGTTTAAAGCGTGTCTTGCATTTCTTTCCCCATTCCTCTACCCGTGTCTCACTTTTTAAAGCAAAATCACGTTCTGTGTGAACTGCCTCTTATATCTTAGATTCTTAAACTTGAATAAGTGCAATATACCAATACTCTAAACAATACAATACTGCAGATAGTGTACAATAATGTAGATTTGAGAGCTTACAGTGAAGAGAAATATCCAAGTGTGTACAAATATCCAACTCCTTTAACAGTCAGAAGCAAAGCATGATGGGAACTAGAAATCTGCTTTAAATCATTCAGTGAATGTGTGCATATATGTGTGTACAAACATTTACATTGATATGGGAGCATCTATGTGCAATATATACTCAAATGATCAAACAATTCATATTTATTTCTTAATTTCTAAATATATTTATGCCAACCTAAAAAAACAAAAAAACAACACACACACATTTATAAATGGGGACATTACATAGACTTCTATTGTTTTATATACAGATAGTTATAGACTTTGTAAGATAATCCAAACCCAAACCCAAACCCTACCCCTCACAGAAGACTTTCTGCATTTTTACAATTATTTTTTTATGCCAGTTTTACAAATGAAGATTCTGTGTAATGTCTATTCTTGTTAAAACAGTATGTAAACTAGTAGCAGTATACAGTTGTTACGTTCTCTATACTGCCTGAAATAGTCACATTTTCACAGGATAAGCGTGTTAAACTGTATGCTACACTGATTTTATATAAACCATCTAAATCATATTGCATGTGTAATTCAGTTAGTGTTGTTATCATCTTGGTTCATTCGTCCCTCACATTCTTTAACAGCTTTGACTATAAACTTCAAACAAATCTATTCAAGATAATGTAAAGATTGATTAATGCAGCATTACAGCAAACCAGGAAGACAAAACTAGCCTAGTTACTGTAAGTGCAATGCATTGTGCACATCATACTTTATACTGTATTATAATAAATGTGACCCTGAGCATCGCTTACATGTCCTTCAGAATCAGATCAAAGATCTTTCTCGATAACAACATTTATAGTTTTATGCAAATTGTGAGGTTTCTCTGTTCTCGTTATTTATGGTCTTACAGGCCTGCAGGTGCTCTGGAGTTTAACGGTGTTCATAAAGGGGGGTTTTCACAGAAATGCAATATAGAAGAACCGTTATAAATAAATAATAAATAATAAATAATAAAATGCTTTAAGAAACTTTCTCCACTATAAGAAATTTTTGTGGAAATATTTCGTGGATGTTAAAGGTTCTTCATGGAAACATAGATGCCAATAAATCTTCTAAATAATTACATTTTTAAGAGTGTAAGTTTGAATAATTCAATGAACAATATTTATTTGAATATTTTAGCTGCATCATTTGAAACTATAAATCAGATGCTTTGATTAGTCATGTTTTAATATTTGTTTTAGTTTTTTGTGCAAATTAACATTAGCATATAAATTTAATTCACTATGTTACTTCGAGAATTAGTCATTAAACTGACATTAATTTTGTATAAATGATGAAAACATTATGATTTTTCCCCCATAAGTGCAATAACTGAATATTACAGCAGTCATGCAGCGTTAGGATGAAGTGATTGGCTGAAGTCTGATCCTCCCTCTTTCAGAGTTTCTCTTCTCTATATGAGTATCTCTCTCTCTCATTCTCTTCATCTCTTCTCTAAACTCAATCTGTTCATCAGTCGAGATGCTGATAATATTCTACTGTGTTATTCTCTCTCTTCTGTCATGTAAGTTACACATTTCACTCTAAACTTGTTCTTCTCTCAGGGATGTCAAGGTTAATGAAATTAATTTTATTCATTATAATTCTACAGCTGTCAGATGTGCGAAAGTGGTCACACAGAAACCTTCAATACTGACAGAAGAAAAAGGCAGATCTGTGACTATGGACTGTAACATTGAAAAGGACTACACGGTTGTCAGCTGGTATAAACAGATTCCAAACACAGCTCCTCAGTTTGTGTTGAGATACCATCACTCTTACAGCGCTCCTGATAAATATGGAGATGGTTTTTCCTCCAGCCGCTTCACATCTAAAGCTCCGTCAAATATTGACTATCAGCTGATCATCAGTAATGTGGATGTGTCTGATTCTGCAGTGTATTACTGTAGCACATGGGACAGCTCTGTTACTGAGGGGGTATCACAGTGATTCACAGCATGACAAAAACCTCCTCACTGCTCACATTCACTTCTGCTTCTAGACAACAGATGACAACAGCACTACTTCACATCTCAGGTTCATGATGAATAATAACAGATCGCAGATGATAATCTCTCCTGTAATATAATTCCTCTCTTATATTTTATTTTGTCCTGTTTGTATCTGGACAGTCACTGATCACTTTATGCTTTGATTAAATGTAAAGAGGAGCTTGAACATTCTGCTAAATTTCTCCTTCTGTGCTCCTCAGAAGACAGAACGTCCCGTGGGTTTGCTTTAGCGTCCGTCATCAGTAGATCCATGTGTTCATGTTCAGAGAGACTTTATGAGCTTCATTCACTGTGATTGACTACAGCAGGATTCTCCAGCAGATAACAACAGTCACATATGAGATTGTGTTTCAAAGCACTTTAACACACAGCAGTCAAACACAACTAACATGAAGACTGATTGTGTTTGAATCTGAATCATTTCTCCATCAATGAAACGTGTAAAGCACACAGTCAGCTGAGCTCGAGTGAGTGTTTCACTTCTGTTTGTGTCTCTTCACAGACTGAGGAGGTTTTTGTTCGGCTGAACATATGAAATGTGTCACTGTGGTATTCGGACAAGGAACAAAACTCATTGTGAATGGTAAGTCATCTTTCTACTGTTATTATATTTATTTCTTACTGTATTACATATAGTCCACTAGTTGTAGATGTATAAACTCATTATTTTTTGTTTACATTGTAGTTTATTTACAGTTAAACGTGTGAATTCAGTCACAGACAGTTTTATCCAGAACCTCTCGTGAAAAATATACTGAAAAACTTTCACTACGGCTTTAACTTTCATCTCTTTTGTGTTATATTCAGATATTAGTAGTAGAATAGCATTGAACAGACTGTTCTCATGTTCTGATTTAAAAACAACTGCTTTGTGCTTTTACTTTTTTTTTTTTATTAATTATTAATGTACAGTATGGGTGAAACAGCATGTGAGAGGTCGATCTGTGTTATGGCATGCTGTACTACACCTAAAACTATGTTTTGTTAATTATATTATAATTGTTATGCATGCAGCTTTATTAATTAATCGATAAACTACAAGGAATATTGTTTAGTTCAAAATAATTAGTCAAACTGTACGATCATTGAAAGTGAGTTAGTGAAGACACGAAGATGATTAAATATGATATAAAAAGCACCTAAAATATACACTGTGCAATATTTACTCATGTACTATTTACATATTTACAATTTAATATATTTAATATATATTTTATCCTAAAATACAACTTGCTTTTTTATGTGCACCTATTCAAATAATAATTAATGTTCTATATTTTGAGCAAATAATTATGTTACTTAATTATTAAATCATGCAAGATAAGATAGTTTGAAATACATATTCAGACTGTAATATAGTTGAAATCTGGTGGAGACTGTAATATAGTTATCTCTGCAGATGTTGCAGATGTTGATGACAAGATGTATAAAGTTTGAAATACATATTCAGACTGTAATATAGTTGTCTGGTGGAGATGGAGGTCTCTCTGCAGATGTTGATGTGTGAAGAGATGTATAAAGTTTGAAATACATATTCAGACTGTAATATAGTTGTCTGGTGGAGATGAAGGTCTCTCTGCAGATGTTGATGATGATGATTTGTGTTTAGATGCTGCTGCTGCTGCTCCTGAGCTGAACATCCTCCGTCCATCCAGAGAAGAGCTGAGCTCCAGTAAAGTCTCTCTGGTGTGTCTCATCAGTCACATGTCTGGGGCTTTTGCTGATGTGCGTTGGCTTGTGAACGGGAACTCAGTTACTGAAGGCGTCTTCACTGGATCTGCTGAACAGCAGCCTGATAAGAAGTTCAAGATGAGCAGTTATTTAAGCATCGAGAGCTCAGAGTGGGACAAAGACACACAGCTGACATGTGAAGCGACTGCTGCCTCAAAAACCTCCAGAAAGAGCATCAAGAAATCTGACTGCAGCGACTGAACTGCTGGATCTGCTCTTGATTTATGTGAGAGTAATTCAGTCTGTTTGCATAGAGTAGAAGAAAACATGGATAGAAACTATTACAAATAAAGTATTTGTTGCTTCATTTTCTGAATGAATGTCATTTTATGTTTGAATGTACATTATTGTGCTTTATAAACTCAAATAAACTGCATATTAATCAAACTTTTCTGATTACTTTCTGTATGCACAAGTTTTAGATGATTATTTTAGCATTAGTTTATCACGTCCATTTTGAAGTACAATTAAAAACAATCTATGTTTGCAATTACAATACTGAACCATTTTAATTATATGATTTAATATATAAAAAATTGAAATCAATTAAATATTAATAAATTAATAATCAAATAAATAGTCTATTGAACACTAGAAACATGAAAGTCAGTCATTTGTTGATTCCACAGGACAAATGTTATTTTGAAATGATCAAATAATAATGCTATAAATTGAAGTATTTTTAATGTATCTTCTGAATAGATCTAAAACAGAGCGCTGAAGTTCGTCTTCTATCAGACGCAGTGATCTGTGAAGATTTTCTTCAGTCCTGACACACAGGAAACACCTGCTGTTAGAATTCATCAACTCTATGTAAATGTGTTTGATTATATTCATATATCATACAGTATCTAATGTGAGAGTTTGCAGGCTGAAAGCAGAAGTGAATGTGAGCAGTGAGGAGGTTTTTGTCATGCTGTGAATCACTGTGATACGTCCTCTTTAGCAGAGCTGTCCCATGTGTAACAGTAATACACTGCAGAATCATCCACATCCACATTACTGACGATCAGACGATAATCTGATTTAGTTTTGTGATCTGAGTTGAATTTAGGAGAGGAGTAGCCGGATCCGTATGTAGGAGAACTGTTTGGATGGTAGAAATATAAGACAAACTGTGGAACTCCTCCATGAATCTGTTTATACCATCGAGCACCACTATCAGTGACGGTGTCCAGATTACAGTCCAGTGTGGCCGTCTGTCCTTTACTCAGTGTGAGAACTGGAGGATTCTGGGTCACCACAATCACACCACTGACACCTGAAAAAGACAGAAACTATTAAAATGAGCGGAAACACATGCTTTAGACTAATCTCTTAAAGATCTGAGGTTCATACATGTGCAAGCAGTGATGAGAAGACAGAGTTTGATCAGCATGTTTCTCTGTGTGAGTAGATCTGCTCTCAGTGTTTAATGAAGCGCTGTACAGAGAGAAGAAACAGAGATTATTAAAGAGATGTTTGTGGGAGGAGCCTCTGACAGCCAATCACTGTCTGTCCCATGTTCTGGAAAACATGCTAATTCTCTCAATATGGTCGCTTACAGAGCTGACAAAACCAAAGTGCAATAGAGGGTAATAATAATGTTACTACACCCATTAACTCCATATTTGATCATTTTGATCAGCGCCTCTTTTTTTAAACTTGATAGATATATTACTTATTATATGAAAACAAGCAGTCAGGATATTCTTGAAAAACTCCTCTCATATATATAATGTATTTTCATGTAGATTAATTAATTAATGTTTAATGTGTTTTGATAACCTAATCACAGTAAATTGTAATGAATAAAAAATCCACTTTAGCAAGATGAATCCATTCTGGTCTGTGCTGAAGTGAGTGTGTGTGTCAGATGTGTTGAGTGTGTGTTGTGTTTGGTGTCCCTAAGATGTTTTCTAACCACATCAAAAGAAAGAATGTAAATATTATACCCAGAAGAGGCATGCCACACCTATTAGTGTTTTTGTGCCAAAAAATAAATTCTGCCTCAATTTGATAATCTGGGACAGGTCACTTTGTAATCTGGGTCATATGATTTAGGACTAAACTATATGGCACTTAATACATGCCAAACACAATATCACCGATAGCTCCCTTCATTCTACTCTCATAGCTTCTTTGTATTTCTCTCATTCCCCCTCCCTCTCTCTCTCTCTCTCTCTCTCTCTCTCTCTCTCTCTCTCTCTGTCTCTTCCTCGTTTTTTCTGTTGCCATTTCTTTTCCTGACGCTTTTGTGCCATAGTATTCTGTAATACAGTTCATTGAGTTAATTAAAGGCCATGAATATTTTCATATGCTAGCTGACTGTGTGTGTTTGTGTGTGTATGTGTGCATTTGTGTAGAACATTGTCAACAGGCCTGGGCACAGATTCCCCCCCTGCTCAGTGATTTGAACCGTTGTATATCCTAAACTAACTGGGAATTTGGGAAATGAAATGGTTTCCTTCATCCTGAGACCTTTGCTTGCTATTTGAATACGTTTTCCAGATTCCATCTCTGTAGCATCTTTCTAGCTAGCTGGTTTAGCTAGCTGCTAGCTACTGTGAACTTATACTAATGTAATAACCTCCAGCATTAACAGCCATTTCTCATTAGGGCATATATTGGCCCTTGTCATTAGACTTATAAAGTCCATAAATTCATATTTTCCCCATTTGAAGACTGTCCCAGATTACCCAAAGCATGCTGTCCCACATTCTCAATCATGTTTGATAATGTGGGACAACAAAAAAATGTTTGGAAGAAAAAAACTAAAACACATTTTCAATACATTTATTGTGGCTTGAATAGACCACAAACATAATTTGACAATAATTAGGAACATTGTGTTATTTATGACAGATTTATGTCCTTGACATTAATATAGTCAGAATCCTACGTCACTGACCTTGTCATGCATTTCTCAGGGGATCTTCTGGATTGACAAGTGCCCTGCCCCTTTCTGTGGAATCTCCTCCATCAAGTGTTCCCCTCCGGGAACATCGAGCTGCGTCGAAACGCTAGGGGAACGCCATCAGCGTTGTCCAGCTCTGAATCATATGTGTAATCAGTCAAAATTGACGGGCAGGACGTCAGGTGCGGTGACGTCATGACCAGGATGCTTAAAAGCACGTGATGTGCAGCCGGCGCCAGCTTTTTGTCATTCAGCAAAGCTCTCTGTGTGTGTCAGTCGAATGTGTTCTGTGAGTCTGTTACTATCAAGATAGGAAATAAGAAAGTTTATTCTTAAAAAGATAGGCAAAGAAAGACTAGAAGCAGACATATCAAGGCCAATGAGGGCGAAAGTAGATCACGTTACAGACTGTGTGTTCCTCTCTGGCTGGAGGCGAAAACTCTCTTTGAGGAGGGAGTTTTCACCTGCGCCCTCGCAGCACCTGCCACGCTGCCGCTGAGGCGGAGCAGTGGCGGTGCTCGCAGATGGATTAGATGGCAGGATTAAGACGGGTGATCCCTATCTTCTTCCTTTCCCATCGGATCCAGCGTCCGCTGCAATGCATTGTGCTCTCCCGGGTGCGCTCCGGAGTGTGTCGCGCCTATGATCTCACAGTCCCGCTGCTGCTGAGGCACCGCGGTGAGTGAGATCACGGGGATCGCACATAGATCTGGCGGACGGGTTGGAGACGGGTTCGCCCTATTTCCACCTGTATTCCCCAGGTCTAGCGCTCTCTCGGGATACACACAGTTTTGCGATGATCTGGCTGGATACGAAAACTCTCTTTGAGGAGGGAGTTTTCACCTGCGTCCTCGCAGCACCTGCCACGCTGCCACTGAGGCGGAGCAGTGGCTGTGCTCGCAGATGGATTAGATGGGAAGATTAAGACGGGTGATCCCCTATCTTCTTTTCCCATCAGATCCAGCGTCCGCTGCAATGCATTGTGCTCCCGCTGGGCACGCTTCCGAGTGTGTCCGCGCCTATGATCTCGCGGTCCCGCTGCTGCTGAGGCACATGGCGAGTGAGATCACGGGGATCGCACATAGATCTGGCGGACGGGTTGGAGACGGGTTCGCCCTATTTCCACCTGTATTACCCAGGTCTAGCGCTCTCTCGGGCGGAAGCCTAAGCTGTAGTTCTTCCCCTTGAGTGAGAGTGCGCTAATCTGCAGGAGTTTCTCCAAGAAGATTTATTTGTTTTGTTCCGGCGGCTCGCGTGTTGCCGAGCAACGCGCATGATGGTGATCCTCGGTTCATTTATGCACTTTCAGACCGTGTTTACTTGTCTGGGTGTTTGACTGCATTTAATTTTGAATAATTAACTATGCATTTTATCCGACTATGAAAGTTAGATATATATTTATACATATATATATATATATATATTGTAGAGAAATATATACAATTATATATTGTATATGACATACAGGAGCCTCTTGGGATACTTCTCAAGTGAGAGCACAATGTTTACCTCTCTTCCTCCAAGGAGGTTGAGGTGGTCAGCTTGGGCTGCTGGGCGGAGCAGCCCCAATTGTGTTCCAGCTCCTTATTCGGGGTATGTCACTTCTCGTACTCGCCAGAATCGGAGTCAGAGTGACGCGCCCGGGCTGAAGACGGATCTGCGGATCGATAGTCTTCGGCCAGAACGCCCTGATGCCAATGGTCCAGGGCCTTGAGGGCCGGCCCCTCTGGGGAAAAGCGGTGTACACCGCATTACACGGTGCCCGTCTCTCCTCAGTGCCCTCAGGAGATCAGTCTGCTAACCCTGCCAGTGTTCTAGGGCACAGCGGTCTCCAGCGAGCGCTTCTCTCAGTCTCTTCCGCCCAGAAATGTAGCGGAGCTGGGAGGCTCGCCACCCCTTCGGGGGTCTCTAGAGCAGCTAGATCGGCCGTCCCCTGCCGGTCCTCCGTTCCAGGGCACCGAGCTAGCCGCTCTAAGTACACCAGAGGCCAGTCTCGAGAGGCTGGTTCCCTTAGTAGGCCACCCGGCGGCTTGGGAGCCCCTGCCAAGCGTGTCTCATTGGGATCTGCCTGAGCAGACTTTGGTTTCTAGTCTTCCTTAGAGATGACGTGGGTCTGAGGACCGTCATTTCCGATAGAAGGCTTCTGAGGCAGTCCTGATGCCAAGGCCCAGGACTGGTGAGGGCAGGCCCCTCTGGGGAAGAGCGGTGTACACCGCATTACACGGTGCCCGTCTCTCCTCAGTGCCCTCAGGAGATCAGTCTGCTAACCCTGCCAGTGTTCCAGGGCGCAGCGGTCTCCAGCGAGCGTTTCTCTCAGTCTCTTCCGCCCAGAAATGTAGCGGAGCTGGGAAGCTCGCCACCTTGAGGGGTCTCTAGAGCAGCTAGATCGGCCGTCCCCTGCCGGTCCTCCGTTCCAGGGCACCGAGCTAGCCGCTCTAAGTACACCAGAGGCCAGTCTCGAGAGACTGGTTCCCTTAGTAAGTCATCTGGCGGTGTGGGAGCCCTTGCCAAGCGTGTCTTATTGGGTCCTGCCTGTGCAGACTCTGGTTCCTTAGTCTTCCTAAGAGATGACGCGGGTCTGAGGACCATCGTTTCCAATAGGAGGCTTCTAAGGCAGTCCTGATGCTACATCCCAGGACTTATGAGGGCAGGCCCCTCTGGGGAAGAGCGGTGTACACCGCATTACACGGTGCCCGTCTCTCCTCAGTGCCCTCAGGAGATCAGTCTGCTAACCCTGCCAGTGTTCCAGGGCGCAGCGGTCTCCAGCGAGCGTTCTCTCAGTCTCTTCCGCCCAGAAATGTAGCGGAGCTGGGAGGCTCGCCACCCTTCGGGGTCTCTAGAGCAGCTAGATCGGCCGCCCCTGCCGGTCCTCTGTTCCAGGGCACCGAGCTAGCCGCTCTAAGTACACCAGAGGCCAGTCTCAAGAGACTGGTTCCCTTAGTAAGTCATCTGGCGGTGTGGGAGCCCTTGCCAAGCGTGTCTTATTGGGTCCTGCCTGAGCAGACTCTGGTTCCTTAGTCTTCCTAGAGATGGCCGGGTCTGAGGACCGTCGTTTCCAATAGGAGACTTCTAAGGCAGTCCTGATGCTACATCCCAGGACTTATGAGGGCAGGCCCCTCTGGGGAAGAGCGGTTTACACCGCATTACGGTGCCGTCTCTCCTCAGTGCCCTCAGGAGATCAGTCTGCTAACCCTGCCAGTGTTCCAGGGCGCAGCGGTTTCCAGCGGCGCTTCTCTCAGTCTCTTCCGCCCAGAAATGTAGCGGAGCTGGGAGGCTCGCCACCCCTTCGGGGGTCCCTAGAGCAGCTAGATCGGCCATCCCCTGCCGGTCCTCTGCTCCAGGGCACCGAGCTAGCCGCTCTAAGTACACCAGAGACCAGTCTCGAGAGACTATTCGGCAGCATGAAAACTACTGCCAAATGTGTCTCGATGGGCAGGCCCTGGTAATGGAACAAGAAGTGAGCACTCTCCTGAGGGAGGAGACCATCGAGGTGGTCCCTGCTCTAGACAAGAGTCCGGGTTCTGCAGCCGTACTTCATTGTTCGGGGAAAGGGGTTGCGTCCGTTTAGATCTAAGCTAACTGAACCGCTCAGTCACACGACTGAAGTTCAGAAAGTCTCTTCAAGCACATGTCTCACACCAGATCCGAGGACTGGTGGTCACGGCGATCTAAAGATGCATACTCCTTCCCCATCACAGGAAGTTCCTGAAATGTGCTTTGGGGGCAAAGCGTGTTAATATCAGGTTCTTCCCTTCGTGGCAGGAAGTTCTAGAGAGAGTGCGCATGGACAGGGTCCTTCTATTGAAAAACCCTGTTCTGGCCGGGCCGAGTATAGTTCTCTGACCCGATTTCTGTCCTCGACGGCTCTCCATGGGGATTCCCGTCAGGAGGATCTCCTCTCACTGGCAGCGGGCATGATATTTCACCCCGCTCGGAGTTGTGGAAACTATGGGTGTGGCTCCCGAGGGGCACAACTCATAGCCTCTGGTCTCTCAACTGAGGTTGCTGAGACCATCCTCCAATCTAGAGCTCCCTCAATAAGGAAACTATCGCCCTGAAGTTGAGACTCGGGTGCGGAGACCGCCAGTCAGTTAACTGCCTGCTGGGACAGTGCTGGAGTTCTCGCAGCCCGTTTCTCCGCAGAGTTAGCCCACTCCACCCTGAAGGGCTACGTGGCGGCTATAGCACCTACCACGCCCCTCTTGGTGGCCTTTCAGTAGGCAAAACTCTCTTTATCGTTTCCTCCGGTGGAGGCCAGGGTGCTTATGCTAAGTAGTGGTGCTCTCCTATGACCTCGAGTCCTCTGATCTCCCTCGCCTTTGGGAATCAAGGCTCACTCTACTTAAGGTATGGCCTTCTGGCAGGTGTACCTGTGCAGGACATCTGTGGCTGGTGGGTGGTCTACGCCCTAACTTTCCAGGTTCTACGACCTGGCTCTGCGAGCCACCCCTGGCTTGTCTTTTCTCTTGCCATAGCTGTGCATTCCACACACTAAGCAGGGATTTGCAAGTATGGCAGCGTGGATATCTCGTTCCCCTAGCGTTTCGACGCAGCTCGATGTTCGGAGGGAACGTCCCAGGTTACGTGTGTAACCCTGGTTCCCCGAGGAATGAGGCGGCTGCGTCGCAGGGCCATACTTCCGGCATCCCTACTAGATCTATGATTCATTCATGGAAGCTGGCGCGGCTGCACATCACGTGCTTTTAAGCATCCTGGTCATGGCGTCACCGCACCTGGCGTCTGGCCGTCAATTTTGACTGATTACACATATGATTCAGAGCTGGACAACGCTGATGGCGTTCCCCTAGCGTTCGACGCGGCGTCTCGTTCCCTCGGGGAACCAGGGTTACATACGTAACCTGGGACGATTTCAGTCACATGACATCCATGATAAAGTTATAGCAAAAGTCCCGTTGACTAAACTTTGTTAGAACAGGAAAAAACACACTGGAGCTTATGTGTCCCAGATTACCCGAATTCACCCTATCTGAACAATTTTAATAATATCATTTAATTTATTAAAACATAGAAACGAATTAAATATGAAAAATAATAACAATCAATAAAACAATCCACTGAACTCTAGAAACTAGTTCTGAAAGTCAAAGTCATTTGCTGATTTCACAGGACAGATGTTATTTTGAAATGATCATTAATCATGCTATTAATTAAAGAGATGTTTAATGAATCCTCTGAATAGATCTAAAAACACAGTGCTGAAGTTTGTCTTGTATCAGATGCAGTGATCTGTGGAGATTTTCTTCAGGACAGGAAGTTCAGTCCTGACGCACAGGAAACACCTGCTCTCATAATCAGCTCTATGTAAATGATCAGTTTCTCTGAGCTCATTTTATCGATTCACTTGATGTTCGTCCAACCAGACAAGAGCATAACAACAAATGATCAGGAAACTATACATGAACAAGAATAAATAAATGAATAAAAAAGACGGGCAAACGATTACTAAAGATCCAGTCCTCTTATAAAAGACACAGTTTGTTTGAAGACTAAAAAAATGACATAAAAAATGTGAGCTTAGTATTTGAATAAATGCGTTTATGTAAATAAACTGTCAATCATCCAGTGATGACTGTTGATGATGTATAACATGATGATGAAAGATGATGATGTGTCTGAGAAGCACCTCCCTCTTCTTTCTCTTCAGTCTCTTAAAGCTCGTCTCTGATCGCTCTCCTCTGTTCACATCACATTACACACTCACAACATGCTGACCATCTTCATTCTCCTCATCATCACTCTGTCATATAAGACGTCTCTGGACGGCAGTTACAGATGCTCATGAACATGTCAGATGTGAGTGTTGTGTATCATTGATGTTGTGTGTTTATTCTGCAGGTGTCAGTGGAGTGACTGTAGTGACTCAGAGTCCTCCATTAATCACAGTCAGTAAAGGATAAATGCTCTCGTTGGTCTATAACACAGGCAGCTCTACTGATGGTGCATGCTGGTATAAACAGGTCACAGGAGAAGCACCTCAGTTCGTTTTAAACTCTTATCACGGCTGGAGCTCTCCTAAATATGGATCTGGATTCTCCTCGTCTAAATTTACAGTGTCTTATCCAACCAAGTCAGACTGTCATTTGTCAGTCAGTAATGTGGATGTGGATGATTCTGCAGTGTATTACTGTCACACATGGGACGACTCTGCTAAAGAGAACGTATCACAGTGATTCACAGCATGACAAAAACTCCTCACTGCTCACATTCACTTCTGCTTCTGACAACAGATGATGAATATGAAACATCTTCAGCTTCTAATGCTCTTACATTCAAAAATATGGACAAACTTATTTAAAAAAATATAATTTTTTTAACAAATTAAATGTATTCACATAAAGGGCAACAGTCTGTAAAGATTACAATTCATTTACATATTTATGTACATAAAGGGATAGTTCAGCCAAAACTCCTGTCATTAATTACTCACCCTCATGTCGTTCCAAACCTGGAAGACCTTCGTTCATCACAAATTAAGATATTTTTGATGAAATCCGAGAGCTTTCTAATCCTCCATAGACAGCAAGGGAACTGAAATCAGAAATGTAGTAAGGACATCTTTAAAATAGTTCATGTGACATCAGTGGTTCAACCATCATTTTATGAAGCTACGAGAATAGATTTAATGCACAAAGAAAACAAAGAAAACTAAAATAATGACTTTATTCAATGATTTCTTCTCTTCCGGGTCAGTCTCCACCACCATTCACGAGAGTACATGAGTCTGCTACATTGGAACAACTAATATTGTATTTAATGCACTTTAAACTGCAAAGTTGAACGGTGTTATAGTGGAACTATTGCAAGTATACTTCAGGTACACTTTAAATATCCTGCTTTTAAAGACTGATATTATACAGAGATCATAAAATCTTTATTAATAGTGACATTAAAACACATTTTAGGCACAATATTGAGAAATGTATTATTATTATTATTATATATTTGGGCATTGTGCACAAGTAGTACTCCAAATAAAGTTTAGAGTTGATGTCAATAAATATGTTAATAGATTTGAGCTACACTTAGTATGAAATAAATACATTTTAAATATATTACTTTTTTACTAGGGTCTGATTGGCTGACAGATGTTGTTAAGTGTTGTTAAATCATGTCTCCACACCAGATAATTAGATCTACATTTATCTTTATATAGATCAGTGAATTTGCCATTATGAGGTCATCTATTGACATTTATCTACCAGTTTTAGCTAGCTTTCAATTAAAGCTATTGGCAACACTGCTTGCCTGGTTCACAAAATTGTATTAACAGTCTTCTATCAGCTTAGACATTGACTGAGGAAAAAGCCAGTAAGGAGCAGAATCAGGAGATGAAATGATGATAAAAAGGAGCAGTTTATTGAATATAATCTTAGTTGCGTATGTTTTACTGCTCAGACTTTGTCTGAAGAACACAAATCCATCAATAGTGTTATACCAAACTGATCCACAACAACATCCCATAAACCTTGAGTTTCCATAAACATTCCCTCGTATCTCTTATTCATGAAGACAAACAGCCCTTGAAACCACAGTCATAAGACTAAACGACAATGGAAAAATAATAGAATAGAATAGACTTGTTAATTAATGAATCAAGGATAGGAGTATCTCAGACAGCAACCAGTGTGGATCTGGGCTAACGCTATGTTACTGTCTGGGATATAAATGGCTATAATGATTATTATGATCATATGATTAAATGGAATATAAAAAAATATTAAATAATACATTATTATAACTGAATAAATGTATGAAGAATGAAGGAATGAATGAATATAAAAGAAAGTAAAGTAAAACACAACGCTCTCTTGAAGCAAAGCACACACAAGCTGCATTTGAGGACCTCAGATCCTTCAGTGTTGATTATATAATATTTTACATATTTCCAAATCACTTCACCAATTTATCAAGCCTTCTGTGGGACTACCAGGACAACATAGACATTGGCCGACCAAATAAATATGACACAAATGTTAAAAAATATCACAACCAACCCCAGCCAATACAAGAGAGAATGGAAGACATGATGTTTACACATCCAGAAAGAAAAGTTTGTTTAGTTTGTTGGAACTGGACTTAATTTTGATTATCTTACTAGCTTGCAGAGAAAAAAAAAAGACCATAGAGTGACTCACGTCTAAACCTGGGGAGACCAACGTCGATCCAGGAGAATCACAGTCCTGCAGAGTTCAGCTCCAGCAGTCAAACACACATGAACAAGCTAAACAAGGTCTAAAGGTTAGAAGCTACAAGCAGGTGAGTTTTTAATGAAGGCTGGAGTAAAACACTGCAGGAATGTGGCTCACCAGGACTGATGTTGGCCCCTCCAGCCCTAAACTATAGTTTGATGTGATCTATTTATCTCTATCCCACCATATCTTAATCATGAGGTTGACCTCTAGTCACTAAAAGTCAAGGCTCTTCCTCGTCACTCCATCCTACAGCATTTAATTCAGAGTTTAAGCAAATTAAAAAGTTTACAACTACTATGTGTATCCATCTAATCTTGACTTGTTTTACAGCAGAATGAGTCACCAGTGAAACTACATAAGGAGCTTCTCATCATGTTTATAGCTCTGAATACTGAACTTTCTTGACATTCTTGACCATTGGTATGATGTTATGTCCCTCCTACAGGGTTGATTTCTGTGCATCTTAATCCTAAACCTGGTTTTGAGCTTTTGTGTGGATTCTCAGCCAAAGCTGTACATTACATCACAAGAAAATCTGACACTAAATGCACATCAACTTACTGCTGAGGTCTACAGATTAACCTGACTAGTAAAATGTGCTCTGGTCAGAATCAGTGCTGTGTGTTATTTGGGAAATGTGGGTGTTGCAGTTTCTTGTCAGACGTGTGACAGCTCTGCTAATAAGTGAGTAACCTCACAGCATTTCTCTCACGTCTGGCATCTTGGACAACACGTACTTCTAAAAATCTTGTACTTAAGTTAAAAGAAGTGCAAATTTGTTTAAAGCGTGTCTTGCATTTTTTTCCCCATTTCTCTACCCGTGTCTCACTTTTTAAAGCAAAATCACGTTCTGTGTGAACTGCCTCTTATATCTTAGATTCTTAAACTTGAATAAGCGCAATACACCAATACTCTAAACAATACGATACTGCAGATAGTGTACAATAATGTAGATTTGAGAGCTTACAGTGAAGAGAAATATCCAAGTGTGACAACAAGCTTTTATTGTGTGGAAATTAACTTCATAATCAACTGTTAAACAGAGCACAGGAAGTCATACGGGTTTGGAACGACATGACGGTCATCAGAGAGAACAGACAGCAGCTGGACACAAGACGACGAGATCTGGACAATGTTGACACAGTCCACCACAAACTGAAATCAGTTAAGAACAGATGAATATCAGACATGAAGAGCAACATGATCGCATTGTAAATGTACCTCCAGTCTCTCTCAAGGACTCTTTAAAGAAATGAAGAGAAATACAGACAACATCCAGTGTCCAACAAACAAAGCTATTATCTTTTTTATTATCCAGCTATTATCCAAAAATCTAATTTCTCTTATATTTTGAAGTCTTTTCTATCTTTTATAAATGGGGACATTACATAGACTTCTATTGTTTTATATACAGATAGTTATAGACTTTGTAAGATAATCCAAACCCAAACCCAAACCCTACCCTCACAGAAGACTTTCTGCATTTTTACAATTATTTTTTTTATGCCAGTTTTACAAATGAAGATTCTGTGTAATGTCTATTATTGTTAAAACAGTATGTAAACTAGTAGCAGTATACAGTTGTTACGTTCTCTATGCTGCCTGAAATAGTCACATTTTTACAGGATAAGCGTGTTAAACTGTATGCTACACTGATTTTATATAAACCATCTAAATCATATTGCATGTGTAATTCAGTTAGTGTTGTTATCATCTTGGTTCATTCGTCCCTCACATTCTTTAACAGCTTTGACTATAAACTTCAAACAAATCTATTCAAGATAATGTAAAGATTGATTAATGCAGCATTACAGCAAACCAGGAACACAAAACTAGCCTAGTTACTGTAAGTGCAATGCATTGTGCACATCATACTTTATACTGTATTATAATAAATGTGACCCTGAGCATCGCTTACATGTCCTTCAGAATCAGATTAAAGATCTTTCTGATAATAACACTTATAGTTTTATGCAAATTGTGAGGTTTCTCTGTTCTCGTTATTTATGGTCTTACAGGCCTGCAGGTGCTCTGGAGTTTAACGGTTCATAAAGGGGGGTTTTCACAGAAATGCAATATAGAAGAACCGTTATAAATAAATAATAAATAATAAATAATAAAATGCTTTAAGAAACTTTCTCCACTATAAGAAATTTTTGTGGAAATATTTTGTGGATGTTAAAGGTTCTTTATGGAAACATAGATGCCAATAAATCTTCTAAACAATTTCATTTTCAAGAGTGTAAGTTTGAATAATTCAATGAACAATATTTATTTGAATATTTTAGTTGCATCATTTGAAACTATACATCAGATTGTCATGTTTTAATATTTGTTTTAGTTTGTTGTGCAAATTAACATTAGCATATAAATGTAATTCACTATGTTACTTCGAGAATTAGTCATTAAACTGACATTAATTTTGTAGAAATAATGAAAACATTATGATTTTCCCCCCATAAGTGCAATAATTGTGAATATTACAGCAGTCATGCAGCGTTAGGATGAAGTGATTGGCTGAAGTCTGATCCTCCCTCTTTCAGAGTTTCTCTTCTCTATATGAGTATCTCTCTCTCTCTCATTCTCTTCATCTCTTCTCTAAACTCAATCTGTTCATCAGTCGAGATGCTGATAATATTCTACTGTGTTATTCTCTCTCTTCTGTCATGTAAGTTACACATTTCACTCTAAACTTGTTCTTCTCTCAGGGATGTCAAGGTTAATGAAATTAATTTGATTCATTATAATTCTACAGCTGTCAGATGTGTGAAAGTGGTCACACAGAAACCTCCAATACTGACAGAAGAAAAAGGCAGATCTGTGACTATGGACTGTAACATTGAAAAGGACGAGAATTATGTCAGCTGGTATAAACAGATTCCAAACACAACTCCTCAGTTTGTGTTGAGATACCATCACTCTCACAGCGCTCCTGATAAATATGGAGATGGTTTTTCCTCCAGCCGCTTCACATCTAAAGCTCCGTCAAATATTGACTATCAGCTGATCATCAGTAATGTGGATGTGTCTGATTCTGCAGTGTATTACTGTAGCACATGGGACAGCTCTGTTACTGAGGGGGTATCACAGTGATTCACAGCATGACAAAAACCTCCTCACTGCTCACATTCACTTCTGCTTCTAGACAACAGATGAAAACAGCACTACTTCACATCTCAGATTCATGATGTATAATAACATATCACAGATGATAATCTGTCCTGTAATATAATTCCTCTCTTATATTTTATTTTGTCCTGTTTGTATCTGGACAGTCACTGATCACTTTATGCTTTGATTAAATGTAAAAGAGCAGCTTGAACATTCTGCTAAATTTCTCCTTCTCTGCTCCTCAGAAGACAGAACGTCCCGTGGGTTTGCTTTAGCGTCCGTGATCAGTAGATCCATGTGTTCATGTTCAGAGAGACTTTATGAGCTTCATTCACTGTGATTGACTACAGCAGGATTCTCCAGCAGATAACAACAGTCACATATGAGATTGTGTTTCAAAGCACTTTAACACAGCAGTCAAACACAACTAACATGAAGACTGATTGTGTTTGAATCTGAATCATTTCTCCATCAATGAAACGTGTAAAGCACACAGTCAGCTGAGCTCGAGTGAGTGTTTCACTTCTGTTTGTGTCTCTTCACAGACTGAGGAGGTTTTTGTTCGGCTGAACATATGAAATGTGTCACTGTGGTATTCGGACAAGGAACAAAACTCATTGTGAATGGTGTCATCTTTCTACTGTTATTATATTTATGTCTTACTGTATTACATATAGTCCACTAGTTGTAGATGTATAAACTAATTATTTTGTGTTTACAGTATAGTTCATTTACAGTTAAACTTGTGAATTCAGTCACAGACAGTTTTATCCAGAACCTCTCGTGAAAAATATACTGAAAAACTTTCACTACGGCTTTAACTTTCATCTCTTTTGAGTTAAATTCAGATATTAGTAGTAATATAGCATTGAACAGACTGTTCTCATGTTCTGATTTATAAAAACAACTGCTTTGTGCTTTTACATTTTTTTTTTTTATTAATTATTAATGTACAGTATGGGTGAAACAGCATGTGAGAGGTCAATCTGTGTTACGGCATGCTGTTCTACACCTAAAACTATGTTTTGTTAATTATATTATAATTGTTATGCATGCAGCTTTATGAATTAATTGATAAACTACAAGGAATATTGTTTAGTTAAAAATAATTTGTCAAACTGTACGATCATTGAAAATGAGTTAGTGAAGACACAAAGATGATTAAATATGAAATAAAAAGCACCTACAATATACACTGCAATATTTACTCATTTACAATTGACATATTTACAATTTAATATATTTAAAATATATTTTATCCTAAAATCCAACATGCTTTTATCAGATGCACCTATTAAACTTACAATCAATTTTCTATATTTGAGCAAATAATTGTGTAACTTAATTATTAAATCATGTAAGAGAAGATCAACTGTTTACATGATGTGTGAAGAGATGTATAAAGTTTGAAATACATATTCAGACTGTAATATAGTTGTCTGGTGGAGATGAAGGTCTCTCTGCAGATGTTGATGATGATGATTTGTGTTTAGATGCTGCTGCTGCTGCTCCTGAGCTGAACATCCTCCGTCCATCCAGAGAAGAGCTGAGCTCCAGTAAAGTCTCTCTGGTGTGTCTCATCAGTCACATGTCTGGGGCTTTTGCTGATGTGCGTTGGCTTGTGAACGGGAACTCAGTTACTGAAGGCGTCTTCACTGGATCTGCTGAACAGCAGCCTGATAAGAAGTTCAAGATGAGCAGTTATTTAAGCATCGAGAGCTCAGAGTGGGACAAAGACACACAGCTGACATGTGAAGCGACTGCTGCCTCAAAAACCTCCAGAAAGAGCATCAAGAAATCTGACTGCAGCGACTGAACTGCTGGATCTGCTCTTGATTTATGTGAGAGTAATTCAGTCTGTTTGCATAGAGTAGAAGAAAGCATGGATAGAAACTATTAAAAATAAAGAAAGTATTTGTTGCTTCATTTTCTGAATGAATGTCATTTTATGTTTGAATGTACATTATTGTGCTTTATAAACTCAAATAAACTAATCAAACTTTTCTGATTAATTTGTGTCCACGTGTATGCAAAAGTTTTAGATGATTATTTTATCATTGATTTATCACGTCCATTTTGAAGTACTATTAAAAACAAACTATGTTTGCAATTACAATACTGAACCATTTTAATGATATGATTAAATGTATAAAAAAATAGAAATCAATTAAATATTAATATAACAATAATCGATAAAACACTAGAAACTTGAAAGTCAGTCATTTGTTGATTCCACAGGACAAATGTTATTTTGAAATGCTCATATAATAATGTTATAAATTTAAGTGTTTTTTAATGCATCCTCTGAATAGATCTAAAACACAGTGCTGAAGTTTGTCTTGTATCAGATGCAGTGATCTGTGGAGATTTTCTTCAGGACAGGAAGTTCAGTCCTGACGCACAGGAAACACCTGCTCTCATAATCAGCTCTATGTAAATGATCAGTTTCTCTGAGCTCTTTTTATCGATTCACTTGATGTTCATTTAACCAGACAAGAGCATAACAACAAATGATCAGGAAACTATACATGAACAAGAATAAATAAATGAATAAAAAAGACGGGCAAACGATTACTAAAGATCCAGTCCTCTTATAAAAGACACAGTATGTTTGAAGACTAAAAAAATGACATAACAAATGTGAGCTTAGTATTTGAATAAATGCGTTTATGTAAATAAACTGTCTGTCAATCATCCAGTGATGACTGTTGATGATGTATAACATGATGATGAAAGATGATGATGTGTCTGAGAAGCACCTCCCTCTTCTTTCTCTTCAGTCTCTTAAAGCTCGTCTCTGATCGCTCTCATCTGTTCACATCACACACTCACAACATGCTGACCATCTTCATCCTCCTCATCATCACTCTGTCATGTAAGACGTCTCTAGACGGCAGTTACAGATGCTCATGAATATGTCAGATATGAGTGTTGTGTATCATTGATGTTGTGTGTTTATTCTGCAGGTGTCAGTGGAGTGACTGTAGTGACTCAGAGTCCTCCATTAATCACAGTCAGTAAAGGAGAAACGCTCTCGTTGGTCTGTAACACAGGCAGCTCTACTGATGGTGCACGCTGGTATAAACAGGTCACAGGAGAAGCACCTCAGTTAATTTTAAACTCTTATCACGGCTGAAGCTCTCCTAAATATGGATCTGGATTCTCCTCGTCTAAATTTACAGTGTCTTATCCAACCAAGTCAGACTGTCATCTGTCAGTCAGTAATGTGGATGTGGATGATTCTGCAGTGTATTACTGTAACACATGGGACGACTCTGCTAAAGAGAACGTATCACAGTGATTCACAGCATGACAAAAACCTCCTCACTGCTCACATTCACTTCTGCTCCTGACAACAGATGAAAAACATGAAACATCTTCAGCTTCTAATGTTCTTACATTCAAAAAATGGACAAACATTAATATTATTTTTTTGACAAATTAAATGTATTCACATAAAGGGCAACAGTCTGTAAAGATTACAATACATTTACATATTTATGTACATAAAGGGATAGTTTAGCCAAAATTCCTGTCATTAATTATTCACCCTCATGTTGTTCCAAACCTGGAAGACCTTCGTTCATCACAAATTAAGATATTTTTGATGAAATCCGAGAGCTTTCTAATCCTCCATAGACAGCAAGGGAACTGAAATCAGAAATGTAGTACATCTTTAAAATAGTTCATGTGACATCAGTGGTGCAACCATAATTTTATGAAGCTACGAGAATAGATTTAATGCACAAAGAAAACTAAAATAATGACTTTATTCAATGATTTCTTCTCTTCCGGGTCAGTCTCCACCACCATTCACGAGAAAAACATGAGTCTGCTAAATTGGAACAACTAATATTGTACTTAATGCACTTTAATTGTGCAGAAGTCTAACTAAAGTTGAACGGTGTTATAGTGGAACTATTGCAAGTATACTTCAGGTACACTTTAAATATCCTGCTTTTAAAGACTGATATTATACAGAGATCATACAATCTTTATTAATAGTGACATTAAAACACATTTGAGGCACAATATTGAGAAATGTATTATTATTATTTTTATATATTTGGGCATTGTGCACAAGTAGTACTCCAAATAAAGTTTAGAGTTGATGTCAATAAATATGTTAATAGATTTGAACTACACTTAGTATGAAATAAATACATTTTTAATATATTACTTTTTTACTAGGGTCTAATTGGCTGACAGATGTTGTTAAGTGTTGTTAAATCATGTCTCCACACCAGATAATTAAGATCTACATTTATCTTTATATAGATCAGTGAATTTGCCATTATGAGGTCATCTATTGGTATTTATCTACCAGTTTTAGCTAGCTTTCAATTAAAGCAGTTGGCAACACTGCTTGCCTGGATCCCAAAATTGAATGTACAGTCTTCTATCAGCTAAGACATTGACTGAGGAAAAAGCCAGTGAAGAGCAGAAGCAGGAGATGAAATGATGATAAAAAGGAGCAGAGTTTATTGAATATAATCTTAGTTGCGTATGTTTCACTGCTCAGACTTTGTCTGAAGAACACAAATCCATCAATAGTGTTATACCAAACTTATCCACAACAACATCCCATAAACCTTGAGTTTCCATAAACATTCCCTCGTATCTCTTATTCATGAAGACAAACAGCCCTTGAAACCACAGTCATAAGACTAAACGACAATGGAAAAATAATAGAATAGAATAGACTTGTTAATTAATGAATCAAGGATAGGAGTATCTCAGACAGCAACCAGTGTGGATCTGGGCTAACGCTATGTTACTGTCTGGGATATAAATGGCTATAATGATTATTATGATCATATGATTAAATGGAATATAAAAATATTAAATAATAAATCATTATAACTGAATAAATGTATGAAGAATGAACGAATTAATGAATATAAAAGAAAGTAAAGTAAAACACAACGCTCTCTTGAAGCAAAGCACACACAAGCTGCATTTGAGGACCCTCAGATCCTTCAGTGTTGATTATATAATATTTTACATATTTACAAATCACTTCACCAATTTATCAAGCCTTCTGTGGGACTACCAGGACAACATAGACATTGGCCGACCAAATAAATATGACACAAATGTTAAAAAATATCACAACCAACCCCAGCCAATACAAGAGAGAATGGAAGACATGATGTTTACACATCCAGAAAGAAAAGTTTGTTTAGTTTGTTGGAACTGGACTTAATTTTGATTATCTTACTAGCTTGCAGAGAAAAAAAAAGACCATAGAGTGACTCACGTCTAAACCTGGGGAGACCAACGTCGATCCTGGAGAATCACAGTCCTGCAGAGTTCAGCTCCAGTAGTCAAACACACATGAACAAGCTAAACAAGGTCTAAAGGTTAGAAGCTACAGGAGGTGAGTTTATAATGAAGGCTGGAGTAAAACACTGCATGAATGTGGCTCACCAGGACTGATGTTGGCCCCTCCAGCCCTAAACTATAGTTTGATGTGATCTAATTATCTCTATCCCACCATATCTTAATCATGAGGTTGACCTCTAGTCACTAAAAGTCAAGGCTCTTCCTCGTCACTCCATCCTACAGCATTTAATTCAGAGTTAAAGCAAATTAAACAGTTTACAACTACTATGTGTATCCATCTAATCTTGACTTGTTTTACAGCAGAATGAGTCACCAGTGAAACTACATAAGGAGCTTCTCATCATGTTTATAGCTCTGAATACTGAACTTTCTTGACATTCTTGACCATTGGTATGATGTTATATCCCTCCTCCAGGGTTGATTTCTGTGCATCTTAATCCTAAACCTGGTTTTGAGCTTTTGTGTGGATTCTCAGCCAAAGCTGTACATTACATCACAAGAAAATCTGACACTAAATGCACATCAACTTACTGCTGAGGTCTACAGATTAACCTGACTAGTAAAATGTGCTCTGGTCAGAATCAGTGCTGTGTGTTATTTGGGAAATGTGGGTGTTGCAGTTTCTTGTCAGACGTGTGACAGCTCTGCTAATAAGTGAGTAACCTCACAGCATTTCTCTCACGTCTGGCATCTTGTACAAAACACGCTTCTAAAAATCTTGTACTTAAGTTAAAAGAAGTGCAAATTTGTTTAAAGCGTGTCTTGCATTTTTTCCCCATTCCTCTACCCGTGTCTCACTTTTTAAAGCAAAATCACGTTCTGTGTGAACTGCCTCTTATATCTTAGATTCTTTAACTTGAATAAGCGCAATATACCAATACTCTAAACAATACGATACTGCAGATAGTGTACAATAATGTAGATTTGAGAGCTTACAGTGAAGAGAAATATCCAAGTGTGACAACAAGCTTTTATTGTGTGGAAATTAACTTCATAATCAACTGTTAAACAGAGCACAGGAAGTCATACGGGTTTGGAACGACATGACGGTCATCAGAGAGAACAGACAGCAGCTGGACACAAGACGACGAGATCTGGACAATGTTGACACAGTCCACCACAAACTGAAATCAGTTAAGAACAGATGGATATCAGACATGAAGAGAAACATGATCGCATTGTAAATGTACCTCCAGTCTCTCAAGGACTCTTTAAAGAAATGAAGAGAAATACAGACAACATCCAGTGTCCAACAAACAAAGCTATTATCTTTTTTATTATCCAGCTATTATCCAAAAATATAATTTCTCTTATATTTTGAATTCTTTTCTATCTTTTTCTGTCACAATATAATTTTTCTGTCACATTTAACTTCATATTTCTTAATTGTATTCATATTTTTTTCTTGAAATGTCACAGGGTCAAATCAGATGGACCTTCTCTTGTAAAGCAAACACAAAATGGACTGCTAGCTGATGGAGAGTGAACTTCTGACACTCACTATAACAGATCTGCAATCTGAGTAGTATTTTGGCCAAATGGGCCCCATACAGCCTCCCAGCTCTCGAACCGTTATCTTCCTCTTCTGGAGGATCAGGTCTGTGAGGTTGGTGTCAACATTACATTCAAAATAATACAACACTAAACACTAACAGATCACCCCCTATATTAATATGGAGCAAAAACACATGAAATAACACTTCATTTTAAACATTTTACTCTCCTTTAACAATCGTAAGCGAAGCATGATGGGAACTAGAAATCTGCTTTAAATCATTCAGTGAATGTGTGCATATATGTGTACAAACATTTACCTTGATATGGGAGCATCTATGTGCAATATATACTCTGTTGTGGCAATTTCTTTCTAACAAACATCATCACTGAGTAAGAGACAACTCTGAGTCCAAATTGTAGTAATAAAGTATTTATTCCCTTGCAAGAGAAGATCCCTCGTGCACTAACACACATAGCTGTGAGTCAGTCAGGAGCGAGAGAGAGATAAGGAGTCACAGTGCCAATCTGTTTTATAGTCCTTTTCCCTCAAGGCCCTATTTCTTCCCTCCCCTACAGGAGAGATACCAAGTTGTTTATCTATTAATGGTTATACAGAAAAGGCAGGCAAATGCCCCCTTGACCCCCTGACCATCTGCATTTCCTTACCTCTCTCACTTCCCAATCATAGTAAATCATCACACACAGAATGCTTATCTAACTACGAGTGAGAAGACATATAATGCATACATCTGAAATCTAAGTTTTACTGTTTGATTTATACCCATAAGGAAAAATTCCATAACAATTCCTCTCTTTTTATCATTCTCTGATAACTGATTAATCAAACATTGTAATAATAATAGTAAATAATAATAACACTTATACTCTTCATCTCTGATTTTCACATAAAAGATCACTCTTCTTGAACCTGTGAAGTAAGTTTTTGAAAATTTGAAAAAATGCTTAGGCTGTGTTCTTTTTTTTTTTTTTTGACAGACCCTAATATTTGCAAGCATAGTAAAGACTTTATTCTATAGCCGGGCTAAATGGACAGGCACTGCTGTCGCACTCTCGGCCTAAACCGAACCCTCAGTCACCATAGTATAAACAAGAAAAAGTATAGTTCATAGTAGGAAATAAACATATCAATTTATCACTGTTGAGTTACTTCTGTAATATAAAATGTAAATATTAAAAGTATGTAAAAAATCCCTCAGTTTCAACCCCTCTCCTTGTACGTCCTCTCGTACACGGATAACTGCTGCTTTTAACCTTCTTTACATATCAATCCTTCTCAGGAAGAAAAATAGAAACATCATAACTCAATTAACACATTTCACTGTAACTTCCGCTACTTGTGTCATCATATTGTTGGTCTTATCTCCTGTTGGTAACACCTTCAGACCTGTTATGAAGTGTAGTATTACCAAGCAAATTGTTACTGACAACAAAGTCATTATACATGTGGTCTTAAAACAGGCCACATATTCCTGGCACTCTGAATGGGTGCCACGGTCTTGGACGCTCCATTCTCTCAGTTACTCTGAATCAAAGGTGCTGTTATGACCAGAGAATGTGAGAAAGTACTGTTTTGAAGCACTAAGAGTCTTATCTGTTCTGTTGATTACGGTGTCCACCCGGATTCCGGTTGCGCAATCAAAGTTGCCTCCTCCCTTCAGTCCCCTCCTTGCTGCTGATATCTGGTTCCGCCTAAACACACAGCTGCAATGCAAGGGTTTTTCAAACTGGATCTTAGCATTTATTGACACTCGCGTTGAACCTCCTCCAGCGATTGCTCCACCTCCGCAATGGGCGGCACCCTCCTGCAATGGTTTACGTGAACCCACGTAGCCCTCTCTGCGACCTTCACCGTGTGCATCACCAGAAGCACCTGGAAAGGCCCAAGCCACCTTTTCGATTTCCAGCTCTTTCTCCTGTGATCACGAATCACCACGAAATCACCAGGTCTGACCTCGTGCAGGAATGTCTCAGCAACCTTACCCTGGGCAGCTTTTACCTGCACAGAAATATTTGATAACAGACAAGACATTTCTTTGCAGTAATTCAACATGTCATTCTCACACACATCCGTTGATGGCAGCCTTTGTTTACCCCCTTCTATGCCCATGAATGGTGGCCTACCAAACAAAATTTCAAATGGGCTCAGGTTTGTTTTCACTCTTTTTCTCATTCTCATGTACATCAGTATTGGGAGGCTTTAAGCCAAGTCAGACCCGTCTCTTCACAGCATTTCGCTAATTTGTTCTTAATTGTCTGGTTCTGTCTCTACTGCCCCTCCTGATGAGGGCGCGTAGCTGCAGTGTGTTCTCATGTCAATTCCCAAGAACTGACCCACCTGCTTTATTGCATCATTGACAAAGTGTCTGCCATTGTCAGAACTGATTTTTCTTGGAATTCCCCATCTTGGAACAATCTCGGTTAACAGGGCATTTGCCACTGCTGCCGAATCTTGTTTCGAGGTTGGGAAGGCCTCAACCCATTTTGACCACATGTCAACCATCACCAGACAGTGTTTCTGTTTCCCACAAGGGGTTAATTCGATGAAATCCATCATTAGATATTCAAATGGGCCTGCCGGGGCTGGTTGAGATGCCAAGGGTGTTTTTATTCCCCTAGCCACATTGTGTGTGTTACAAGTGACACATCTTTTGCAAAAATTTTCAGCAACCACTGTAAACCCCTTTGTAAACCATAATTCCTTTATCTGCATTATCATCCCTTTGACACATGATCCAACCCATGTGTCAACTATAATGCTGAAAGAAGTGTTTGGGCAAACAAGGAATGTCATCAACACTCATCCATACACCCCCTTGAGGACTGCAGCCAGGCGACCTCCATTGTTGTTTTCTGCTCCTGTGGAAAAAGTCTGCATACTTTGTAAACAAGGGAAATATCAGGGTTAGTCACAGATACTAAAGCACAAGTCGTTTCTTTTGTCTCCTGTGCTGCCGCTGCCTCGCCGCGCCACGTCTGCTCGCGTTTCCTGTGGAGATAAAACTTTTATCGTTAGTGTGTGCGCGCATTTACAGATCGCGACCTTGTCTGGTAAAAGAATGGCCTCCAAAAGCTTAGACACTAGCGATGCGTTTAATATCGGATGTCCATCCGACTTCAAAAATTCTGTGCTTCCAAAGTGCGCCAAAGTCGTATGCGTGACCCCAAAAGCATAACGCGAGTCTGTGTAAATTGTCACACATTTGTCTGCCATAAGTTTACACCTCTGTCAGAGCAACCAATTCAGCTCCCTGAGCCGAATAATTTGATGGCAATTTGCCAGACTTTACGACTTCAAATTCAGTGGTCACCGCGAAACCAACCTTATTCAAGCCTGTTTGTGGATCTTTGGACGCCGACCCATCCACAAAGAGGACATTGTCACAGTTTCTCTAAAGGTGTGTCCAACAGGTCTGGACGTGGTGTACACACCTGTTCCAACACTGATAGACAACAATGGTGTTCCTCCCCATCCTCCTCTGTAGGGAGGAGTGTGGCAGGATTCAAAGTTGTGCATCTTTTCACCGTTACATTTGGCATGTCAAGCAAAATCGTGTGATACCTCAGCCATCGGGCTGTTGATAAATGTGATGTTCTCTGCTCTTGCAAAATCGTGGAGACCGCGTGTGGGACCATCAGAGTCAAATAAGAATACCCCACAAATTCCCTTGAAGCCAGCACAGCCAGCTCCGCAGCTGCCACAGCTCTCAAGCTTTGTTGAAAAATATGCGATTGGTCTTAATCTGTCCCCATGGGTTTGCAAGCACACTGAACTCATAAATCCATGTTTTTCGTCTACCATCTGTGTAAAAGGCCTTTAAATCTTGTCACATGACCTTAGCCCTTTCCCTGTTGTCAGGGCTCTCAAGGGCTTTTCAAGAAATGCATAATTTGGAATAAACGTTCGACAATATGCACACATTCCCAAGAATGATAACAATTGTTTCTTTGTTACTGGTCTTGGGACATCTCTGATAGCTTTTATTCGTTTCTCAGAGATAGCTTTACTGTTTGGTGTTATAGTGTGACCCAAAAAAAATTATTTCCTGCTTCACAAACTGCAGCTTTGTCAGGCTGACCTTGTGACCCTCTCTCGCCAGATGGTTCAAGAGAGTTACAGTGTCAGCCACGCACGTAACCTCATCTTGTGCACAAATCAATAAATCATCTACATACTTCAATGTGTTTCTCCCCTCTTCCCTTTTCAGCCCTTCTGTGGCTCTCATGCATTTTCTCACAAACAGCTCTAAAGCAGCCCATTTCTGCTCAGTGGCCTTGGTTAGTGATAAGTGAGGCGCAGACTTCCTCTGTTATCAAATACAGCTGCATTTGTTTTTTCTGACAGGCAAGCTGAAAGCGCACACACATTTTCATTCCAGAAAATCTTATCAAACCTTGTCTGCATATATCAATAAATGCAATCTGTCAGGCAACATACTGTAACACAATGTCAACCTGAAAACACACACGGAGAATTCCAACCCAGCAACAGAAAGGAATTATTACCCAAAAGTCCTCCCTTCCATGCAAAAGGGGAGAGGGTCAACTGATCCCATCACTAACGCTCTCGTGCAAAGGTACGGACGGCTCCGGGAATGGTTCTGGACACCGTCAAGCCTACATTCCAGAGCATAGTTCAAAACCCCCCCATTTAAAACAAAGCAGGATTTTTCTCCGTCGGACGGACCAAGGAAAACCAAACTCCTTGCCTTTTTGACACGTATAACTATTGCAACTACACAAATAAATATATGGATATTTAATGTGTACTTTTTCCCTCATAGGCATGATGTGATGATTTCGAGTGCCAATTATTTAGGACAATGTGGGAATTTTTAATCATGCTTTAAACGGTATAAACTGTAATGTGTGTATTAGTATGCAGTGTTTGATCTCTAAAGAAAGCTAGACTCAGATGTGATAGACTGTGTTGATGACCGTTAAATTTTAATACCCTGCATAATTATACATGTATAAAGATCGATACAGTTTATCCTTCCCAAAAGTGATGAGACATCACAGAACTGTTGGTCCACCCAGCAAGCCTGGACATGGGCGGGCTCCGCCCATACGGACGATCGGATTCGACAAGCCGCCCGTGGGGAGAGGGCAAGTTGGACTGTTGAAAACAACGCGCCAGTTGCAAATCGGGCTCTTGGACTCGCTCTTGAACTCTCTCTCAAAGCGTGGCGTGGCTCTTGAACATCTCTTGAATAGCGCCGAACTTCTCTGCCTGCTCGCGCTTTTACCTGAACTCTGGCCTCGACACCGACTAAACCAACCATCCAGTCGAATTCGAAGGATAGGAGGCATAACAGCAAAGAAAACGAACTCAACGCCTGCAGGCGAGGAGAGCCTTTTCTGTGACGCCACGCGGCAACATCCACATATCACGTGTTTCAACCCGAGAGCACCCGAAACGCAACCAACCCCGTGGTTTCCGAGGACAAAGACCAGAGCAACGCATTTGAAGGAAACAAACAACTTCCAACCTGCTTCTTGTCAACAAGCAAGTACCTAACTAAATCTATATTGCTGATTGAACTGGTAGAATCTGATCTGAATGCAGTAACAGAGCATTAGGGCATCTGTCGTGATCTTTCCGGTCAAGTCAAGCGTCAAATTAGCTAAAAGGGCTAACTTTAATTTTAGGAATTTACTTACCAAAATCCCTTATACATGTCTTTGTGTGTATGTATGTTGTGTCTTCTCAGTTAATCCATTTATGTTAGAATAGCAGTATTACGAATAAACCATTTTTCATTTCATAAAGAATTGTCTCTGGAATGTGATTTGAAGTTTTGTTCCTTATTTGCCATAAAGAGAAAGCTACCTAAGCTCGAATTTGATATGCTGAGGTTAGTGTTCGTGGACGGTCACTTAATACAGTATAACTAAGTTAAATATTAATATTACTTTTAACCAAGCAATATTTAATATTTAATAACTAATTCGGAGCTGAAATAATAGCTCTATATTAAACTGGTTTTATTACAAATGGTGGAGGAAAAAAGCTGGCAATTAAAGATTAATCTGAAAATCAAACCAGAGACAAAAGGGTCTATTTCTCAATTTTATCCGGAAAAACTGAGTAAATACAGGAAAAGCGGTTATTTGTGGTATTGCATTCTTGTTTGTGAAACACAGTGTGTTTGAATGAAAGAGAGGGTATTTGTTTAACTCGAGTTGTGAGAAGAAACTGCAGTAAATAAGTAAAAGTCGCTCTAAAGCGCATAAAAGAGACAAATGAGCGTGTCCCTCGTTTGAGCTCTGAGTGAAGGCCTGTATAGTTTGATTTGTAAGTCGTGTCCCACTTTCAAACTCCGCTATATTTTCAAATCCCGGTGTGGAATGTTTAAAATAGCTATTTAAATCATTCTCAGCCATTTGATTTCACGAGTGAATTCAACGCACGGCGCTCAAAGGAGTGGCCAGTCGTTTTGAGAAAGGGGAGATTGCGCAATCGATTGTTTGTGTTCATGTGTGCGGTCTAAACAGACAAATATTCATAATAGCCCGCTGAGGCTTTGTTGGTTTATAAGTAACCCGTAGATAAATTTATCTCGCCCTAAATGAGTGAGATTATATGTGCTATAGAAAATTCAAGTCTGAACAATGCTGCTTGTTTCTGAAGCGTGAAGCACATTTTCCCTTTTCCTATAGGCACTGAGTTGCCATAGCGACCAGTTTAGCCACGTGTAAGATTTAGCGCATATAAGCTAAACTGAAACAAAGAAGTTTAGCTAGCCATGCAATGCGGTAGCATTACAGCTAGCGATTAGCACATAGCAGTTAAAGCTTGAATGCAGTGGGTGGGTGTGAAAAAAAAAAAAAAAAAAAAAAAAACACTCACATTTTCTGTTTGCTCTGTCCCTCTATTTTCCCAGTTAACAGACTAACATGTTAATAAGCTGGCTGTGTTAAGGTGATACCCATTTATCTGTCTGACATTTTCACAGGTTGGTTTAATATACTGTTGATTATATGGTGAGTTTGACCTCATTCAATTATAATGGCTTTTATGATTTTAAAACACATCAATGGATAAGCGCTATTGTTAGGAATTTTTAATTGTTAGTTGAATGTCACAATTGATTACAAATTAATTTTGAATTAATTTCATTTAATAGAATTTTCAATTCCTGCTTCCAGCAACAATAGCATCCATTTATGAACCATAAACGCCCTTATAATTTGACCACTACAATAGAACCTTAAGTTATCAAGAGGAAATTTTTAATTTCGTTTACAAGTAGGATACAGATTAGTTATTAATTATTTTATTGTTAATTTTTTTGGTGTTAATGACGACGAGGAATGCTTAAGTTTGGAAATTATTTGAATTACTATTATGGGAATCCAAAACTAGTGATTTAGAAGCTGTAAATTAATTTAATAATTAATTATGAATTCGAAAATTCTAATTACATTTAATAATTAATTACACTTCCTGTTTACATTTTGCAACAATATTGGTTTGTCAACTCAATTGCAGATTGCATTTGTAAATTCTAATCCTAAGTGAATCCTATTAATTTTAATTATAACATCATAAATTTTAATTAGAAACCAAATTCTAATTTTTAATTCCAAATTTCAAACTTAAATACAAGTCTGGCTCTATCTGTAGGCCATACTTCATTTCTTAGGTGAGCTGATTGACTCAAGTAAAGTTAATAATAATTTAATTAAAACAATTTTATTAAATTAAAATTAGTCCTCTTTACTTAGGCCTGAGAGTAGATAGTGCTCCCCTAGTGTTGTGTTGGAGAAGTGACAGTGACACCACACAGTCAAAATCACTTTTCACCAATCTGGAGCATAAACGTAACCTTCTAATTAGAAAACCCCAAAAGGAGTTAAGGTTTCCTCAACCTAGGTCAGTTGGTTTATCCTGTAAACAGCCAAACCAACCTAAGCATATAGACTCAACAGCACCACCTTGTGCCAACGTATTAGTTTTAAATCTTGGGAATAAATCTTAATCTCTTTTCTTTTCCCTGTTACTAACTTCCAATTTGACTTGTTTGCTTAAGACTTGGCGGGAAAATCACGAATAGGCGAAATGTCACAATTGAACAGATGTATGTGAAACTTGAGAACTACATTCAAAACTGTTTACCCTTTTACCCTCTATTGTGAAATCCTATTCCCCAGGTTAAAGCAGGTGCAATGAGAAGATAGACATCGGCAAAAGTTTTAACACGCGTGACATCGCTGACCAGCGTCATGATAAAATCCTGCCATTAAGGGACAAGTACTGTCATTGCTGTTATTTTCCTCCAAGGAGAAAATTGGAATAGCAATACCAGTCTTATTACAAGAGAAAATCTGCCTACAATCCTCTGATTAGAAGCGCCCTTCTAAATCAGACTTAACAAAGCGAAGAAAATCTGCTATTAAAAAGAGACCTGTTTAGTGCTATTGTCCTTGTGTACCCATTCTGTGTGTGTTTTCTTTCTCTGCTTCACAGCTGGGCTGCCCTTTGTGTGGGCCCAATAATTTATCTGCAGAGACTACAATTAGAAGCACCTGCCAGAGGACCACAAACACAGAGACACAATCAACACTAGCATACACTACACTCTGCACATTTACACCCCTGTTTGTTTTGTTTGTGTTTTGTTTTTGCTTTGTTTCCTATTCAAGGTCTGTGTCAGTTCGGTCCAAGATCCCCCTGACCCGCCAGAACATGTCTCACGAAACAGAACATGTCGGTCACTGGGAAGGACTGGAAATGTGGCTAAGTGTTACAATGGGCAGCATACTCCCTAAAGCTGCTGAAGCACTCCAACATCAGACACAGAATCAACTAGATGACAGCATCGCAAGCATTATGGGACAAGACCCAAGTCAAAACTACAGTCACAGAGAATTAGCCAAGATCACCGGTTCTTTAAGCCACATACTCATCGCCACCCTCAAACTGAGCGACAAGCACGCCGCTGCGCCAGCAGGAGCTGACAAGCGCCCAGCGGCGCATAGAGCAGCTGGAACGTGAAGCTCAGGTGCGACAGGAAGGGACCGATGAGGTGGAGCAGGACACCGAGGAGGAGACCAACAGGCTAAAAGAGACTCTAGAAGCTACCAGCCACGAAATGCAGCAGCTCAAAGAGGACTTCGCTGATCGTGCAGACAAGCTACAGTATGCAGAGAAGCTACTGGAGAAGGCAAAGACTGACTTCAGGGACAAAACAGCAGAATCAAGGCCCTCGAAGTTCATTTGGCTGAGTCAAGGAATGAGATCAGCCGCCTAACACGACAGCTCGACTACGTCACAGAGGAGTCTGAAAGTCTCCAAGAGGAACTCAGGCATGCTTATGAACTACGCCGTGAGCCGTCAAGTACAGAGCGTGCACCAACGGCACCCCGTCAAGCAGGACTGGATCACCTGGTTCATAGACCGACACGTGAACCGAAGATAGAGGGATGGTGTTAAAACATTCACCAGCGCCTGTCGGAAGAACGCTATATCACGACGGAACCAAAAGAATCTGCTGCAGCCAGCCGCGGGTCAGTGCACGGCTTGGACCTTAAAGATCTTGACAAGCTCGAAACATCGGAAAATTCAACCCCAGCTTGCCAAACAGCCAAAATGTCCACGCTTATCTGCAAGATATTGATTTCCATCTGGAAATGCGACCTAACGTTACGGACAAAGATAAACTATACTTACTCGAGCGACATCCAGTCCTGAAGTGCGCAGCTTCCTTGACCGGCAGCCTGTTAACACAAAGACTGACTATCAACGGCTTCAAAAGGCCCTCATTAAAGAGTTTGCTGACCCTGAGTCCGATCAAGGCTTAGTGGCTGCCCTGGAGACGAGACAAGGACGTCACGACACTCCTCAAGCTTACTACAGTCGACTCAGACAAGCATATTTTGGAACTCGTAACGAATCTGACATGGAAGAGGAACTGAACTTTAAAACTCTCTTCCTGAGGAACCTTCATCCTGGCATAAGCCACCATCTTGGCGTTCTCGCATGCCCACGAACAATGAACATTCAGCAGTTGCGAGACTTGGTGCAAAGCCTACGGCAAACAAAAGATGGCCTCAGAAAAGAGCGCAAAACCCCAGCAGTTCTTGATTTCAACACTCAACACCAAGAACTGGCGCTGGAGGGCACCAACGCCAAGACAGTGCTAAGCCACCACACAGGAGTGGAATGCACCCCGTCCAACAGAGAACGAGACTCACACGCTGGAACCCGACCTAAACAGAGGTATGACCGATGGGATGGACCACGTGGGCGTCAACGCTCACCTGGGCGACACTGGGATAAGTCATGGGACCAAGCAAGGCCTCAGGAAGGCAATGGGAGAGATCGCGGAACCCAAGAGAGCAACGCTCATGGGAATCCAATGGAAACTCCAACGGAAAGCGACAGACTCACCCTAAGGCGACCAGCCCAAGGAATCGACGAAGAATTCACCAAGGTTCCAAAGTGACCAAGCTCCAACTGAGTCCATACAAGAACAAAAACACCACCGCACTTCGACTCACAGAAGATGATGGAAATGATGATGAAGGAGTTCTTTCAACGAAAGAGGAAGATAAGAAGTGGGAAAAGAAAGGAAACCCGGATTCAGCCTGACTAGCTGACGGACGAGAAAGCAGCGACAAGACAAAGCGAACCAGCCACAGAAAACAGCACCGCCTCACCTCAGTCTCAGAGTACAATAAACACGTTAACTTCAGATGGACATGAAGCCCCACCTGAAAATCCAGCAACAGAGTTAAACACTAACTCAGCACCCAATACTCCAAACTCCAGCAGCATTCAGCAGACACCTGCTGTTGAAAATCCTCAAGTTCCTGAAAGCGCTGTCTTAGTCATCTGCCACTCCTCCGAACGCCAAGTCAGCCCTGACATCCTAAATATTTCCTCCCAAACTCCAGTTCCTCAACTCCTAGGCGATCTCATTGAAAAGGGTATAGCAAGAAAGTTTTACCTCTCCATCATCATCGAGCGACACATCAGAGTCGAAGCCCTTCTGGACACAGGAGCCGACATCACTCTAATGTCTACAGAACTTCTCAAAGAAGTCCAAGAATTAACGAAGAGGACTAATGGCACCCTCAAGCTCCAAAGGTGCGAACTAACGTACAAGCATACTCTCACACGGGCTTACAACTAAAACATGTAGCCCCAATCCATCTAACAGTGGGACCCATGGACTTCGTCCATCCCGTATCGTGTCAACACTCAACACGTACCCGCTCCTCATTGGAAAAGATTTGCTTAATCGTTTTGAACCCCTAATAGACTTCAAGCACCTAAAGATTTGGACACAAGTCCGTGAGCCTCTGCCTTACAAGTCATTAGACTCCAATGAGTCACAGTGTCAAGTCACAGACACTACCCCTAAGTCAATGACCGATGAAGCAGTAACAGAGCCCAGGTCTGGGCCGAGCACAAGCCAACGACCCTCTCCTCTGCTCGCTGCACGAGCCTGAACCAAACACAGGCCTCCTTCAAATCATGACTGAGATAGAGGTTCATGGCACATCAGTGTCCGAGGCAGCACTAGCCCTATGGGCAGAGAACTCAGCCATCAGCCTGAAGCTATTCAAAACATTGAAGCAGAGCTGTCAAAGTCTACCACATGTCACTAAGCACAGCCGTTACCCTCTCAGTCCCTGGTCGACAACCATGGCCACCTCCAAGATCATCTGCGCTCTGGACATACGATGGAACAACAGACAGCTGAGTCACTACTTCCTCGTCATTCCAGACCTGCCGCATGACATCTACATTGGGCGGATATCATGGTTCGACTCAATGCTCACATTGACACTGTAAACAACATCATATGGGCTCCCCTGTCACACCAACTGACAACTTCAGTCAATCTCAAGAACCTCCAATCCGGTCAAACCATGCCGGACGCATGCGCTATGATTACGGAACAAGGAGCCACAATACCTGCCTACAGCAAAAGCGTCAGTGTCCGCCTCAACATGCGACCTGGCCAAACTCTCAACAGTAAGCTGAGCTTCTTCCAACCTTCCAGAACCTGCCTAAAACTCGGACTGACTCTGGAAGCTACACCTCTCATTGAAGTGTCATCTCGTGCGATATATGTGTTGTTCAATAACTGTATGGCCCAAGACATCCACGTCCCAAAAGCCAGCCACCTGGGATGGCTCATCAACCAGGCATTCCACGACTTTGAACTGATGGTACCTGTCATAGGCCCAATACCAGCCCAACTAATGTCAGATGGATACAATGACACTATAACATTCACAAAACCTCATGAAGTCATTGCCATCACCTCAATCCTGCCAGTGTCCAGAGAAAGCGTCTGCGGTCAGAACTAATGGATGACACTCACCTCACTGTCTATGCTGTCTCAACCCAGCCTGCGACAGAACCACCTACACGGGTGACCAGCGAGGCCCAAAGCCCCTTTAATGACTTAACGGCAGAAGAACCCTCGCCGGGTTCAATACTCAAATTCAACAGATCTTGAGTGACGCGGATGCCCTCCACAACGAAGTGGGCGCCAAGGACTCAAAGAAGTTCTGCTGAAGTACAAGGACTCTTTCGCAAAGGACTCTCTAGATTGTGGATTGACAAACATCCACACGGTGCGCATACCGACAAACCCAAATGCACCACCCACCTTTGTGCGACAGTACAAGATTCCGATAGCGTCATATGAGCCAGTGCAAGAAATTGTTGACTCCATGCTGGAAAAGGGGTCATCCGGCCCTGTAACAGTACATATTCTGCCCGATATGGCCAGTCCTAAAACCCAACGGCAAATGGCGGCCCACTATCGACTACCGCAAGTTGAATCAGCAAGTACCATTGTCACGATGGCCTATGACCCAGTTGGACCAAGAAATACCAAAAATCAAAGGCTCGACGATCCTGTCCACATTGGGCGTCGCCTCCGGGTTTTGACGATCCCTGTCCACCCGACGACCAACATAAGCTGGCATTCACTTTCGCAACCGACAGTACACCTTCACACGGTGTCCCTTTGGCTATGCCAATTCACCGGCAGAATTTAACATTTTCCTTAACAAAGCATGCCCTGGCGCCAGAGTCCGAGGCAACCTCGTCTCGTGAGACGGCGTCTTAATGAAAAGTTCAAGTGTGGAAGACCACCTCAAAGAAATCGACCATGTCCTAAACCAGCTGACAACAGCGGGAGCTAAAATCGCCCTTCACAAGGACAATGGTGCAAAACCAAGGTGAATTATGTTGGACTGCTCGTCGGAAGAAAGCGGCATTGAGCCACAATCTAACCGTGCCCAAGCAATTCAAAGCATAAAAACACCAACTAACGTCTCTGAGTTGCGAAGCTTTCTGGGAGTGTGCAATTACTCACGACAGTTCATCGAAAACTACGCTGACATCGCACGACCACTAACTTCCCTCCTGAAAAAGGACGAACCTTTTGTTTGGACAAAGGCCCAGGACACAGCTATGAGCCAGCTCAAACAGTGCCTGCGCTCTGCTCCATGCCTCGCCTACCCAGACCCAGGAAGGAATTCTATCTGGACGGGATTCTCTGACCAGTGCCTCAGTGCGGGTCTATACCAGCTCCATGATAAGGACAAGCGGTGGTCGCTTATGCCAGCAAAACGCTGCTTCCCCCAGAATGCAAATATTCACACTGCGAAAAAGCTTTACTTTGCACTGTGTGGGGCATTCAGCGTTTCTCTAATTACATCGGTGCACAGAAAGTCATCATCGAAACTTGCCACCAGCCAGTTACCTTCCTCAACAGTCAACGAATCAGAGATGGCGTGGTAACCAGCACGCATAGCTACCTGGCTAATGACACTCCAAGGACGGGATGTGGAGGCAAGATATGCCCAGAACTACAAATCCTCACTGGGAAAGCGGGCTTGCGGCATGCCAAAACTGTTCAACGGACACGCTGGACACCTCAGCAGAGCCAAAAGAACTGCCACGACCATAGCGACAAATCATCGGTACTTGAGGAGAATGTGTGTACAGGAATGCCCACAGCATATGTCGATGGCTGCTCATACAATCGCGAGGGCAAGTTACAAGCGGGAGCGGGTGTGGTCTGGCTCAACAATGACCCGTGCCCACCGCAGCAACTCAAACTTGGCCCACAATCATCACAATATGCAGAAATAGCAGCCATCCTCATCACACTACAAGTGGCTGCAACCCACAAAATCAGAGAACTCCTCATCTGTACCGATTCGAACTATGCCCGTCTAAGTTTCATATGCCATCTAACTGGATGGAAGAGGAATGGATTCAAGACAGCTAACAACAAGCCTGTCAAGCACCAGGAACTCTTCCAAGCAAGCGGCGCCATCGTCACTGAACACGACATGGTGGTCGTTTATTGGAAAAAGGTCAGAGGTCATTCACGTCAACCAGGACAAGACAAAGACTTAAATGACCAAACCGATGCCCTCGCCAAAGCAGGGCGTTACAGGGAGAGTCCTGGACATTTCATGCCCTCCCACCCCACCCAACTGTGGCAGCGGTGACCCGCCGCCAAAGTGCCACAGTGGGCACACACCTGCCTCCTCCCACATCTCCCTGTCGCCTCAGTTCGCTGCTGAAGACCTCCTCACCCTCCAACATACGGACTCAGCCATACAGTCCATTGTAGCACACCTGTCCGACCCTTGGAAAATCCCATTTCCACCTCGGACCTCGAACATCATCCGACCTCCGCACGCTCCATTCGATCAAGCACATGCTGCATCTACGAGGCGGTGTCCTCACGTATGTCCCTGAGCCATCCACTGCTCCAAGGCTCGTAGTCCCTCATGGCCAAGGGGATGATGTTGACACACGCACACGATGCACCATGCGGGACACCACGGAGTCAAGGCCACCTATGAAACACTCAAGCAAGTAGCATACTGGCCTGGCATGCAGCAAGGCGTAGCAGAATACGTTAAAGGATGCCTGGTGTGTTGCCAGTTCCAACCGGCAAATCCAAACCACCGAGCACCACTGCAAAGGAAAGGAATGACCTTCCCATGGTCGGACCTCCAAATAGACTGGGTAGGACCCCTACCACGGTCGGCAGCTGGGCAACAAATACTTCCTCACCGTGGTCTGCGAATTCACAAAATGGATAGAGTGCCTCCCAGCTCCCAACGATACAGCAGAAACAACAGCCTGTCTGTTATTGAACCATATCTTCTCAAGATTCGGACTGCCTTTAAGGGTCAACTCTGACCGCGGAACCCACTTCACCGCTGAAATTATGCAAGGCATGGAAACTCCTGGGCATACAGGCCAAACTCCACATAAGCCATCACCCAATTTCTTCCGGTCAAGTGGAGCAGGCTAACAGAACAGTGGTCAGCATGTTAAAAAATACGTAGCCACCAATCAAAAGGATTGGGACATTAAACTCCCTCTGGTACTGATGGCGCTCGAGCCACACCCCATCAATCTACCGGAATACCCCGTTCACAATGATGACAGGGAGAAACATGGCGCTACCACTACACCTGCTGTACCAACCTGGTGACCTGAACCTCGTCACCGCCTACAACACTCACCAGTACCTGGAAGAGTTACATCAGCACCTGAGAACAACTTTGCCTTGGCGCAACAGCAGCTACAAGTGCGGAAGGCCGAAAAAGCCTACTACGACCAAGGCCTCTCACCATGAGCTCAATGTCGGAGATCAAGTGTGGTACTACAGTTTCGCCCGACCAAGGCCGAATGCTCCCCATCACCTGTCAAAGTTCCTACCTCACTGGACGGGACCCCATGAGATTGTAGACAAGCTCTCACCTGTTGCCTATCGAATCAAAAATCAGACAAGGCGCAGCGAGCCAGTCCGATGGGTCCATCGAAACCAGATAAAGAGGCCCTGGGCTCTGGCCGACATGGAAAGGGGAAGATCAGACCCACTGACACAGACCGATATGCACCACACGCACCATATGCACCACACAAGCATTAGTATTGATATGTTAGGAAAACATATAGCAACCATGCTTAGACACAACCCATATTCTCTCCTCCACAGCACTGCTAGGACCAATCTAGTAGCGAGGAGTTACCCTCAATTTTGTTTTTAATTTTTTTTTGCTTGATTTTGATTTTGAATTTTTGTCTTAATTTTTTTTGTGTTTCTTTCCTCGTGTCTCACTTTGTGTTTTCCTTTCCTCTCTCTCACTTTGAACCCCTTAACCAATCCTTGAATACAGGTCCTGAAAGTGAGATCGACTCCGTCAATAAAATCGTTGTAATTAAGAGAACTGGTGTTAACCGATCGAAACAATCCGCCAAAGTATGATCGTCACCGCTAATTATGCCTCTTTCTGTTCAATCACCAGGAAGATGCTCCGATTCGCCGCCCTGTGTCTCTGCGTGATTGGGGCAATGCCCCAGCCAGAAGTGGCAGCGCCGGACCAGCCTCAGGGATCGTACTCCGCGAACAGCCGGGGTTATTAATAACGAACTGTAAAACCTACACCCAAAAGGTGTATGTTAGACTAGATCCCCGCGATGTTTACAGAGTTCACTACACCCTCCCAGTCACCCACACCTCTTGGGCTGGAGCCCGTTGGACTCGAGAAGTCCTTGCCCATGCCCAAGCAGATGTGAACCACATGCTGCTCAATTACAAAATTAACTGTAACCCAGGCTGACCTCAGCGGGTACAACCGGCGACCCAAACGGTTTTTGGGGGCCCTGTTGGGGGCTGCTGCGGCTGTAGGAACTCTGTTCAACATTGGCATGAACACGGCTAACGCCGTTAATCTAGCTACTGTCAGGCGACATGTGGGTGAAATCCAGGCCGAAATGCCTGGGATACGACAACAGCTCCTAGTTCAGAGCCACGCCCTACAGACTTCGGAAAATCCCTGAATGGCACGATCACAGTTCTAAACACACATAGTAGCCTCCTAAACCAAACTATCAAGTCTATTAATAAACTATACTCAGTAGTGCAAGGCGATTTAGCCCAAACGCAACTCCTAACTATGCTCATGGCCGACATGCTACGCGAAGTGAGTTCCTCAATCGATAGCCTAGCCATGGGTAGGATTCCACATTATCTGATACCCCTTAGCCTTGTCCAGAACATCTTAACTTCGCCACCATGGGCCCCTAGCCCCATTCAAACCCATCTCGCCTTTTCCTGGGTAGCGCCATTCCCTTGTCGTAGACCCGGAAGCAGGCGATCTGGCGTTCTTCTCAGTTTGCCTATTATCGATGCGAATAATATTTATCGGCTTAAAGATGTTGTGAATGTTGGATTTTGGCAAGGAACACCTATGTCAAAATCCACACTCCCGAGGTCGTCGCGTATCACGATAGCGAACAGTTGTACTTGGCTCCAAACCTAAAGATGTGTACGCTCACTAAAGACATTCACTTCCTCTGCCCGAGTAAACCCTTCGTGCAGCGATAATACAGAGGGCATCTGTGGCTTAGAAGCCATGAGACCCGACGCTAGCTGCCCCGCCGACGCAACACCACGTTCTCAGGTTGAGGTAACACAAGCGAAATTGTCGGAAACCGATGGTTGGTGAACACCCCAGCCCGAAGCGGCTACCCTCACATATGATCAACACGACACCGCTACGCGCATTAGTCTGCCTAACCAAACGTTATGGATCACAGTCCCTAAGGGCTCGATCCTCCATATTGACGAACTAGCATTGTATCACCTCACCGGCGATGAGTATCAGGCGAAATCGAAATCTCACCCTTTTTCAAGCAGCATTCCTTTGGTCCTCGATCCAGAATTGGAAGAAAGGATCAAGGAGGAAGGAACGCAGCTTATTGATCTGACACGGTTGACACAGCTTTAGAAGCTATCGCTCGCCTTCCGCCCGCTGGGCGCTCAATTATTCGGTCCTGGTCTGCCGCTGACACGGCGCTTTGTATCTACTATAGTAGGATATGTTGTGACTTTGACACTGGCCTTCCTCCTACACAAGCGAGTGAGCGTCGTTCAAGAGTCTCTCAACAAATGCACGTCAGGCATCCCTCGCCTTTTTCGGCGTGGTAATCTCGACCTAGAATCCGAAGAATGTGACCAACCTGATTGAGATCATGCCTATACCGTCTCGTGAAAACCCGACAATTAAACCAGTCAAAATGACCCAATTGTCAAGCGATGCTAAACAAACTAGCCCTATGTCTTCTCAAGTTTCTCACCTGTTCCTTTCCAAATTACCCTGCACCAGTTTTCAGTCAGTGATAGAGATCTCGTTGGTGTCTTGTGTGTGTCCATTCTCTCTGCCTCTTGTTCCAGTGCCTGAAGATGTTCCATCGGGTACATCTCCACACAAAAGGGGATGTGTAACACAATGTCAACCTGAAAACACACACGGAGAATTCCAACCCAGCAACAGAAAGGAATTATTACCCAAAGTCCTCCCTTCCATGCAAAGGGAGAGGGTCAACTGATCCCATCACTAACGCACTCGTGCAAAATGCAGACGGCTCCGGGAATGGTTCTGGACACCGTCAAGCCTACATTCAGAGCATAGTTCAAAACCCCCATTTAAAACAAAGCAGGACTTTTTCTCCGTCGGACGGACCAAGGAAAACCAAACTCCTTGCCTTTTTGACACGTATAACTATTGCAACTACACAAATAAATATATGGATATTTAATGTGTACTTGTTCCCTCATAGGCATGATGTGATGATTTAGTGCCAATTATTTAGGACAATGTGGGAATTTTAATCATGCTTTAAAGCGGTATAAACTGTAATGTGTGTATTAGTATGCGGTGTTTGATCTCTAAAGAAAGCTAGACTCAGATGTGATAGACTGTGTTGATGACCGTTAAATTTTAATACCCTGCATAATTATACATGTATAAAGATCGATAAAGTTTATCCTTCCCAAAAGTGATGAGACATCACAGAACTGTTGGTCCACCAGCAAGCCTGGACATGGGCGGGGCTCCGCCCCATCTGGGCTCATCGGATTCGACAAGCCGCCCGTGGGGAGGAGCAAGTTGGACTGTTGAAAAACAACGCGCCAGTTACCGTCCGCTCTCTTGGACTCGCTCTTGAACTCTCTCTCAAACGTGGCGTGGCTCTTGAACATCTCTTGAATAGCGCTCGTAACTTCTCTGCCTGCTCGCGCTTTTACCTGAACTCTGGCCTCGACACCGACTAAACCAACCATCCAGTCGAATTCGAAGGATAGGAGGCATAACAGCAAAGAAAACGAACTCAACGCCTGCAGACGAGAGGAGAGCCTTTTCTGTGACGTCACGCGGCAACATCCACATATCACGTGTTTCAACCCGAGCACCCGAGAACCGAACCAACCCACGTGGTTTCCGAGGACAAAGACCAGAGCAACGCATTTGAAGGAAACAAAACAACTTCCAACCTGCTTCTTGTCAACAAGCAAGTACCTCTAACTAAATCTATATTGCTGATTGAACTGGTAGAATCTGATCTGAATGCAGTAACAGAGCATTAAGGCATCTGTCATG